>JAWWEX010000084.1:1467190-1487742 GCA_035583215.1 Arremon brunneinucha | reverse complement strand
CCAAAGAATTTCCCAACCTCTGGCCCACAAAAATCCAAAGATTTTCCCAACCTCTGGCCCACAAAAATCACAAAAATCCAAAGACTTTCCCAACCTCTGGCTCACAAAAATCCAAAGATTTTCCCAACCTCTGGCCCGAGCAGCGCAAAAATCACCTCCCGCCCCAAAACTGGGCTCTGGTTCTGACTTTTTGAGCCCCGTTTTTCCCTTTCTCTGCCTGCCCCAACCACCTGATTGTCGGTGACACTTTAAATTAAGATTTCCGCCCTGCGCCCGAGCCCTGATTTAATGAGGCAGTTGTTGATGTCATTTAATAAATCCCGGTTGAGCATCGGGGCTGGTTTGCCACGGGGCAGTGGGGACGTGACAGGCACAGCCCAGCCCAGCCCGGAGGGGATTTGGGATCCTTTGGAAGTCCGGAAGGGATTTGGGATCCTTCAGCAAGTGGGAGGGGATTTGGGATCTTTTGGAACCCAGGAGGGGATTTGGGATCCTTCAGCAGCTGAGAGGGGATAAGGGGGCCTTCAGCAAACCTGGAGGGGATTTGGGATCCTTCAGCAGCCAGAAGGGGATTTGGGATCCTTTGGCAGCCCAGAGGGGATTTAGGATCCTTGAGCAGCTGTGAGGAGACTTGGGATCCTTTGGCAGCTGAGAGAGGAATTGGGATCCTTTGGAAGCCAGGGGGGGATTTGGGATCCTTCAGCAGCTGGGATGGAATTTGGGATCCTTCTGCAGCTGAGAGGGGATTTGGGATCCTTTGGCAGCTGGAAGGGGATTTGGGATCCTTCGGCAGTTGAGGTGGGATTTGGGATCCTTTGGCAGCCCAGAGGGGATTTGGGATCCCTCGACAGCCCAGAGGGGATTTGGGATCCCTCGACAGCCCAGACGGGATTTGGGATCCTTCAGGGAGAATTTAGGAGCGGGTGACCAGGCCAGGGTGCGTCAGGGCTGCTCTGGGAAGGAGAAAACCCCACAGATTCTGAGTGTTCCTCAGGGTTTGTGCCTGCTGGATTTTTGGAAGGGATTTTAACGATCCCTCTGTTTTACCCACAGCACTTCCAGCCCCACTTTTTGTCATTCTTAGGGTTGGGCCAGACTTGGCTTTGCAGGGAAAGGTTCAGGAATTTGTGGCTTTCTCCCTCTTTTCTCCTGGATTTGCTTCCTGGGGAAGGGCACAGCCACAGCCGGGCTCAGGGGAGAAGGGCAGGGCCAGGTGTGGAATATTCGGGATTTTGGGGGATTTTGCTCCTCTTTGTGTGCAGGTGACACAAACAAACAGCGAGGGGGGTCCTGCTGTGCACCTAAACCCCATCCCAAAGGCAAAGGGATCACCGGGAGGGCCAGGAGCGATGGGGAAACCAAAACGGGGTTGTTTCATTCAGCGCAGCCTGGAGAGTTTGGTTTTCCCTCTTTACAAACAAAAGGACAGAAATGATCCTGAGTGGATCGTTAATTCATTAATTTCCCCATGCTTTGCCCCAAATCGCGGCGTTTTGCCTCATTTTGGCCTCTGCCTCGCTGTTTGTGTGTGCATGAATCCCTCACTCCATGGATGCCGATGGAAAGGCTTTTTCCCTCTGGAAGAAAATTCTGTTTATCCTTCCCGCAGCGTTCATCCCTCACCTGCTGACCCTTTGTCAACCTTTTCCAGGAGCAGCTGGGATTTAAAGCCAGAGCTTCTCTTTTTGTGTGGGTTTAAATCGGGGCCCAGCGTGGAAATCCCACATTTTCTCTTCTCAGCTCCTCCTCCCCACCCCATTCCTGTGCGTGGCACTGAAACAAAGCTGATAAAACCTTATCAAACCTTATCAAACCTTATCAGCCTCCCTTACACCTCCCAGGGATGGGCTGAGGGAGACCCCAAACCACCCCGTGGTCTGAAGATCTCTTTGCTAGGCTTGGCTTATCCCAAGGCTGGCTGGAACGAGCCTGCCGGATTTGGGATGCTCAAATTCCTGCTCCCCAATAAACCCCCGAGTTTTAGCCTTTCTTGGGCTCAAATTCTACCCTTTCTAGGCTTGAGTTTTGGCCTTTCTCGGGCTTGAGGTTTATGGTTTTTGGGCTGGAATTTTTACATTTTTGGGCCCTAGTTTTGGCTTTTCCTGTGCTTGAGTTTTAGCTTTTTAGGGCTCAAGTTTTGGCCTTTCCTGCACTTGAGTTTTGGCCTTTCCTGGGCTCGAGTTTTATCTTTTATTGGGCTCGAGTTTTGGCCTTCCTGGGTTTGAGTTTTGGCCTTTTTTGGGCTTGAGTTTTGGTCTTTCCTGCACTCGAGTTTTGGCCTTTCTTGGGCTCAGGTTTTATGGTTCTTTTGACTCGAGTTTTAGCTTTTATTTGGCTTGAATTTTAGCCTTTCTCGGGTTCAAGTCTTGACCTTCCTTGGACTCAAGTTTTAGCCTTTTTTGGGCTCGAGTTTCATCTTTTATTTGGCTCAAGTTTTGGCCTTCTTGGGTTTGAGTTTTGGTCTTTCCTGTGCTCGAATTTTGGCCTTTCTTGGGCTCAGGTTTTAGCTTTTATTGGGCTCAAGTTTTTGCCTTTCTTGGGCTCAGGTTTTATGGTTCTTTTGACTTGAGTTTTAGCTTTTATTTGGCTCGAGTTTTAGCCTTTCTTGGGTTCAAGTCTTGACCTTCCTTGGACTCAAGTTTTAGCCTTTTTTGAGCTCGAGTTTTGTCTTTTATTTGGCTCGAGTTTTGGCCTTCCTGGGTTTGAGTTTTGGCCTTTCTTGGGCTCGAGTTTTGGTCTTTCTTTTGCTCCAGTTTTAGCTTTTTAGGGCTCAAGTTTTGGCCTTTCCTGCACTTGAGTTTTGGTCTTTCTTGGGCTCAGGTTTTAAGGTTTTTTTGACTCAAGCTTTAGCTTTTATTGGGCTTGAGTTTTAACCATTCTCGGGCTCAAGTCTTGGCCTTCCTTGGGCTCAAGTTTTAGCCTTTCTTGGGCTCAAGTTTTAAGGTTTTTTTGACTCAAGCTTTAGCTTTTATTGGGCTCGAGTTTTGGCCTTTTTGGGCTCGAGTTTTGGCCTTTCTTGGGCTCGAGTTTTAGCCTTTTTTGGACTCGAGTTTTATCTTTTATTTGGCTCAAGTTTTGGCCTTATTGGGTTTGAGTTTTGGCCTTTCTTGGGCTCGAGTTTTGGCCTTTTTTGGACTCGAGTTTTATCTTTTATTTGGCTCAAGTTTTGGCCTTATTGGGTTTGAGTTTTGGCCTTTTTTGGGCTCAAGTTTTAGCTTTTATTGGGCTTGAGTTTTAGCCCTTCTTGGGTTCAAGTCTTGACCTTCCTTGGGCTCAAGTTTTAGCCTTACTTGGGCTCGAGTTTTATCTTTTATCGGGCTCGAGCTTTGGCCTTTTTGGGCTCGAGTTTTAGCCTTTTTTGGACTCGAGTTTTATCTTGGGCTCAAATTTTGGCCTTTTTGGGCTGTTTTTCCTAGAGGCAGAGCCGAGCTGAGCCCTGCCATGCCTGCTGCTGCTGCTGAGCGCTGTGACCAGCTCAGAGCCCCGGAAAACCGCAGAACATTCCAGAAACGAGCCCGATCCCTGCTCCTGGCAGGACTTTGGGCCGTGTGTGCTGTGTCCTGCCGGGATGCAGGGTCTCTCCCCCCTCGGAAGCTCCAGATTCCCGGTTTTTGTGCGGACAGGAGGTTTTTCTCCTCCGCATAATGACCAGGGCAGAATTAATCAGGCGAGGCTTTACTGCCGCTGACCCGCGGGCACCCGCAAAGCCCCGGCAGCAGCTGGTCCATACATTAACTCCGCTCTGCCTTAATCTCGGCTTTAAAACCGACTCCTAGTGAGGGAGCAGGCGGGACACGGAGATTTTTCTCCAGGATCTCTCAGGTGTAAAGGCTGGCAGGGCTCAGGGCACGTAAAGCCCGAGCTGGGCTCTGATTTTTGGGGTTCAGCTCTTCCCCGCTGTCCCAAACCTTGTGCAAAAGCAGCTGGTCCATTCATTAACTCTGCTCTGCCTTAATCTCGGGTTTAAAACCGGTTTGTAGTGAGGCAAGGACGGGAGCAGGCGGGACACGGAGATTTTCCCTGGCAGGACTCAGGGCGGATAAAACCCGGGCTGGGCTCTGGTTTTTGGGGGTTCAGCTTTTGCCCAGAGCCCCAAACCCCGTGCCAAGGTCCCGGTTCCTCGCTGAGCCTGCGGGTGGGAGCAGAGCTGGGAGCGGGACGGGAACGGGATCGGGATGGGAGTGGTATAGAGAGGGATGGGATTGGGATGGGATCGGGATGGGATAGGATCGAGACAGGATCAGGATGAAAACGGGATGGGAGGGGGATAGAGAGGGATGGGAGCAGGGTGGGATCGGGATGGGAGCGGGATAGAGAGGGATGGGCACTGGATGGGGTCGGGATCGGGATGGGATTGGGATAGGATCGGGATGAAAGCGGGATGGGATCGGGATGGGAGTGGGATGGGATCGGGACAGGCTCGAGATAGGATCAGGATGAAAACAGGATGGGAACGGGATAGAGAGGGGTGGGATCGGGATTGGAATGGGAGCAGAATGGGATCGGGATGGGATCGAGATAGGATCGGGATGGGAACGGGATGGGATCAGGACAGAGAGGGATGGGATTGGGGTCGGGATGAAACGGGATGGGAGGAGGATGGGGTCGGGATGGGAGCGGGGTAGGATCGGGATGAGAGCGGGGTCGAGACGGGATCGGGATGGGAGCGGGATAGAGAGGGTTGGAATCGAGATAGGATCGGGATGGGATCGAGATAGAGAGGGATGGGATTGGGATCTGGATGGGAGTGGGATGGGATCGGGATGGGGTTGGGATGGGAAAGGGATGGAGATGGGATCGAGATAGGATCGAGATTGGATGGGGATGAGAGCAGGACGGGAGCGGGATAGAGAGGGACGGAATCGAGATAGGAGCAGGATTGGACCGGGATGGGAGAGGGATGGGATTGGGACAGGATCGCTGTGAAAGCGGGATGGGATCGAGATGGGATCGGGACGGCAGCGGGATAGAGAGGGATGGAATCGAGATAGGATCGGGATGGGATCGAGATAGAGAGGGATGGGATTGGGACAGGATCGCTATGAAAGCGGGATGGGATGGAGACAGGAGCGAGCGGGCGGGCCGGCAGCGCGGGCGCTGTCCCTGCTGCCGGCAGCGGTGACATGTGCCAGCTGTGCGCTGTCCCCCGCTTGTCACTGCCCAGCGCCTGCCACAGCCAATCTGCGTCCTAATCGCCATCAATTAACACGAAACACTCGCCCCTCGCTCCCCCCGCCCCCGGCGCGGACACCCGGCCCGGAGCCGGGGATAAAGAGGGAAAGGAGCCCCCCCAGCGCCGACCCTCTCCCCCTTCACTTCCCACTAACTCAGCGCAACCAATTAGGCATCTGACACCCGCGCGGGCTGACAAATTGTTTCTGTCATCTGCTCTCTGTCTTTCATTAAACGGGAGGCGGAGGGGGGCTCGCGAGGGGAGGGGGCGGGAGATGTGATCTCCCATGCTTAGCGAGGCCAGATACATTAATTACAAAACGGCCATTTGCGGCATGAAAACGCATTAATTAAATTTATGCAATCATTATCTTTAAATAGTCATATCTTGGAAATGATCAGCCCTTCCTGAGTCTTCCCTCTCCTCCGCTAAGTATCTCTAATCCCTTTTCCAGCCGTTATCTCGGCATCAGCAGAGCCTTGTGTGCTTTTTAAACTTCTGCGGCAGGAGATGCTCCAAAACTCCGCTCGAGCGGCAGCCGCGCTCCCGCCCCTGGCACCGCAGCCAGCACGGGCACAGAGCGAGGATTTGCCGCTTTTTGCACGTTTTGGACCGAGATATTCTCATAAAAACAACCTCGTGGCTCGGCCGGGAGTTGTGGGGTTAAGGAATGAAGTTGTCGCGTTGGTGCGGGAGGGTGAGGGACGCGCTGCGGGTCCCGCGGTGGATGCGGGGCTGTTTTCCTTGGGAAAGGTTGGATTTCAGTGAGGCAGAGCCCTGGCACAGCAGCCAGCCGCTTTCCATCAGGGCATCTTTCCCTCAAAAACATCTCCTGGTTCCAGGCCATCGATGGCGTCCGTGAGGAAAAAAAGAAAAAAAAATATTTAAAAAGAGGCGTTTTGTTGCTCTGATGATCCAGACCGCTCCGTGGTGGCTTTGCTTTGTCATTTTAAAATATATTTTAATTCGGAGCACCTTCAGAGGTGCCCAAAAACGCAAAGGAGCGGGAAGGGCGGCGAGTGAGGCGTTAACCCGGGAGATTCTGCTTTTCTCCCTCGCTGTTCCGAGGCTTCCCCGTTTGTGATGAGCACACAAATAAAAAATCACCGGGAATTGTGCGGGGTTTGCGGCCAGCCCAGGCACGGCAGAGCCGAGAGACCCGGGAGGGATTAATCCCATCCCGTGCTGAAATCAGCGCCTGGAGCTGGGCAGGAAAACCCCACCCGAGCGGCTTTGGGGGAGCTGGAGGGGCCGGGGAGGGATCGGATCCAAACCCAAACCCAAACCCAAACCCCCGGGCCTTTCCCAGCGCTGCGGGGGAAGATTCTGTTCTGCTCTTTGTGTGCCTGCGCCGTTTCTATCAACCCTGCCGGGTTTTATTCCCAAAATCGGCGATTCCTGATGGGATCTCGATCCCGATCCCAGTCCCATCCCTCTCTATCCCGATCCCATCCCGCTCCCATCTCCATCCGGGGGTGTTCGGAGCCCGGAGTTTGGGATTAGGGCCAGGTGGAATTTGGGCTGAGAGCAGCCAATGCTGCCGGGTTTCTCCCATCCAGAGCAGGAATGAGCTCTGGGATTTCAGAAATCGCCTCCGGCGGTGCCGCTCCTGCCCAGAGATTCCCTGCGGCTCTCCCAGGATGGAATCGGGGCTGGTGGGACCCGGCACGGCGGGACGGTGACAAACGGGGCACACAAAGGGCTCCTTTTCCCTGCAGCATCCAAGGAATGGCCCTTCCTGGAGAGAAGGGAAAAGGGGGCAGGAGAGGTGTGAAGCTGAAATATCGGTGCTCCTTCAGCCTGGATTTCAGTGCCGACCCCAATTCCTTCCCCGCTGCATGGATTTGGGATCCTTCAGCAGCCAGGAGGGGATTTGGGATCCTTGAGCAGCTGGAAGGGGATTTGGGATCCTTCGGCAGTTGAGATGGGATTTGGGATCCTTTGGCAGCCGAGAGGGGATTTGGGATCCTTCAGCAGCTCAGAGGGGATTTGGGATCCTTCAACAGCCCAGAGGGGATTTGGGATCCTTCAGGGAGAATTTAGGAGAGGGTGACCAGGCCAGGGTGTGTCAGGGCTGCTCTTGGAAGGAGAAAACCCCACAAATTCTGGATGTTCCTCAGGGCTTGTGCCTGCAGGATTTTTGGAAGGGATTTTAACGATCCCTTTTAACGATCCCGCGGTGGATGCAGCTCCTCCATCCCCTATTCCAGCTTTTCTGTGAGGCTTTGGAGCTCATGTTTGGTGGTGTTTCAGCGGCTCCTGAAAGCCCAGGAGCAGAGAGGGCTCGGGAGGCTGGGAAAGGCGTTTCTTTGCATTCGGGAGCTGGGATTTTCCTTTGGGTGAAGGAAAAGGGGCCCTGACTTTAAAAATCCTCCTCCCTTGGCAGCCCCAGAAAACCCACCCGGGGCCGATGCTCAACCGGGATCTCCCGGGATCCTGCTCAGGCTTTGGGGCGGGCTGGGAAGAGAAACCTGTGGGAATCTACAAAATTAGAGGGTTTTGGGAAAGCTGCAAGATGCAGGCTTCAGATACAGCAGAACTGTGATTAGAGCTAAGCAGCAGCCATGAGATAGGTCAGCAGAAAAATTAAATTTAAACTGTAGAAAAGCAAGGCCAAATAGAACATGATCTGTGTATTAACGCTTGTCAAAATAACTCTCTAAGCTACAGAAAGTTTATCTAGCAAGATATTAGGAAGGTTAAAGCTTAATAATGGAGCTCTGTGCGTTGTGTTTTAAAGCTTACAAGCAGGTATTGTATTCGAAATAAGCAAACATTGTTTTAATCAAAGGTACATGTGCTTATGGTGGTTGGATAGAACTACAGTCAATGTGCTTTTGCTTTGTGTGATTGGTCAAGAAGGTTATAAAGTGAGGTGTAACATTAAGTTCTTGGGATGTGAGCTGCTGGCATCTTCCCATTATCATAATCACGTAATGAGACTGATGCTGAAAAATAAAACAGCTCAAGGCGCTTTCAGCAGCAGCCCCGTCCCGTTCGTGTCTGTGTCAAAACCCTCCCCTAAAACCGGCCGGGAACGGGGAAAGGGAGCGGGCAGGGAGCTCGGCACCGCTGGTTTTCCCTTTCCTGGGGCTGCTCGGTCCCGCTGCACTTGCCGGGCCCAGCAGCGCCGTTTCACCGCCGTGACCTGCCCGGGCCGAGCCGGGTCTCTTACACCGCGCATAAATTAAGCCGGGCTTAACTGATTACAGTCCTCGATAGATCAGAGAGAGAGAGGGACAGGCAGAGAGGAGCCCCGGGCTGGGCTGCGGTGTTGATGCCTTTTGGGGCTATTGATGCCTTTTGGGGCTATTGGTGCCTTTTGGGGCTATTGATGCCTTTTGGGGCTGCCTGGAAACAGAGCCAGACAAAATGAAGGGAATAGAACTAAGGGAATAGAATTAAGGGAATAAAATTAAAGGAATAAAAAGCGTTTGTATTTACTGAAGGGCCCTCAGGTACATCTCGGGCAGACAAAGCCCCACAGGGTTTGCGCCCAAAAATGGACCATGGGTCACGGGTTTTGTGAGTTTTGTGAGGTCACGGGTTTTCAAACTCTTATAACTTTGGTCCATTTGCATATTGGGGGTTAATCCTCCAATTACAGCTTCAGCTAATGAAGCCATTCACCCCAGATTTTCTCCCCCAGCTCCCTTTTGTTGAATCTCTGGGGGCCTGAGGCAGTGAGGTGTCCTTGAGGAATTGGAGAGGAATTGCTGTGTCTGCCCCAAACGGGAGAACAGCAGCTGGCACTGCGTGTGGGTTTGGAGTTACACACTAAAGAACTGCAAGGTCACAAATACATGAAAATATAAAAACTCAAACCCTGAGGCATCACTATCAGCGTGGTGAGCCCGGAACAGGATCGGGGCAGGGCCGGGACTATCAATGAGCCCACGGGACTATCAATGAGCACACGGGGCTATCATTCAGCACACGGGGCTATCAGTGACCACACAGGGCTATCAATGAGCCCATGGGGATATCAGCACACGGAACTATCAGCCCACAGGGCTATCATTCAGCCCACAGGACCATCAGCACACGGAGCAGCCTCGCCCGGGGCCGTGGGGGATTCTTTGTGCTGCAGCTCCTTTGGCGCTGGCAGAGGCTCCCCTGCACTCCCCGGGCCCAGAGCATCCCAGGAAATCTCCTCTGGAAGCTCCATCGGGGGGTCCGGGGGCTGCTCTGCCTGGATTGGGATTGGGAATGGAGCGAGGGAGAGGAGGTGAAATAAATACAGGGACAGGGGAGGAGACCTTGCCATGGATTTGTTTGGGTCTGGCTTTGTCAGAGGAATAAGAGAAGTTCCTAAAGCAGCTGGAATTTGCTGAGACCCCTCGGTGCCGCAGGTTTGGGGCTGTTTTATGGGGAACCTTGGGTGTGTTTGCTCCTTTCTTGGCGTTTTGTATCCCTCACTAAGCCCCCAGACCTCCATCCCCCAGCGGGTCTGAGCTTACCCAAAAATACAGAACAAAAGCCACCAGACCGACCCATTCCCAACCCCAAATCTACCCCGAGTCCTTCCATTGGTCTGGAAGCATTTGGGAATTCCAGTTTTCCATGGTTCTGCCTTCCTGCTTTCTCTCCCAGGTGACTTTGTCCCAAAATTCCACCAGCAAGGATTCGTGTTCCCACCCTGGATACTCGGGGTGAAGTGACCCAGGGACACTTCCCATTCCACCAGGGGGATTTTCCCACCCAGAAAATTTCTCTCTTCTGAAATATTCATGGAGAAATGTGAGGTTAAACACAAAGGGGAGGGTGGAATCAGCACCAGGATGGAGTTTGCTCGTGGTGACTCAAAAATCAGGAGGCTGGGGCAGCTCCGTTTGCTTGTTAGCATTCAGGAACACATAATTATGGAATGATTCTATGCAAATGCTTTTATTGAAGAGCTCTTGGTGTCAGGGGTGCACAGACCCAAATCTGACTCCACCATGGGTTCGAGATGAGCATGTTTTATATTCTATCATTATATAACTACATATTAATTATTAAACTTACATTGTTCTACTGTATACATTGAATTCATCCAGGCATGAGTTTCTTGTGATGCCCCTCAAACCCTTGAGCATATTTTCTCATGATTCGTTTTACAATTAAACAATAATTATATCTGATTATTAATCAATCATCACATCTAACAATTATATCATTTATCATATCCTGGGTACACAGGTAAAATTTCACATGATCCAGCAAACACAAGGCCTAACATTTCCCAGGGCCTACTAAGCCCAAATTTCTTTCTAAGTCCCCTGAATACACCGTGATTTTAGAAATATTTTATCCCCATACTATCATGAGCAGCACACCGGGGCAGCCGGGGTTCCACTCTGGGTTTTCTCTATCAAATGTCTGAGGATCCCGATGAAATCAGGGAAAATGCTCGGTGCTGATGGGTGTAAAGCACAAACTGCTCCTTCCCCGAGGGGAGCTGCTCCTGGAAATCAGAGCCCTGTAGGAGTTGGGGTGTGGAGGGGCTCATTCTCTCCTTGGCTCTCCCGGTTCCAGGAGGGAGGAGCTGCTCTCTCCCGGTGTTTTCCAGTCAGTGAAATCAATGTCCATGACCCGGGACCCCTCTGGCCTCCCCCAGCCCCCAGGCCACAAAACCCCTTTGTGTTTCCTCCTTGGTGATCCAGCCTGGCCAAGCCTTTGCTTCCTGCTTTTCTCTGGAGAACAGCAGAGTTGGTGCCCCAAAGCTGAGTTTGGTGTCCCAGAGCTGAGTTTGGTGTCCCAGAGCTGAGTTTGATGTCCCAACCCAGGGACCATGGCTTGTGTTTTGGAGCAGAGTTTGGTGTCCCAGAGCAGAGATTCCTGTCCCGGAGCTGAGCCTGGTGTCCCAGAGCCAGGGACCAATAGCTTGTGTTTCCAAGTGAAGTCCAGTGTCCCAAGTCAAGGACCATGGCTCATGTTTTGGAGTAGAGTTTGGTGTTCCAGAGCAGAGTTTGGTGTCTCAGAGCAGAGATTGGCATCCCAAAGCCAGGGACAATGGTTCGTGTTCCAGAGCAGATTTTGTTGTCCCAGAGCGGAATTTGGTGTCCCACGGCAGATTTTGGTGTCCCAGAACAGAGTTTTATGTCCCAAAGCAGAGTCTGGTGTCCCAAAGCTGAGTTTGGTGTCCCAGAGCAGAATTTGGTGTCCCAGAGCTGAGTTTGGTATCCCAAAGCTGAGTTTGGTGTCCCAAAGCCAAGGACCATGTTTCATGTTTAGGAGCAGAGTTTTATGTCTCAGAGCAGATTTTGGTCTACCAGAGCTGAGTTTGGTGTCCCAGAGCAGAATTTGGTGTCCCAAAGCAGAGTTTTATGTCCCAAAGCCAAGGACCATGGTTCATGTTTAGCAGCAGAGTTTGGTGTCCCAAAGCTGAGTCCGGTGTCCCAAGTCAGGGACCATGGATCATGTTTTTGAGCAGAGTTTTGTGTTTCAGAGCAGATTTTGGTGTCCCAGGGCAGAGTTTGATGTCCCAGAGCTGAGTCTGATGTCCCAAAGCAGAGTTTGGTGTCCCAGCCCAGGGATCATGGCTCATGTTTTGGAGCAGAGTCTGGTGTCCCCAGGCAGAGATTGGTGTCCCAAGTCAGGGACTGTGGCTCATGTTTTGGAGTAGGGTTTGGCATCCCAGAGCAGAGTTTTATGTCCCAAAACAGAGTCTGGTGTCCCAAAGCCAAGGACCATGGCTCATGTTTAGGAGCAAAGATTGGTGTCCCAGAGCAGAGTTTGGTGTCCCAAAGCCAGGGACCATGGCTCGTGTTTGTGAGCAGAGATTGGTGTCCCAAAGCACAGTTTGGTGTCCCAAGGATGGGGACAATTGCTTGTATTTTGGAGCAGAGTTTGGTGTCCCAAATCAGAGTTTGGTGTCCCAAAGCCAGGGACCATGGCTTGTGTTTCCGAGCAGAATTTGGTGTCCCAAAGCAGATTTTGGTGTCCCAGAGCAGAGTTTGGTGTCCCAAAGCAGATTTTGGTGTCCCAGAGCAGAGTTTGGTGTCCCAACCCAGGGACAACGGCTCATGTCTTAAAGCAGATTCTGGTGTCCCAAGGCAGAGTTTGGTGTCCCAAAGCCAGGGACCATGGCTTGTGTTTTGGAGCAGTTTGGTGTCCCAAGGATGGGAACAATGGCTCGTGTTTTGGAGTAGAGTTTTGTGTATCAGAGTAGATTTTGGTGTCCCAAATCAGAGTCTGGAGTCCCAAGTCAGGGACTGTGGCTTGTGTTTCTGAGCAGAATTTGGTGTCCCAGAGCAAAGTTTGGTGTCCCAAAGCCAGGGACCATGGCTCTTGTTTTGGAGCAGAATTTGGTGTCCCAAGACTGATTTTGGTGTCTCAAAGTAGTGTCTGGTGTCCCAAGGCAGAGCCTTGTGTCCCACAGCAAGTTTTGGTGTCCCAGAGCAGAGTTTGGTGTCGCAAAGAAGATTTTGGTGTCCCAAGCCAGGGACAATGGCTCATGTTTTGGAGCAGAGTTTGGTATCCCAAGGCAGAGTTTGGTGTCCCAAATCAAACTTTGGAGTCCCAAGTCAGGGACTGTGTCTCATGTTTGTGAGCACAGTTTGGTGTCCCAAAGCCAGGGAAAATGGCTCATGTTTTGGAGAAGTGTTTGGTGTCCCAAGGCTGATTTTGGTGTCCCAAAGTAGAGTCTGGTGTACCAAGGCAGAGCCTCGTGTCACACAGCAAGTTTTGGTGTCCCAGAGCAGAGTTTGGTGTCCCAAGCCGGGGACAATGGCTCATGTTTTGGAGCAGAATTTGGTGTCCCAAGGCAGATTTCAGTGTCCCAGAGCAGAGTTTGGTGTCCCAAGCCAGGGAACATGTCTCATGTTTTGGAGCAGAGCTTGGTATCCCAAAGTAGATTTTTAGTGTCCCAAGCCAGGGACAATGACTCATGTTTTGGAGCAGGGTTTGGTGTCCCAGAGCAGATTTCGGTGTCGCAGAACAGAGTCTGGTGTCCCAAGGCAGGGACTGTGTCTCATGTCCCCAGACTCAATTCCCGCTCTTCCCCTCCCTGTCCCGCTTCTCCCATGGGGTTTCTGGGAGCCCTCAGTGGATGTTTGACCCCTCGGTGCTCCCGATTCCCTCATGGGATCCCCCGGAGCAGCCGCCGCCCCTCTCCCCTCGTGCCGAGCCCTTTGCGCGTAGCTCAGCGCCTTTCCTCAGACCTTGTCTGTGATTTGTACATCCCTACAGAAGCAGGGTGCCCAAAACAAGATGCAGTGCTCCCGCTGGAACCTCACCATAGCCCTGAACAATCAGGTAACAACCTCCCACCCCCGCTCCTCCTCCTCCTCCTCCTCCTCCTCCTTCTCCTCGTCCCTCGCAGCCCCCGCAGCTCCATCATCGCATCCCCGGCTCCATCCCACCCCTGGCACCTCTCCATCGTCGGTGTGTGGCGGGAGCAGGGCCATTGTAGGGCGCAGCGCTCATCTCCATGTCACCTGCCGTGTCCCCGAGCCGTCCCCGCGGTGCCAGGGTGTCCCTCGGGGCTCCGGAGCCACGGGAAGCGCCAATGCCCGGCCAGGGTTGGTTGGTCGCTGTTTGGGGCTGCTCTGGTGTCCCAGGGGTGCAAAGAACGTGGGATTCAGGCACGTCATGTTCCGTTCCCAGCTCTCCATTCGTTTTCCAGAGGTTTGGGGTTGGAAATTGGGATTTTGCAGCTCTGGAGTCAGCTCGTATCAGGAGATGCCGTGGGGTTGTGGGGGCTCCTCCACTGCTCCTCTCAGCTCCTGGAGGGGGAATGAAAACCCGAGGGGGTGAGGGGAGATCAGCCTTGGGTTTGCCAACCTTGAATCCCCCAAAATCCAAGTGGAGGCTTCGATCACACACGAGAGAGGCAGGGCTGAGCTCAAGGTCACTGCAGAGGGAGTTGCTGAGCTTGGGAAACGCCTGCAGGGTCCTCAGAGCACCCAAACCCCAGAGCTCCCAAACCCCAGAGCACCTCAAAGCACCCAAACCCCACCACGGGCTCCAGTTTGCTCCAAACCCTGCCTGGCGGTGCTGCTGCATGCACGGGGCTGCAGTGACAGGATCAGGGATTTTCCCGGTGCAGGAAGGGTGAAGCAGCTCCCCAGCAGCAGCTCTGGAGCCAGTCCAGATCAGGAGGAGCCGTGGGGGCTCCTCCACTGCTCCCCTCAGCTCCTGGAGGGGGATAAACACCCAAGGGGTGAGGCTGGGGATCAGCCCTGGGTTTGCCAACTTCGAATCCCCTAAAATCTGAGTGGAGGCTTCGATCACCCCCGAGAGAGGCAGGGCTGAGCTCGAGGTCAACGATGTCACCCCAGAGGGAATCGCTGGGCTTGGGAAACACCTGCAGGGTCCTCAGGAGCACCCAAACCCCAGAGCACCCAAACCCCAGAGCACCTCAAAGCACCCAAACCCCACCACGGGCTCCAGTTTGCTCCAAACCCTGCCTGGCGGTGCTGCTGCATGCACGGGGCTGCAGCGACAGGATCAGGGATTTTCCCGGTGCAGGAAGGGTGAAGCAGGTCCCCAGCAGCAGCTCTGGAGCCAGCCCGGATCAAGAGGAGCCATGGGGTTGTGGGGGCTCCTCCACTGCTCCCCTCAGCTCCTGGAGGGGGGATGAGGCCAGGGATCAGCCCTGGGTTTGCCAACCTTGAATCCCCCAAAATCCAAGTGGAGGCTTCGATCACACCCGAGAGAGGCAGGGCTGAGCTCGAGGTCACTGCAGAGGGAATCGCTGGGCTTGGGAAATGCCTGCAGGGTCCTCAGAGCACCCAAACCCCACCACGGGCTCCAGTTTGCTCCAAACCCTGCCTGGCGGTGCTGCTGCACCCACAGAGCTGCAGTGACAGGATCAGGGATTTTCCTGGTGCAGGAAGGGTGAAGCAACCTCTGGATCTGCAAAGCGAATTCAGGGAGTGCTCGGTTGGTTTGGAATGCTGGGATCCAGCTCAACTGGCTGCGGTGATTTAGAAAATATTGGAAATTAATTGCTTGGTTTTGTGAGTGCAGTGTTAGCGATTGCTACACAAGTCATTTTAGTCCTACCTAGGGGCATATTTGCATATATTTATCCTCCTTTCAAGTGGAGATCTTTGGGGAAAGTGTATTTATCTCCTCCTAACTCTTTCTTCGGCTTTCAGCCGTCCTACAGTCACCTCTTCATTTTGTTCCCATTTAATATATGTGTGGAATAATCGACTCTTCCTCTTCCCGCCAAGTGGAAATGAATCCACAGAGATCAAAAAGCTTTAATGTGGGGAAGGGTTTTTCCTTCTGCCACGAGCAGGGTGAGAGGGAAAGATGGGCAGGATGGAGCTGGGTCCCCCCAAAACTGCCTGGGAGGGCAGGGCAGGACCTGGAGAGGAGCTGGAGCAGCCAGGGGTGGAGGTGACCCCAGGAGCTTCCCCAGGAGGAGCTGGGAGAGCTTTGCCCTCCCTGAATCCCGGGGATCCAGCGGGTTTCCTGGCAGGAGGGTTTGCCATGCCCAGGAAGGGAGGTGGGAACAGCCCAGGAGAAATTTCAGCCTCCTCTGCAGGGAATTTCCTGGGGCTTCTTGCCTGGTGTGGCCCCAAAAAGTGCAACAGATCCCATTCATTGCCAGCCTGGGAGGATTTGTCCCCATTTGTCCCCATTTGTTCCCGTTCCCAGGAGAGCAGCACCACAGCCCCAGGAATCACAGGGCCAGGAGCCCTTCTGGGGTGTCCCTGGTGTGTCCCCACATGTGTCCCTGGATGTCCATGGATGTCCATGAATGTCCCCACGTGTCCCTGGATGTCCCCAGGTGTGTCCCTGGACGTGTCCATGAATGTGTCCCTGGATATCCCCATGGATGTCCCTGGGCGTGTCCCTGGATGTCCATGGATTTCTCTGGGTGTGTCCCTGGATGTCCCCAGATGTGTCCCTCGGTGTGTCCATGAATGTGTCCTTGGATGAGTCCCCTCAGTATCCAGGAGCTGACAGGGGTCACCTGGGGATCCTGGGGAGCTTTAGGGACAGGGCAGGAGCTGTGGTCACTCTGGAATTGTTTTAGGGCAGGAGCTGTGGTCACTCTGGGGATGTTGTAAGGAAGGAGCCCTGGTCACTCTGGAGATGTCCCACAGGGCAGGAGCTGTGGTCAGTCTGGAGCTGTTTTAAGGCAGGACCTGTGGTCACTCCAGGGCTGTTTTAGGGCAGGAGCCATGGCCACTCTGGGGTGTTTTGGGGCAGGAACTGTGGTCACTCTGGGATGTCCCACAGGGCAGGAGCCATGATCACTCTGGGGATGTTTTAGGCCAGGAGCTGTGGCCATTCTGGGGACATTGTAGGGCAGGAGCTGTGGTCACTCCAGGATATCCCACAGGGCAGGAGCTGTGGTCACTCTGGGATGTTTTAGGGCAGGACCTATGGTCACTCTGGGGCTATTCAGGGCAGGAGCTGTGGTCACTCTGGGGCTATTTAGGGCAGGAACCATGGTCACTCTGGGATGTTTTAGGGAAGGAGCCATGGTCACTCTGGTGATGTTTCAGGGCAGGAACTGTGGTCACTCTGGGGTTGTTTTAGGGCAGGAGCCGTGGTCACTCTGGTGATTTTTCAGGGCAGGAGCTGTGGTCACTCTGGGTTGTCCCACAGGGCAGGAGTTGTGGTCACTCTGGGGATGTTGTAGAGCAGGAACCATGGTCGCTCCAAGATGTCCCACAGGGCAGGAGCTGTGGTCACTCCAGGGATATTTTGGGGCAGGAGCTGTAGTCACTCTGGGGCTGTTTTAGGGCAGGAGCTGTGGTCACTCTGGGGCTATTCAGGGCAGGAACCATGGTCGCTCTGGGGCTATTCAGGGCAGGAGCCATGGTCACTCTGGTGATTTTTCAGGGCAGGAGCTGTGGTCACTTTGGGTTGTCCCACAGGGCAGGAACCATGGTCACTCCAGGGATATTTTGGGGCAGGAGCTGTGGTCACTCCAGGATGTCCCACAGAGAAGGCACCGTGGTCACTCCGGGGCTGTCCCGTGGCTCTCAGCAGCCACCACGGAGCAGCCCCATCTCTGCCATGGCCAGGCTGGCGCCAGCCCCCGCTGCTGCCCTGCCCTTGTCCCTGCGTTATCTGTCCCCATCACTCGGCTCCCCTGCGGCCCCCTGCGCCCCAAAAGCAGCTCCTGATTGCCCAGCTGGAAGGTCCTCCCCTCCCCAGAGCCGCTCCTTTATCATAAAGGGTGCACATTTCCCCCGCCGCAGCTTCCGCGGCCACAGGCCCCGAGGGCCAGCTCAGAAATGGAGGGAATTAATTACATTTTTTTAACTCCCCTCCTTTTATAGCGGGGGAGAGAGCGATGAAACGTCCCGGGGGGAGCTGCTGAGGAGGGTGGGGAGGGAGGCAGCAGCAGCAGGAGGTGAGGGGGGAGCTGCTGCTTTCATCCAGGAGGGTCTTTGCGCACCAACCCCACACCCCAGGAGCTCTCCCTTCTCATCCCTACCCCAGGAAAGGCAGGGACAAAGCCCAAGGCAAGACTCAGCCCTAAATGCGAGCTCAAGGATGGATTTGGGCCAGGGGAAGGAGGATGAGGATGGCAGGGAGGGAGAGGGCCAGTCCTTCTGTCAGTCCCACTGATGGACAGCGAGCAGATCCCCCTGCAGATAAAGCCCGGCAGATGTGGAGCGGGCATTGATTTTTAGTCAGGGATGATAATGCACCAAGAAGTCATAAATTAGCAGGCAGCAAGGTCAGAGAGGGAAGGGAGAAGGACTTTGCATTCTTGAGGAGGGGATCCAGAGTTCAAAAGTGGCCTGGAAAATGAGTTTGTGCAGCTGGAAGGAGAAGGCCGGGGACACGGGAGGGCTCTTCAGGGTTTGCTGTGCTGGGTGGAAGGAGGGAATGGGAATCTCTCAATATCCCAAACCCCTTTGTGTCCTGGGCTGGGAAAGTCAGATCTGCCCTCGGCTGGACCTGTGCAGAGCTCAGGGAGCCCTAAATCCCCTTCAGCCTGGCTGGGAAGGGAATTCTCAGCCCCCAATCCCCCTCAGCCCATTCAGGAAGAGGAATCTCAATCCCAAATCCCCCTCAGCCCATCTGGGAAGAGGAATCCCAACCCCAAATCCCCCTCAGCCCATCTGGGAAGAGGAATCCCAGTCCCAAATCCCCCTCAGCCCATCTGGGAAGAAGAATCCCAGTCCCAAATCCCCTTCAGCCCATCTGGGAAGGGGATTCTCAGCCCCAAATCCCTCTCAGCCTGTCCTGGAAGAAGCTTCTCCACCCCGAATCCCTCTCAGCCTGTCTGGGAAGGAGATTCTCCACCCCAGATCCCCCTCAGCCCATTCAGGAAGAGGAATATCAGCCCCAAATCCCACTCAGCCTGCCCAGGAAGGGCAGGGGCTTCCCATGGTCAGTGTTCTTGGAAAGGAACTGGAGAGTTTTGGGGCTCAGCAGAGCAGTCAGGGACCCCTCGGCCACCCCAAATCCAGGGGAACATCCAGCTGGGATGAATCCCCCATCCCAGAGGCAGCCATTCCCCACCCTGGCAGGGCTGGGAAGGAATCCTGGTGTCCTGATGGATTCCCAGAGGGAAATTCATCCCCCTGAGCTGTCCCTCGGCAGGAAAATGTCCCTGCAGGTATTCCTGAGGGGGAGCAGGAATTGGGAGCTCTGCAGGTCTGGGAGGGGATCCCGGTGTCCAGATGTTCCCCCGTGGAATTCTAGAGGGAAATTCAGCCCTTCCTCTCCCCCTTCAGGCTGGGCTGAGGGCAGTGTCCCTGCAGGGATCACGCAGGGAGAACAGGAATTGGAACAGGGCTGGGAGTGAGTCCTGGTGTCCTGGTGGATTCCCAGAGGGAAGTTCGTCCTCCTAAGCTGTCCCTCGGCAGGGGAACCTGCAGGGTTCCCGAGGGGGAGCAGGAATTGGGAATTCAGCAGGGCCTGAGGGGAATCCTGGTGTCCTGGTGGATTCCCAGAGGGAAATTCTGCCCCTGAGCTGTCCCTCGATGGGGCAGTGTCCCTGCAGGGATCCCGGAGGGAGAACAGGAATTGCAACAGGGTTAGGAGCAAATCCTGGTGTCCTGATGGATTCCCAGATGGAAATTTGTCCCCCTGAGCTGTCCCTTGGCAGGGCAGTGTCCCTTGGCAGGGATCCCGGAGGGGGAGCAGGAATTGAAACTCTGCAGGGATGGGAAGGAATCCTGGTGTCCTGATGGATTCTCAGAGGGAAATTCATCCCCCTGAGCTGTCCCTCGGTGGGGCAGTGTCCCTGCAGGGAGAACAGGAATTGGAACAGGGCTGGGAGCAAATCCTGATGTCCTGATGGATTCCCAGAGGGAAATTCGTCCCCCTGAGCTGTCCCTCGTTGGGACAATGTCCCTGCAGGGATCCCAAGGGGGATCAGGGACCAGGATCTCCCTGGTCTGTGGCTGCTGGAGCCAAGTCCGGCCTGGAGAGGCCCCGGGGGCAGAGCTGAGCTCAGGCCCCGCTCCTGATTCCCACCAATTGACGCCAATTCCTTTTTTTCGCGGGATCTGTGGAATCATCTGCCCCGCTGCCTGAATCTGGAGTGTGAATCTGGGTTTCATTTGCCAGCCTTGCTTTACATCCCCCTTTTTTTCCTAAGAGGAAGTGTTAATGTGGCTCTCCCCGCCTTGGGGAGCCTCGGGTTCTTTTCTGGGGGTAATCAGGAGCAGCTGGGGCCGGGAGGGAGCAGAGCAGAGCAGCACAAACCCCGCAGCTCCCTGAGTGATGCCTGAAATCCTCCCTGCACCTGCGGGGCTGGGCGGGCCCCGAGCCCCATCCAGGCAGCACTGCCGGGCCTGGACAGCTCAGCGAGGGCAGGGAGAGAGGGCAGAGCTTCCAGGAATAACTCACAGCCTCAAAGTCTGTGTTTTCTGCGTGTTTGTTGTTTTAAACAGCGGATTCTGCTCGTGAATTCACTCCAGCCGTGTCTGTGTGAGGGTCCTGGGGGTCCCTCAGGACACAGCCCCAACTCTTCCAGCCCAGGGGATGCTCCAGCCCGGAGGGGATTGGGGCTGAACCCAGGTTGTGGGCTTTAGGGGGAGCCCACAGTTAACTCTGAGGCTGCCCTCCCGTGATTTCCCCACTCTGCAGAGCCTCAGGGGGTCCGTGTGGCACCCCCAGAACTGCTCAGCACCCCAGTCCTGGGTTAACCCACCCTCCTGAGTGTTAAATGCATTTTCCTCTCTTCGTATCGAATCCTTGGGCTGGGGAGCCCCACGGGGATGTTTTTAGGGCTGAACATTCCCTGGGAGCACCTCGGGGTTTAATCCCGGCCAGGAGGCTCTGCCAGGCTCGATCCAGGCTCTGCTGAGCTCGGTGTGCGGGCAGCTGAGCCGGGTTTAACTTTGAGGAAGCAGCAGAGAGGTCTGAGCTCGGTGCAGGGCGGAAAGCCTGGAGGAGGAGGAGGAGGGGTCAGTGAGGCAGGGATGGGGGGAATGAGTCAGGGATGGGGGGAAAGAGTCAAGGA
>JAWWEX010000084.1:1400179-1411789 GCA_035583215.1 Arremon brunneinucha | reverse complement strand
AGTTTTGTTTCCCATCTTTTTCCCCGGGTTTTTTTCCCCTTTTTTCCCCTCATTTTCCCCGGTTTTTTCTCCGCTTCTTCCCCGGGTTTTCCCCCATTTTTCCCCCGTTTTCTCCCCGTTTTTTCCCATTTTTCCCCCGTTTTTTCCCATTTTTTCCCCCATTTTTTCCCCTATTTCCCCGCTCAGATCGGGACACCGATCTCCCTCTGCCGCCGCCCCGGGGCCGCTCCGCTCCCCAAACCCCCCCAGAGATCCCCGGGCAGAAACAAAACGGGGCAGAAAGGGAGGAAATCCAGCCCCGGGGGGATTTTATCCCTGGAAAAGCCCGGGATGAGCTCGGCGCTCCTGGATCCCCCCGCGTTTTTCCCTCTGCTGCGCTCTCCCTCCCTCCGTGGCTCTTTTCTCCTCATCATCCTTTAATAAAATATCCCAGGAATCCCTGACAGCGCTGGGAAGGGACAGAGGGAGGGATTGGGGGATGGATTTTGGGGGGTCTCACTCTGTGCCCCCCCGGCCGTGCCCAGCAGCGGGAGCTGCATCCTCTGGGGTGCTCCTTATCCCAAATCCTCTGGGATGTTCCTTATCCTACATTCTCTGGGATGTTCCCTTCATCCCAAATCCTGTGGGATGTTCCCTTCATCCTGAATCCTCTGGGGTGTTCCTTATCTCAAATCCTCTGGGTTGCTCCCTTTCCCCCAAATCCTGTGGGATGTTCCCTTTTCCCTCATCCTCTGGGATATTCCTTATCCCGCATCTTGTGGGGTGTTCCTTATCCCCAATCCTCTGGGATATTCCCTTTTTCCCACATCCTGTGGGTTATCCCTGTTTCCCTCCATCTTCTGGGATGTTCCTTATCCCGAATCCTGTGGGATGTTCCCTTTTTCCTGCACCCTCTGGGATGTTCCTTTTTTCCCAAATCCTGTGGCATATTCCTTATCCTGAATCCTGTGGGATGCTCCTTTATCCCACAGCCCAGCCCTTCCCCAAATCCTGTGGGATGTTCCCTTCATCCCGCAGCCCAGCCCTGCCTGCATCCTCTGGGATATTCCCTTTATCCTGCATCCTCTGGGATGTTCCCTTTCCCCCACATCCTGTGGGATGTTCCTTATCCCGCATCTTGGGGGGTGTTCCCTTCATCCCGAATTCCCTAGGATGTTCCTTATCCCGAATCCTCTGGGATATTTCCTGTTTCCTGCACCCTGTGGGTTATCCCTTTTCCCCTCCATCTTCTGGGATATTCCCTTTTTCCTAAATCCTCTGGGATGTTCCCTTTACCCCGCATCGCATGGGATGTTTCTTATCCCGTACCCTGTGGAATGTTCCTTTTTCCTGAATCCTCTGGGATGTTCCCTTCATCCCGCATTCTCTGGGATATTCCCTTTTCCCTGCATCCTCTGTGGGTTATCCCTTTTCCCCTCCATCCTCTGGGATGTTCCCTTCATCCCGAATCCTCTAGGATGTTCCTTTTTCTCAAATCCTCTGGGGTATTCCCTTTTACCCGCAGCCCGGCCCTTCCCTCATCCTCTGGGATGTTCCTTCTTCCCCCATCCTGTGGGATGTTCCCTTCATCCCACATTCTCTAGGATGTTCCTTTTCCCTGCATTGTCTGGGATATTCCCTTTTCCCTGCATCCTCTGTGTGTTATCCCTTTTTCCCCCCATCCTGTGGGATGCTCCCTTCATCCCGAATCCTCTGGGATGTTCCTTATCCGGAGTCCTTTGGGATGTTCCCTTTTACCCAAATCCTCCAGGATGTTCCTTATCCGGAATCCTCTGGGATATTCCCCTTTTCCCATATCCTGTGGGATGTTCCCTTTTTTCTGGGATGTTCTCTTTTCCTGCATCCTGTGGAACATTCCCTTTATCCCGCAGCCCGGCCCTTCCCGCATATTGTGGGATGTTCCTTATCCCGAATCCTGTGGCATGTTCCCTTTTTCCCGGATCCCCTGGGATGTTCCCTTTTTCCCCCATCCTGTGGGATGCCCCTTTTTCCTGAATCCACCCCAGAACCCCGGATTTGGGGGTTTTATGGAGAAATCAGGCTGGATGGGAGAGGAGGGAGCCCTGAGGGTCCCCCAGAGCAGTTTGGGGAGGGGGATCCCCAGGCTGGGGTGCCCAGGGGAGCTCTGCAGGAACCCAGACCTGTCCCAGGGCACAGAAAGCAAAAATTACACAGAAAAAAACCCAAAATTGGTGCCAGCTCCCATCTGGGTGCCTCTGGTGCCAGGGCAGGGATTGAGAGCTCATTTAGTGACCCCCAGGGGGCTCCTCTGACACCCCAGAGCCAAAAGCCATCGGGGACACCTCCTGTCCCATTGGAGGCATCCCTGCCCCATTGGGGAACCCCCTTGCCCCATTGGGGACCTCCCTGTCACATCAGGGACACCCCGCCCCATTGAGGAGGCCTCTGTCCCATTGGGGACCCCCTGACCCATCAGGGACACTCCTGCTCCATCAGAGACCCCCTGTCACATCGAGGACACCTCCTGTCCCATTGGGGACCCCCCTTGCCCCATCAAGGACCTCCCCTGCCCCATAGGAACACCCTCTGTGCCATCAGGGACCTCACTGCCCATTGGGGACACCCCTGTCCCATCAGGGACACCCCTGCTCCATCAGGGATCCCCCCCATCCAATTGGGGGCCCCCTGTCACATCGAGGACACCCCCTGTCACATTGGAACACCCCCTGCCCCATCAGGGACACTCCCTGCCCCACTGGGGACACCCCTGTCCCATCGGGGACCCCTCTGCCCCATTGGAAACACCTCCACCCCATCAGGGACCCCCCTGTCCTATTGGGGACCCACTTGCCCCATTGGGGACCCCTCTATACCATTGGGGACCCCCTTTCCCATCGAGGACCCTTCTGCCCATTGGGGACCCTCCTGTCCTGTTGGGGACACCCCCCTGCACCATCGGTGTCACCCTTTGCTCCATCAGGGACCCCTCTGCCCCACTGGGGACCCCCCTGTCCTATTGGTGATGCCCCTGCTCCATCAGGGACATCTCCTGTCCCATCAGGGACCCCCCTGACCCATTGGGGACCCCTCTGTCCTATTGGGGAGCTCTCTGTCCCATTGGGGACCCCCCCTGCCCATTGGGGACACCCCCTACCCCATTAGGGACCCTCCTGTCCCATCGAGGTCACTCCCTGCCCCATCAGGGAACCCCCGTCCAATTGGGGACCCCCTTGTCCCACTGGTGACCCCCCTGCCCATTGGGGTCACCCTTTGCTCCATCAGGGACACTCCCTGCCTCATTGGGGACCCCCCTGTCCCATTGGGGACTCCTCTGTCCCACTGGTGACCCCCCTGCCCATTGGGGACCCCCCTGTCCTGTTGGGGACACCCCCCTGCACCATCGGGGTCACCCTTTGCTCCATCAGGGACCCCTCTGTCCCATTGGGGACCCCCCTGCCCATTGGGGACGCCCAATGGGGGTCATCTGTCCCATTTGGGAACCCCTTGTCCCACTGGGGACCCCCCTGTCACATTTGGGGACCCCCCTGTCCCCTCCTGCTTTGGTGTCCCTGTCCTGTGCCCAGAGGGGTCCCCACACCCTGGGAGGTTCCTGCCCCATGGCCCGGCCTGAGCTGCAGGAATTGCCCTTAAAGTTGAACATTTCCTTGAAAAGATATAAAATTAGAATTTTAAAAATGTAAAATGTAAATTTAAAAAATCCAGGGATATTCTGCCACTTATCCCAGGGAAAACTCTGACAGTTTTTGAGAGGAAAATCTGCCACTCATATATGAAAAATCAGCCACTCTTCCAGGGAAAACATGACACTTCTCTGGGGAAAACCTAACACATCCAGGGAAAATCTGCCGCTTCCCAGGAAAAATCTGCCATTTATCCAGGGTAAATTTGCCAGTTTTCCTGGGGAAATCTGCCACTTCCCAGGGAAAACTTGCCCTTTATCCTGGGAAAATCTGTCACCTATCCAGGGAAAAATCTGCCAGGTTTTGAAAGAAAATCTGCCACTCATCCAGGGAAAATGTGCCCTTTATCGAGGGAAAACCTGACACTTTTCCAGGGAAAAATTGCCAGTTTTCCAAAGAAAATTTGCCCACTTCCCAGGGAAAATCTGCCCTTTATCCCAGGAAAATCTTCCCTTTTTCCAGGGAAAATCTGCCACTTCCAGGGGGAAACTTGCCACTCATCCAAGGAAAACCTGCCACTTTTGCAGGGAAAAATTGCCAGTTTTCCTGGGAAAATCTGCCATTCATCCAGGGAAAACCTTCCGCTCATCCAGGGAAAAATCTGACACTTTTCTGGGGAAAATCTGCCACTCATACATGGAAAATTTGCCACTTTTCCAGGGAAAATCTGACACTTTTCTGGGGAAAATCTGCCACTCATACATGGAAAATTTGCCACTTTTCCAGGGAAAATCTGCCACTATTCCAGAGAAATTCTGCCCCTGCCCAGCCAAGCCTGGCTCAGCCTCCTGCCCTCTCCCAGCTCTGGGATGTGCCTGGGAATGCCCAGGGCCAGGGAATGGGGCTGGAGCCCTGCTGGGCACCCCAAACCTGCTCCTGCTCATTTTTGGGGTCCCTGGAGCCCCCCGAGCCCCCCCAGGCCCGCAGGAGGCTCCCCCCGTCCCCAGAGCCATCCTGGCGTGGAAAAGCCGAGGTTTGAACGGCACCAGGGGCTGACGTGGAGCCACAAAAGCCGTGAAATTCAGAGTTCAGGCTCAAAAATCCACTTGACACCCGGGCCTGAGGCGTGAAAGGAGCTGGGAAGGGCCGGGAGGGGCCGGTCCCAAACTGGGGGACAGGAGGGGACAGGGCTGGGACCCCACCTGGGTGATGGTCTGGGGACAATCCCGGGCTCTGCCCTCCCTGCTGGGGTTTGGGGGGAGGTTTGCGGTTCTCCTTTCCAGGGTTTGGGGTGAATTTGAAACACTCTCTCCTCCCTGCCGTGGTTTGGGGAATTTGGGGTTCTCCTTTCCAGGGTTTGGGCTGGATTTGGGGCTCTCTCCTCCCTCCTGGGGGTTTAGGGTGGGTTTGGAATTCTCTCTTCCAAGGTTTGGGGTGGATTTGGGGCTCTCTGCTCCTGCCTGGGGCTTTGGGGCTGGGTTGGGGGTTCTCCTTTCCAGGGTTTGGGGTAGATTTGGGGCTCTCTCTCTTCCCTGACCGGGTTTGGGGCTCTCTCTCTGCCCTGCTGTGGTTTGGGGCAGGTTTGGGGCTCTCTCCTGCCTGCTGAGGATTTGGGGCGTTCTCCCTCCCAGGGTGTGGTGTTGTCTTTCCCTGCTGGGGTTTGGGGTGGATTTGGGGCTCTCTCTCCTCCCTGCCGTGATTTAGGGTGGGTTTGGGGTTCTCCTTCCCAGGGTTTGGGGTGGGTTTAGAACACTTTCTCCTCCCTGCCGGGGTTTGGGGTGGGTTTGGGGCTCTCCTTTCCGGGGTTTGGGGTTCTCTCTCCACACTGCTGGGGGTTTGGGGAGGGTTTGTGGTTCTCTCCTCCCTCGTGGGGTTTGGGGTTCTCCCTTCCAGTGTTTGGGGTGGATTTGGGGTTCTCTCCTACCTCCAGGGGTTTGGGGTGGATTTGGGGTTCTCCCTTCCAGGATTTGGGGTGGGTTTGGAACACTCTTTCCTCTCTGCCAGGGTTTGGGGTGGATTTGGGGTTCTCTCTCCTCCCTGCTGGGATTTGGGGTGGCTTTGGGGTTCTCTTTTTCAGGGTTTGGGGCGGGTTTGGGGCTCTCTCCTCTCTCCTGGCCGTTTAGGGTGGGTTTGGGGTGAATTTGAGGCACTCTCTCCTCCCTGCCATGGTTTGGGGTGGGTTTGGGGTTCTCTCTCCTCTCTGCTGGGGTTTGGGGGAGATTTGGGGCTCTCTCCTCCCTCCTGTGGCTTTGGGGTGGGTTTGGAATTCTCTCTTCCAGGGTTTGGGGTTGGTTTGGGGCTCTCTCCACCCTGCTGGGGTTTAGGGTGGGTTTGGGGTTCTCCTTTCCAGGGTTTGGGGTGGATTTGGGGTTCTCTCCTCCCTCTTGTGGCTTTGGCGTGGATTTGGGGTGGGTTTCAGGTTCTCTCCTCCCTCCTGTGGCTTTGGGGTGGGTTTGGGGCTCTCTCCTGCCTGCTGAGGATTTGGGGTGTTCTCCTCCCTCTCAGGGTGTAGAGTTCTCTCTCCCTGCCTGGGGTTTGGGGTTCTCTCTTCCCTGCCAGAGTTTGGGGTGGGTTTGGGGTTCTCCCTCCAGGGGTTAGGGTGGATTTAGGGCTCTGTCTCCTCCCTGACAGGGTTTGGGGTGGATTTGGGGTTCTCTCCTCCCTCCTGGGGCTTTGGGGTGGGCTTGGGGTTCTCCCTGCTGGGGCCTGGGGTGGATTTGGGGCTCTCTCTCTGCCCTGCTGTGGTTTGGGGCAGGTTTGGGGCTCTCTCCTGCCTGCTGAGGATTTGGGGTGTTCTCCGCCCTCTCAGGGTGTGGGATTCTCTCTCCCTGCCTGGGGTTTGGGGTTCTCTCCTCCCTGACAGGGTCTGGGGTGGATTTGAGGCTCTCTCTCCTCTTCTGGGGGTTTAGGGTAGATTTGGCACTTTCTCTCCTCTCTGACAGGGTTTGGGGCTCTCTCTCTGCCCTGCTGTGGTTTGGGGCAGGTTTGGGGCTCTCTCCTCCCTGCCAGGGTTTGGGGTGGATTTGGGGTGGGTTTGGGGCTCTCTTGTGCCCCCCTCAGCAGGCAGTGCCCAGATTTGGAGTGACACCAATGAGAACAAAGGGGGGCGGTTTAAGCTGAAAGGGGGCAGGGTCAGATGGGATTTGGGGCAGGGCTGGATGGGATATTGGGATTTTGGGGCAGGAATTCCTGGCTGTGAGGGTGGGCAGGCCCTGGCACAGGGTGCCCAGGGCCAGGCTGGATGGGGCTGGGAGCAGCCTGGGACAGTGGAAGGTGTCCCTGCCATGGCAGGGGTGGCACTGGGTGGGATCTGAGGTCCCTCCCATCCAAACCATCCCGGGATTCTGAACCAGGCCCCTCCTTTTCCTGCCTCTCTCCCCAGGCAGGGGAGCCCCATTTCAGCAGAAATGCAAACCTGCGTTGGGTTTATTGAAAAGTCCCAAATTCCGACCCCCCCCCCTCGCTCTTTATCTGACAGCAACCCGCAGAAATCACCCATAAATCAGCACAAAGAGCCTTGAAAATGAATTTATTGCACGTTGTGGCAGCTGAGGCGGGATGCAGAGCAGCCCCAGCCGCTCCTGCAGCCCTGCACAGCCAGGGCTCACCTGCCAGGGGCCGCTAATTGAGCGGTTAATTGGGCAGTAATTAATGCTGGGGGTTAGACACAAACAGATCTGGGAATTAGGGCTGAGCTGGAGGAGCAGGGCCGGGTCCAGAGCCCTTCTGCTCACACTGCAGCTCCCAGGCGAGCCGGGTCAGGCCTGGTCTAACTCCGCATTTAGGCCTGGTTTAATTTCAACTCCTCATTTAAGGCCCGGTCTAACTCCTCATTTAAGGCCTGGTTTAACTCCTCATTTAAGGCCTGGTTTAACTCCTCATTTAAGGCCTGGTTTATCTCCTCATTTAAGGCCTGGTTTATCTCCTCATTTAAGGCCTGGTTTAACTCCTCATTTAAGGCCTGGTTTAACTCCTCATTTAAGGCCTGGTTTAATTTCAACTCCTCATTTAAGGCCTGGTCTAACTCCTCATTTAAGGCCTGGTTTAATTTTAACTCCTCATTTAAGGCCTGGTCTAACTCCTCATTTAAGGCCTGGTTTAATTTTAACTCTTCATTTAAGGCCTGGTTTAAGTCCTGATTTTAGGCCTGCTTTAAGGACTGGTTTAATTTCTACTCCTGGTTTATCTCCTGGTTTAATGCCTCATTTGTCTATTGGTTTATCTCCTGGTTTAATTTTAAGTCCTGATTTTAGGCCTGATTTAACTCCTGGTTTAAGTCCTGGTTTTAGGCCTGATTTAAGGACTGGTTTGATTTTAATTCCTGGTTTAAGTCCCGGTTTAACACCTCGTTTATCTATTGGTTTATCTCCTGGTTTAAGTCCTGATTTTAGGCCTGATTTAACTCCTGGTTTATATTCTGGTTTATGTCCTGATTTTAGGCTTGATTTAAAGACTGGTTTAATTTAAACTCTTGATTTAATGCCTGGTTTGTCTATTGATTTATCTCCTGGTTTAAGTCCGGACTTTAGGCCTGATTTAACTCCTGGTTTATCTCCTGGTTTAAGTCCTGACTTTAGACCTGATTTAACTCCTGGTTTAAGGCCTGGTTTATTGCCTGGCTTAATTTTAAGTCCTGGTTTAAGGCCTGGTTTATTGCCTGGTTTATCTATTGGCTTATCTCCTGGTTTAAGTCCTGATTTTAGGCCTGATTTAACTCCTGGTTTAACACTTGGTTTATCTCCTGGTTTAAGGCCTGGTTTAATTTTAACTCCTGGTTTAACACGTGGTTTATCTCCTGGTTTAAGGCTTGATTTATTTCCTGGTTTAATGCCTGATTTAACTCTTGCTTTAAGGCCTGGTTTAATTTTAACTCCTGGTTTAAGGCCTGGTGTGAGGGCTGGTTTAAGGCTTGGTCTTGGCAGCTGGCAGAGCCTTGGGGCTGGGCTGGGGTGGGATGGCAGCTCCCAGGGTGGGAGGGCTGCACCTCCCTGCAGCTCCTGCATTTCCTGCAGCTCCTGCATTTCCTGCAGCTCCCAGACCTCCCTGCAATTCCCTGCAGCTCCCAGAGCCCCTGCATTTCCTGCAGGATGGGGCAGGGAAGGTTCCCCCTCCCCAGCAGCTGGAGCAGGGCATTCCCTGCACATTCCCTGATCCCCAGTCCCAGCAGCTCTCCCCTCCTGCCAGGGCACACCCAGGGATGGGGCAGCAGGGCCAGCCTGGCCTTGGCACCAGGGGCAAAGTGGGCACAAAGGGGGGCTGAGCCTGCCCTGGGCCAGCCTGAGCCCAGCTGGGAGGGCTGAGGGATGGGATGGGAATGGGGCTGGGATGGGGATGGGAATGGGGCTGGGGTAAGGCTGGGATGGGGCTGGGATGGGGATGGAGATGGGATGGGGATGGGGCTGGGATAAGGCACTGGGGCTCGTTCCAGGCAGCAGCAGAGCTGCTCTCTCAGAGCTGCCCTCTCCTGGCTCGAGGCTCCTGCCCAGCCCAGGGGGCTCAGGATGGGAACAAAGCCCAGCCCAGGGGACAGAACCAGCCTGGCTGCCCTGCACACCCAGGGATTGGGGCTGCTGGGGACAGGGAGGGACACGGCTGGGGACAGGTGACAGGGACAATCCCAGCTCCTGCTCAGCCCCTTGGAGAGGGAACCGCCCTGGGGATGGGAGAGCAGGAGGAAAAGGCAGGAAAAGGGAGCCGGGTCCAGCTGTGCCTCTGCAGCCACCCATTAATTAATTAATGAGCTAATTAAGCATGCTCACACAGAACCACTGAGGTTGGACAAGACCTTTAAAGCCACCCAATCCAACCACTGCCACACTCAGCCTCGTGTCACCAAGTGCCGCCCGACCCAGGACACACAGGAGCTCTGAGCTTCACCATCGAACAACACTTTCTTTTTTCTTTTTTTTTCCTTTTTTAAAGACCTCTCAGGAGGGGAGGGGGGTCGGGGTCAGTAGTGTGAGTGCTGTGGAGGGGTGGCAGTGTCCCCAGGCTGTCCCCAGGTCACTGCATGTAGGCGTAGCGCCAGTCCCCCAGCGGCACGTGCGTCTCCTTGATGGCCTGGGGGGACGTCCAGCGCAGCAGGTAATGGGGACCCCCGGGCTTGTCATTGGTGCCTGTGGGGACACACAGAGGGTGGTGACACCAGGGGGGTGGCAGGGACATGGAGGGACACCGAGGGACACAGGGGATGGGAGGACATGGAGGGACATGGAGCACAGGAGGGACACAGAGGGACAGGGGGAACACAGGATGGAGACATGGCGGGACACGGGGCACAGGAGGACATGGTGGAATATGAGGAACACAGAGGGACAGGGAGGGATGGGAGTGACACAGAGGGACACAGAGGGACAGGAGGGACACAGAAGGATGGGAGAGACACAGAAGGACAGGAGATACAGGAGGGACACAGAGGAACAGGAGGTACAGGAGGGACACAGATGATGGGGACATGGAGGGACACAGAGCACAGGAGGGACACGGAGGATGGGGACATAGAGGGATGCAGGGCACAGGAGGGACAAAGAGGGACAGGGAGGGATGGGAGGGACACAGAGGAACAGGAGGGACATGGAGGGATGGGAGAGACACAGGGGGACACAGGAACAGGAGGGACATGGGGGGACACAGAAGGATGGGAGGAACACAGAAGGACAGGAGATACAGGAGGGACACAGGAACAGAAGGGACATGGGGGGACACAGGGCACAAGAGGGACACAGAGGATGGGGACATGAAGGGACACAAGGGACAGGAGGGACATGGAAGGACAGGGGGGGACTTGGAGGAGCACATGAGGGACACAGAGGATGGGGACATGGAGGGACATGGGGCACAAGAGGGACAGGAGGGACAGGAGGGACACAGGGAACAGGAGGGACAGGGAGGGATGGGAGAGACAGAGAAGGACAGGAGGTACAGGAGGGACATAGAAGGATGGGGACATGGGGTCCCTACATGGGGTACAGGAGGGAAACGGAACCAGAGGGACACAGAGGGACAAAAGATGCAGGAGGGACAGGAGGGACACAGAGAACAAGGGGTACAGAGCACAGGAGGGATACAGAGAGATGGGAGGGACATGGAGGGATGGGACGGACACAGAGGGACACAGGAGACACGGAGGGATGGGAGGGACACCAACACAGAGGAGGGGGACATGGAGGGACATGGAGGATGGGAGGGACATGGAAGGACAAGGAGCAGAGGAGGGACATAGAGGGACGGGAAGGACACTGAGGGACATGGAGAATGGAAGGGACACAGGACACAAGGAATGGGAGAGACATGGAGGGACACAAGGGATGGGAGGGACACACAGGGATGGGGACAAGGAGGGATAGGAGGGATACAGAGGGCTATAGAGGATGGGAAGGACATGGAGGGACACAGGGATGGGAGGGACATGGGACAGGGACATGGAAGGATAAGGAGGATGGCAGGGACAGGAGAGACACAGAGGACAGAAGGGACATGGAGGGACAGGGAGGATGGGGACAGGGAAGGACATGGAGGGCCAAGAGGGACACAGGGGACAGGAGGGACACAGAAAGATGGGGACAAGGAAGGACATGGAGGGCCAGGAGGAACAAAGGACATGGAGGGACAGGAGGGACAGGGAGGATGGGGACAAGGAAGGACACAGAGGGACAGGAGGGACACAGGGGGGCTGTCCAGCAGCACTGGTGTCACCTGAGATGCGGGCGCCCCCGAAGGGCTGCTGGGCCACCACGGCCCCCGTGGATTTGTCGTTGATGTAGACGTTGCCGGCGGCGTGGCGCAGCAGCCTCAGGGACTCCTCGATGGCAGCCCTGCCAGGGACAGGGACAGGGACAGGCTGAGTGTCACAGACATCTTTTCATGAAAAATCCTTTCCTTAGGATTTTTCCTTCTGAGAAGCTGGGAGGCCTCAGGAACAAAATGTAAATATTGATTATCTGCTGCTGTGGAATGCAACAGGTGCATCTGGGATTGGTCTCATGTGGTTGTTTCTAATTAATGGCCA
>JAWWEX010000084.1:1368741-1381400 GCA_035583215.1 Arremon brunneinucha | reverse complement strand
GGGAAAGGGGGAAAAACGAGAGTAAAAAGAGGGGGAAACGAGAGGGGAAAGGGGAGAAACGAGGGGAAAAGGGGGAAACGAGAGTGACAAGGGGGGAAACGAGAGGGAAAGGGGGAGAAACGAGGGGGAAAGGGGGAGAAAAAAGAGCAAATAAGGAGAAAATGAGAAGACGGGAGAAAAGGGGAGAAACGAGGGGGAAAGGGGAGAAACGGGAGGGAAAGGGGGAGGAAAAAGAGCAAACAAGGAGAAAAGGAGAAGACAAGGAAGCAAAGGGGGAAAGCAAGGGGGTTAAAAGAGGAAAACCAGGAGGAAGCAGCGGAAAACAGGTGGAAACAAGGGTAAAAGTGAAAACAAGGGGTAAACTGTGGAAAGCGGGTGTGAAAGGAGAAAACAAAGGGGAAAAACGAGGGAAACAAGGGCAGAAAAAGGAAGAAGGAGGGAGGAACAAGGGGAACTGAGGGCTGGCAGTGCCCGCAGCTGGCAGCGGGAGAGTGCCCGGGGATGGCAGGAGCGGCAGCGGAGCCCGAGCCCGCCCCACGCGTTGGAAGGGGACAAGGGAAGGGAAGGGAAGGGAAGGGAAGGGAAGGGAAGGGAAGGGAAGGGAAGGCAGGAGCCCTCACTCACCCGCAGCCCCTCAGCGCCCGCAGCCGCCGCCACATCCCGGCCCCGCCGCGCTCCCGGCCCGCGGCCGCCACCACCCACCGCGCGGGGGGAGGGAGGGGCGGGGAGGAGACGCAACCATCGATTAATTAATAAATTAATAAACCCCCGGGCGCGGCGGTCTGGAGGGGCTGTCCCGCACCCGCCGGTCGCTGTGTGTGAGGGTGCTGGCCCTGTCCCCCCCCTACCCGTGGGGTGCCCGAGGGGTATCCCCATTGGCGCGTGTCCCCCCCCCCGCGCGGGGATGGTTGCGGCCGGAGCGGGGGGCGGTGGCGCGCGCGGCACGTGGGAAGGGGCGGGGCGCGGGAGGGAGCCAAAAATCCTTTAAAAAAGGGAAATTGGGAAAAACAACAACTAAAGCGGCCCGAGGAGAGGCAGCGGCTGGGACTGTGCCCGGAGCTCCGCGGGTCCGAGCTGCCCGAGAGGACATGGGCGGGCAGAAAGAGAAAAGCAACTGAGAATCCCTTTGGGAACTGAAAATTACCGAAAATTTGATGATTTTAACCCAAAGAAGGGGCCTGGCTGGGGCACAGGGCCAGGAGCAGGCTGTGGTGTGCAGGGGGTGCTTTAATTTCCATGCAGAGCCGTGTTTCAAGAGCTGCAGCTGAAGGACTGTAATTTTGAGGGGATTTCGAGCTATTTTATGTTCCCAAGTCACCTGGGCTGGGCGCATTTCCAGACCCGAGGATTCTCCTCCCTCCCCAGACCCAAATCCTTCTGCTGTGGAGGCGTTCTCCACCCCAAGAATGAACACGCGGAGCCGTTCAACCAGGAATTTGGTATTTATTTTATAGTTTTTTGTGGTTTTTCATCGTCACCAGAGACCGACTGGGACCTGTTCCATGGGCAGGTCCGGTACCGAGGGCTGAGCCCCGGCCCGGGCTGGACCGAGGGTGGGGTGGACACCAGATGGACACCGGCTGGACATGGGATGGACACCAGCACACCTGGGAGGGGATGGTGGGATCGATTTTGGCACTAAAAAAAGGAAAAATGGAGCAAATCCGCCGAGCTCAGAGGAGACTGGGATGTTCTCGGGGCTCCTCCTGCCGTGGATTGGATTTTCGAAGCGTTTCGTGGTCCCAAATCCACTGGTGGCGTCCCATTCCAGCCCCAGGGGAATCCTCCGGCCTTTCCCCACCCAACAGCATCATCAGTGCAGTCTTTTCTGTTCAAATGAGCTAATATACAGAATATAAAGCACGGTATTTACAGGGGACGGTAACCAGGGGCGTTCCCACACCATCAGTAGTTCATTGTCACGGGGATAACAGAAAATCTCGGGTGACCTAAAGAGGAACGGACAAGAAGTGACACAGCAGGAGGGAAGAGGCATCAATGCCTCCCGCTCGAACACGATAAATAATAAATAATCTTTTCTGGCAGAAGGTCGCTACATTTACTTTAACCACAAGAAGGTGTTTTAGGGACCGGTTTGTGAGTTTTTTGGTGAATTAGGGTACACAAAGGAGTGTGTTTAGTGAGGTTGGACCGCCCTCAAACCCTCTCCAATAAACAGAAATTTGGGGTTTTGGGGTGGCAGTCTGGGCAGCCCCGCCGGGTTGGTGGCACCGTGGTGCTCTGGGCTGTGCTGCCACAGAGATGGCCCCGGCCTGAAGCCACCCCAGGGGTGTTTTAAGCTTTAACATCGTTATTTCCCAAAAAAGGAGCTGGCCAGACCCACAAGCAGCCCCTCACCGAGTGCTTCACTGTTGGAGTGCCTCAGATTAGGGGGGAATGGTGATTTCTGCAATCAGACACCCACGTCTAAACACAACTTGCTGCTCCTTCAAAAGAGAAGCTCTGAAAGGCTCCTGCAAGCGCAGAAGGGTCTGAGGGCACTGAATCCACACCAGAACACACAGGAGGGAAGGCTCAGGTGTTTCGTCATGCTCTGCCAAGGGCCTGGCCCGGCCCTGAGCGTTCCCTGTGCAGGGAGAGGGGCTGGGATCCCATTCCCATGGAGAATTCCCAGCAGTGCCCCCAGCTCCCCTCTGCTGCCATTCCCACCAGGACTGCTCCCTCCTTGGTAATTTTATTTCTCAGTTAAAACTCAAATCACATCCCACTAAAAACCCCAAAATCCAGGTTTGGGTGGCAGCCCCAGAGGCAAGGAGCCCTAGGGGCTGTGTGCTCCCCTGCAGCCCAGCAGGAGGACAAAACCCCAAAATTCCTGAAGCCAAGGGTGGGAAATCCTCACTGAGTGTCCCTGCCTCGTGCAAGCGCTGGGATGTGTTAATTCAGCCAGGATAAATCATTCTTTAAACACTCAGCTCTAAAATGAGGCACTCCAACGTGAAACCTCCCAGCTCTGCAGCTCTTCCAACACAAACATCCTTCCCCTGTTCCCAGAGCCAAGGGAAACACCGGGAACAGCTCTGGGAGCACCCACGGCCCTGCCACAGCCAGCTCCTGTTTTTGCTGGCAGGAATGATCATGGGAAGAAAAATTAATATAATCTCACTTTAGAAGCAGCTCTGGATGCGTATTCAGGCATGATTCCCATCTGTTGTTCTGTTTTGTTGAGTTAATCCCGATTTCTACAGGTACAAATTTAATTTATAATTTAATTTTTTATTACCCGGGCAGAGTTTAACCCCTGTCCTGCCACGCTCCCGGGATCCAGGAGGTGCTGACCCTTTCCAGGAGCATCCTCCCAGTCAGGGGAAGGGAATAAATCACAGGGAAGGGAATAAAATCACAGCAGCAATTCTGCAGAGGCAGAGGAGATGCTGGAGCTGCAGCCTCCCCTGCAGGAAGCCACTGTGAGTGCTCCACAGCCAAACCTGCCCTGGTTATTTCCACGTTGACTCCTGGAACCATCAGAGGGTTTGGGGGTCCCATGAGAGCAGAAGAGACTTTACAAGGGAACAATTGCATCTGCCAACAGAAATCTGTTTGCACTTTAAAAACCTCTGATAAAAATAGAATATATACTGTGTTTTTATAAATAGATTACACATTTAGCTTAGATGAGTTTCATTACATTCCCCCCCCCAAACTTTTTTTTTTAAAAGAATTTTGCTTTTTTTCCCTTGTGTGAACTAAGATGATCGTCACTAAATCTTTGAAAAACATGTTTGTACCACATTATTCTTGAAAACATTTGTACCACATTATTCTTTGGACATTTTTGAACAACATGCATCCACAAACTGCCATTTGTTTACTGAAAACATTTTTTTGTACAAACCCAGTTTAGGAATTTGATCTATTATTACACTGCTAGCGAGTAAAAAAATTTGCTTCCTTGAAATCCCCTTTTAAAAAATGAGAAAAGATGAGGAGGGATTTTCTGACTGGAAATCTAAAAAAGTGTCAATATGACACCGCATTAAGAATAGAAAACAAAAATAAAGTATTTACAGCTTTACAAAGGAAAAAAGAAAGAGGTCATCAAAATCATTTCCAGCATTTTTACAATTAAATTCCTTTTTTTAAATCTTTTTTTTTTTTTCTCTGGCAAGCTTTGATCTGGTGCCACACACACGGAGCAGGAGCAGCAGCACGGCTGGACTTGGACACAACGACCTCCCAAAACCCCCAAGGACCAACCCCAGCTGCCCCAAAGGGCTGGCCCAGCCTAAATGAACATAAACCCCGAGCATGAAAACACCTTTTTGCTTTAGAAATGGATTAAATGTGGTTACAGAAAGACACTGACACCCATGGGAACCTCTGCTGTCCTACACACATCACCACCGTGCACGTGAGCTCTACACCCTCTGCTACACCCACTGCCCCCTCAGCCCCCCCAGTGTGGGTGCTGCCCATCCCACACCCCAATTCCTGATAAGGGAATTCCCACTGTGGGTGCTCCTGCCCATCTCCCACCCCAATTCCAGCAGTGGGAACTCCCTCAGCACCCTCCTGCCCACCCCACACTCCAATTCCTGCTTGGGAATTCCCACTGTGAGTGCTCCTGCCCACCCCACACCCCAATTCCTGTTGTGGGAATTCCCTCAGCACCCACTGCCCACCCCACACCCCAATTCCTGCTTGGGAATCCCCTCAGCATCCACTGCCCACCCCACACCCCAATTCCTGTTTGGGAATTCCCACTGTGGGTGCCCCTTCCCCATCCCACACCCCAATTCCTGCTTGGGAATTCCCTCAGTATCCATTGTGGGTGCTTCTGCCCATCTCACACCCCAATTCCTGATAAGGGAATTTCCTCAGCACCCTCCTGCCTACCCTACAGCCAAACTCCTGTTGTGGGAATTCCCACTGTGGGTGCTCCTCTCCACCCTACACCCCAATTCCTGTTTGGGAATTCCCACTGCGGGTGCCCCTTCCCCACCCTACACCCCAATTCCTGTATGGGAATTCCCTCAGCACCCACTGTGGGTGCCCCTTCCCCACCCCACACCCCAATTCCTGTATGGGAATTCCCACTGTGGGTGCTCCTGCCCACCCCACACCCCAATTCCTGATTTGGGAATTCCCTGCCCTCAGCACAGCAGCTCCTGCCTTTGGGAACACTCAGCCTTTTTCCTACCAGAACATTCAGTTTTAGAGAAAAACAACAAACTCAGAGTGGAAGGGAAGCACAACCTCAACCGCTGCTGGGGCTGTGGGGCCTGGAGCATTTGGGGTGAGGGCAGGGCCGGGAGGGCACAGCCAGGAGCAGCTCCAGGAGCATTCCCGGGTGAGGGCAGAGCCAGGAGCAGCTCTGGGATTGTTTCTGGGTGAGGGCAGAGCCAGGAGCAGCTCCAGGAGCATTCCCGGGTGAGGGCAGAGCCAGGAGCAGCTCCAGGAGCATTCCCGGGTGAGGGCAGAGCCAGGGGCAGCTCTGGGATTGTTTCTGGGTGAGGGCAGAGCCAGGGGCAGCTCCAGGAGCATTCCTGGGGTGAGAGGAGCCAGGGGCAGCTCCAGGAGCATTTCTGGAGTGAGAGAAGCCAGGGGCAGCTCCAGGAGCATTCCTGGCTGAGGGCAGAGCCAGGGGCAGCTCTGGGAATGTTCCTGGGGTGAGAGAAGCCAGGGGCAGCTCCAGGAGCGTTCCCGGCAGGAAGGGAGCCAGGAAAGCAGCCAGGAAAGGAGCCGGGGCAGGCTCCAGGAGCTGATTCACTGTGCTGAGCAATGCCTGCCCCAGCCACTGAAGCATCACAGACATCCAGACTTGGCAGGCGCTCCCTCAGCCTCGGGAGAGGCTCCTCGGGAGCAGCTGAAGTTCAAAACCCTCCAAAACCCTTTTCAAACATGCAGTCCCAGCCCAAAAAATACCCCAAATCCCCCCCCTACCCACCCCCCCAGCTTGCAGCCCTAATGAACATCACATTTACCACTTTGGCCACCTAAGAAATAACAGGAATGAGCACTTTGGAATGAGGTTTCTCTTCCAGAGAAAAGTTATTTACAGGACAGACCAGGCTTTGGAAAGCCCCTCACCCCAGGAGCCAAGGAGTTGTCACCTACTCTGCACTGAGCATTGCCACCAGTAGGGACACCACAGGAATATCCTTGGATCCATCACAGGGATAACTCTGGATCCACCACAGGAATGTCCTTGGATCCACCACAGGAATATCCTTGGATCCACCACAGGGATATCCCTGGATTCACCACAGGAATATCCTTGGATCCACCACAGGAATACCCTTGGATCCACCACAGGGATACCCTTGGATCCACCACAGGGATACCCTTGGATCCACCACAGGAATATCCCTGGATTCACCACAGGGATATCCCTGGATCCACCACAGGGATATCCTTGGATCCACCACAGGAATATTCCTGGATCCACCACAGGGATACCCTTGGATCCACCACAGGGATATCCCTGGATCCACCACAGGAATATCCTTGGATCCACCACAGGGATAACTCTGGATCCACCACAGGGATATCCCTGGATCCACCACAGGAATATCCCTGGATCCACCACAGGGATACCCTTGGATCCACCACAGGGATAACTCTGGATTCACCACAGGGATATCCCTGGATCCACCACAGGGATATCCTTGGATCCACTACAACAATCATATTTATAAGGCTTTCCTGTTTCATCTTCCCCATCAGGAATATCCTTGGGCTTGCTGTGGCTGATGCCCTGCACTCTGTGGATGCTGAGGGATCAGCCTGGTCTCTCCTTTCCCAGCCTGGAAACCTCAGGGAGCTCCTCTGACCCACGTGGCCTCAAAGCTGCTCCATGTCCAGGCAGCAGCACAGGAGGGGAACATTCCTGTGCCCACAGTTCCCCCAGGAACACCCCAAGCCCTGCCCCTCTCTGTGGCCATGCCAGACTGAGGGGTTCCAGCCAGGATTGAGCCATTTTCCAGGACACCTGCGCTCTCTGGAATGGAGCAGCAGGATCTGCAGCTCCAGAGATGCAGAGCCTTGGGCACAGCACTCTGGAAGCTCACAGGAGTGGCTACTTTGTCTTTCCCTAACACTGAGAGGCCTCAGAAATCAGGATTTTCCCTGTCCAGCCCCAGCACTGCTCCTGCACAGCACTGCCTGGCAGGCAGAACAAACACATCTGGAATTTACTCTGAGTTCCAGGCACTGCTTAACCCCACAGCTGGCTTTGGGCAGTATCACCTACGCTCTCAATCTTGGTTTAAAAACAAACAGAAAGTTATTGGCTGAGGTTTATACCCTGTTTTTACCTGGCTGAGGTGCTACAATTCCCATTCTAACTGTGAAGAGCTCGGTGGGGCTGGAATTTCCTCAGCCACCACCGTGTGATCCAGCTTTGATGCTGCTTCTCCTGGGTAAAAATGCAGAAAGATGGGCAAAGCCAAGGTCTTGCCACTTTCTCACAGAGAAAGCACGTGGCTGTTCCTCCCCAGTTCTAGGGCAGCAGCACTTTGGGGTTCATTTTCCTACACCCTATAAAGGGTGACAGCATTTCCCAGTGCTCAGCTTTCCCCAAGAACAGTGGGCAGGAGCTCTCTCAAGTCCTGTCTGCAGCCTACACCTAGGTCAGTTTATCCTGATGCTTCACCTACACATCATGGAAGCAGCATAAAATGGAGTTATCTCTGTCTGCAAAGGAAAATCTGCAAACACTAAACAAAAAAACCCTGAAAAAAGACACAAACCAGGGCTGACTCCCCTCCTAACCCAACCACTGGAAACAAAGGCATTGTGATACAACATTCCACCTCAAAAGAAGCTCTACAGACATCTAAGTGTGCAAATGTGGGTTTAGCTTTCCTTTTCCCAAGGGATAACTGTAGCCCAGCAGGGACCAAACATTCCATATAAATAAGGCGAGCTTTTTTTTTTGTTTTTGCATAGAAGTTACTCAGTGATAGTCCCCCCCCAGTGCCCCCTCCTGTGCCCCCCTGCTTTGCCACCGAGCTGAGTCCTGCTCCTCCAGCTCCTGGAGTCCAGAAGAAACCTTGGACACATCCCAAAGGCTCCCTCACCCCAGAAGGTGGGATGGAGAAAACCCTCTGAATTTTACTACAAGCTGTCTCCAAACCCGCTGTTGTTTTTAAACGTTTGCAGTTCAATTTGGAGGCAATTCTTTTTTTTGTTTTTCTTGTGCCAGACATTTGTAATTGCACCACAATTGTCTTGGTTTTGCTGCTCTTTTTGCCAATGTTGCTTTTGCCAATCAGTGCAGCAGCTCAATAAAACCAGCAGCTTATTGAAGTACCCAGAGCCTCTGCAGCACCATCCTCTGCTGCCAACAGCTTTGGTTGGTTGTGTTTCTTTTTTAAATAATATATTTTATAAAAACACCTGCTATTAATATTCGACTGGAGCTCAAAGTGGCTCAGCTTGGGGCAAAGGCACAATTAAAACACCGTGTTTTCCTACAGGACTCTGCATTTATGGTTTGTAGAACAATAGAAATGTACAGCACCAATCCTTGGCTGGGAGGGGATGCGTGTAGGAATGAGTCCTCAGAGTCCCCCTGCAGGGGCTCTCGAGTCTTTCACCTTTCCCCCAGCAATTGGTTTGGAATTTTTCTTCTCTCTCCATCTCCCCCTTGGCTGGAATGCTCCCACTGGCTATCAGCTGACCATGGGCTCCACGTCCGTCTCTCTGTCCAAATCGTCCTGAATTTCATCTGTGTTTCCTGAGTCACTGCTGGCTACAGAGCTGGGGGATGGAGAATTCCTGCAGGGAAACACAGGGAAAGGTGCAGCAAAAAAGTCAAATATCCATGACTGAAGGAAGAAAAAAAAGTCTTACAAGAAAACAGTCACTTTCCCTTCCCAGTATTATTTAAAAACCCCTTTATTAACATTAAACATTGGAATTTCCCCAAGCTATTAAAAACCCCCTTTAATAACATTAAACATTGGAATTTCCCCAAGCTACTCAAAAACCCCTTTAATAACATCAAACTTTTGGTTAAGCAGCAAATATCAGTAGAAAAATCAAGGTGCCACCCCAGCCATGCCCAGCTGAAACACAGAGGCTGTCCCAGGTTTGCTGATGGGGAAATGGAGAGCAAAGACTCTCAGCATCCCTAATACCCAGAGCCCTGAAAATTGAAACTTTATCATCTTGTTCTACTGGGGTTGAGCAAGAGATAAGAGAAATCCCTCATAGTGTAAGGTTCTTAACACATGAGAAGATTAAAAAACAAGTTCTTCATGTAAGTCCAGAGTCGAGATTTAATTTGGGGTTTTAAGTTGTAAATCTGAGATGTTAAAGACTGGAAGTCCAGCTGAGCTGGAGCTCCCTGTGCTCAGGAGCAGCTGCTGAACCCTTGGGGACCCCAAATTCCCCCTTCCAGGGCTGAGCTGGGACACAACATTCTCCAAAGGACAAGGCCAGCAAGTGACAGTGCTGCCTGTAGCCCAGGCTGGCAGGAATTGATGCTTTAAGTTTTAGCTTTCATATTTCTCAGATTTTGTGCTGCATTTGTGTATAACTGAACTTCACACAGAGTGTTACCAAGTTCTCCTCACAGTTTAGTCACACAAAACAATCATTTTACAGCCCCACAACCAAGGGGAACTTTTGCAGCTTCAGGCCCAAAAAGTGCAAACAAAAATGAATTGGGGGGAGCAAACTTGGGGTAAATTACTTCATTACCTGCAGCTGTAATTGGACAATTAACCCACAACATGCAAATGGAATAAACTTATAAAAGTGTGAAAACTGATCCCCCATGGTCCATCCTGGGTGTAGCCATGGCCAGGCTCTTGCACTGCCCAAGGTGTATCTTTGAAGGACGTTTAATGAATCCCTACTTTATTTAAATGAAGTAGGGATTTATTAAAAGGCCTTCATATATTTAATTAATCCCTACTTTTTTTATATATTTTATATTTTTTATGTTTTTAATTAATCCCTATACTTTTTTATATATTTAATAAATCCCTACTTTTAATAAATCCCTACTTTATTCCTGTAACATTTCCAGCCTCTGCTCTAGGTGCCCTCTCCAGCATCAGACCAGGAAGGCTGTGCTGCTTTTCAGCTTCTTTTTCTACCTCTGTTGAGGTCAGGATTGAAGGCACTTGACAGTTTGTGTTCACATTTAGGTGTTTATTATTTCTCATCAGTGTTACAGTCTGACAGCAGTGAGTTCTGCAGCTCTTCACCAACAAAGCTCTAAAAGGCCAACAAACTTTTGATACAAGGTCTTTTAAGGCTAAACTGTCCAAGTAAGAAATTACACCTGAATTATTTTTACTTTTAATCCAATAATTGATCCCTCAAAGTCTGAAATGCAGACTTTTCTGTCCAGTTAAAAAATATCACTGAAACACGTGGAGAAGAAGGAAGAAAAAGGTGAAGAAGAAGGTGAAGAAGGTGAAGAAGGTGAAGAAGGTGGAGAAGGTGAAGAAGGTAAAGAAGGTGAAGAAGGTGAAGAAGGTGAAGAAGGTGGAGAAGGTGAAGAAGGTGGAGGAGGTGAAGAAAAAGGTGAAGAAGAAGGTAAAGAAGGTGAAGGAGGTGAAGATGAAGAAGGTGAAGAAGGTAAAGAAGGTAAAGAAGGTGAAGAAGATGGAAAAGGTGGAGAAGGTGAAGGTGAAGAAGGGGAAGAAAGGGAAGGGGAAGAAGGTGAAGAAGAAGGTGAAGAAGAAGGTGAAGAAGAAGGTGAAGAAGGTGAAGAAGAAGGTGAAGAAGGTAAAGAAGGTAAAGAAGGTAAAGAAGCAGCCTCCACCCTAAAACCTCCATCTTGCTCTCTATTTATTACTACATTCTAAAACCCCAAACTCTGAGTTTTCCACCCTGTGATATTACACATTTCCAATCAACTCCACACCCACAATCCCAGTGTTATCAAACAATTCTGGAAGCTTCTCCACGGCCTCAGGTCAATGCAGTGCTCTCCTGGGGGCAGTGCCTGGCAGCACAGAAAGGCTGAAACTCTCAGCATGCAGGAGGGAGCAGGAGGGAACAGGAAGGAGCAGGAAAGAGCAGAAGGGAGAAGGAAGGAGCAGGAAGGAGCAGGATGGAGCGGGAAGGAGCGGGAAGGAGAAGGAAGGAGAAGGAAAGAGCAGGAGGGAGCAGGAAGGAGCAGGAAGGAGAAGGAAGGAGCAGGAAGGAGCAGGAAGGAGCAGGATGGAGCAGGATGGAGCGGGAAGGAGCGGGAAGGAGAAGGAAGGAGAAGGAGGGAGCAGGAGGGAGCAGGAGGGAGAAGGAAGGAGCAGGAAGGAGCAAGATGGAGCAGGAAGGAGCAGGAAGGAGCAGGAAGGAGAAGGAAGGAGCAGGAAAGAGAAGGAAGGAGAAGGAGGGAGCAGGAAGGAGCAGGAAGGAGCAGGAGGGAACAGGAAGGAGCAGGAAGGAGCAGGAGGGAACAGGAAGGAGCAGGAGGGAGCAGGAGGGAGCAGGAAGGAGCAGGAAGGAGCAGGAGGGAACAGGAAGGAGCAGGAAGGAGCAGGAAGGAGCAGGAAGGAGCAGGAGGGAGCAGGAAGGAGCTGCTGGGGGACCAGAAGGAGCCCTCACCTGTCAGCTGAGCCCTTGATGAGCCTCCTGCAGGTTTCCATCTGCACGTCCAGGCCCCGTTTCATGCTGCACATCTCCATGTACTCGTGCAGGTGCCGGTTCATGTCGCTCTTGGCCGTGGCCAGTTCCAGCTGAAGGGCAAAGAATCAGCTTCAGGGCAGGAGCAATCCCACTTTTCCTGTTTTCCTGCACTGCTCACACTGCCTCAGCTGCCCAGAGCCCACCCCCACACCCCACAGTGCCCATTTCACTCACTGCCCCTGGCTGCCAATGCACCCATGAGCCCAGGAAGGGCAATCAGAGCTCCACACTGGCTCTGAACAGCCCTGGTTTGGCTTTTTATTAAAACTTCTCTGTTTCTAACACTACCACAAAAGCCATCCTGCTGATTTTATTGCTTTTAAAGTAGCTGAACTATCTTAAGTGCAATATAAATCTCCAAGAGCTTATAAGACTAGCTCAAAAAAACCATATATCACCCTGGAGGGCTTTTCCTGCACTTTGTTTGTCAACAGGCAATTAATGAAAGCAGCTCCAGGCAGGACAGAGATTTTGAGAAGCTCCAGCTGCTGTTTCTGGCCACCTGTGAGGCCACATCAGGGGAAGCATTTCCCAGGGTGAGGGTGGGCATGCAGAACAAAGGAGTAAAAAGAAAAATAATGTGTTTTAATCCCTTTGTTCTGCAGGTTCTCTCTCCACCAGCCTCAGATTTATGCTCAGTGCTGAAGCACGGAGCAATAACAGCCCAGAGAATGGCATTTAGAAAAATCCCCAGGGCAAGCCAGAGGGAAATGCCTTTGCACTGCTGGATGTATGGACATTCCTGCTTCCCTCTGGGACAGCTCTGTGCTGTGTCCATCCATCAGGAACAGCTCCCTCACCTCTATCTGCCCTATTGTCTCCTGGTATTCCTTGTCTCTCGTTTTGAAGAAAGACTCTGTCTCGTGGATCAAGTTTCCCAGGTTTTCTTCCTGCAGGGGAGAGGAAGACACAAAAAAATCAGCAAGGAAATAAAGAAATTCAGGAATAAAGGAATTCTCAAGTTTTCCAGGTTTTCTTCCTGCAGGGGAGAGGAGGACACAAATAATCAGCAAGGAAATAAAGGAATAATTCAGGAATAAAGGAATTCTCAA
>JAWWEX010000084.1:1351964-1365633 GCA_035583215.1 Arremon brunneinucha | reverse complement strand
CTCCTGCCCCTGTTATCCCTGTGCCACTCTGCTGTCCCTGTTATCCCTGTGCCACTTGTTATCCCTGTGCCACTCTCCTGCCCCTGTTATCCCTGTGCCACTCTGCTGTCCCTGTTATCCCTGTGCCACTTGTTATCCCTGTGCCACTCTCTGTCCCTGTTATCCCTGTGCCACTCTGTGATCCCTGTGCCACTCTCTGCCCCTGTTATCCTGTGCCACTCTCTGTTATCCCTATGGTGCCACTCTCTGCCCCTGTTATCCTTACCCCTGTGCCACTCTGTGCTCCTGTTATCCCTATGGTGCCACTCTCTGCCCCTGTTATCCCCGAGGTTTCTGCAGCCCCAGCAGTTCCCAGTAATCCCCAGGGGCTCCCTGAGCTCTGGATGGATGATCAGGAGCGGGAGGTGGAACAGGAACACGGCCAGACATCCCCAGGCTGCTGCCTCAGCATCTTCCCTGCCTGGGAGGGATCATCTCCCACCCCCCACCCTGTGCTGCTCAGGATGCAGAAAGAGCCATTCCCGGCCATTCCATCATTCCCAGGCTGTTCCCTGCCATTCCCAGCCACTCCATCATTCCCAGCCCCATTCCCAGTCCAGTCCCAGCCATTCCCAGGCTGTTCCCTGCCATTTCCAGCCATTCCATCATTCCCAGCTATTCCCAGCCCCATCCCCAGGCCAGTCCCAGCAACTCCCAGCCATTCTCAGCCCCATCCCCAGCCATTCATAACCCATTCCCAACCTATTCCCAGCCCATTCCCAGGCTGTTCTCTGCCATTCCCAACCATTCCATCATTCCCAGCTATTCCCAGCCCCATTCCCTGCCACTCCCAGCCCATTCCCATCCCTTCCCAGCTATTCCCAGATTGTTCCCTGCCATTCCCAGCCCATTCCCAGCCATTTCCTGCCATTCTCAGCCATTCCCAGCCATTCCCTGTCATTCCCAGTCATCCCCTTTCATTCCCAGCCCCTTCCCAGCCCATTCCCAGCCATTCCCTGTCATTCCCAGCCATCTCCAGCCCATTCCCAGCCCATCCCCAGCCATTCCCAGCCCTCTCCAGGCTGGTTTAGGGAGGCTCTGCAGTGGCTGGATTAGCTGCCTTTCCCCGGGATTTCAGGATTAAAAGGAAGCTGTTCATTATCCAGCACTGCCAGCAGATCCCCACTGCCTGGGCAGAGGGAAGCCCAAGATTCACGGGTCCAGAGGATCCCTGGGGTTTTTTGTGGCCCTGCAACCACAGGTTCTGTGTCTGGGATGGGATTTACACCCCTCAACACCTTCCCAGACCATGCTGAGGTTGCTCAGCTCCCCACAGGAACAGCTGTGCAACCCCATGCCCTGCACTGCACACGTTATCATAACAAAGTGTGAATGATAATTCACAGAGAAAGTGAGGAGCTGTGGAAGATCACAGAATCCCAGACTGGTTTGGGCTGGAAGGAGCTTAAAGTTCACCTAATTCCACCCCATCAATGGGCAGGGACACCTTCCACTGTCCCAGGCTGCTCCCAAGCCCATCCAGCCTGGCCTTGGACACAATTTCTCTGGGCACCCTGTGCAGAGCCTCCCCACCCTCACAGGGAAGGATTTTTTCCTAAAATCAAATCTAAACCTCCCTCCTGTCAACCCAAAGCTTTAGAGAAAGCTCTGAAGGGTGACAAATTCCCTGATGGGCCTGGAACTCCCTTGGATCCTCCACCTCTCACTCAGTATTTTAAACACTCACTCTGAAGGAGCCAAGGAAGTAAAGTCTGGCCAATGAAAGTGCACAGACTGCAAATCAGCCACAGAGAGAAAGCACTAAGAGGATTTTAAAATCAAAGTCAGTCTGTGTGGCAAACTAGATCACCAGTGCAACACCCACAGGCTCAAATGGTGTAAAGGAGTGGCTGAGGGAGAGTTTGTGCAGGGAAGAGTTGGAGAAAATAACAGGGATGAACTCACCTCTCCTTGGAGGTCGATGGAGGGGTTGCAGTTGGTGAAGTCCTCCCAGAGCAGCAGCGTCTCCTCGTTCTCCTCCCACGTTAAACTGTCACAGTCGTCATCGAAATCAAAGGTCTCGCGGCTGGGAGAACAAAGAGCCATCACTGCAGCCCCACCGCCTCAGTCCTCTAATTAATTGTCTAGAAAATGGGCTATGAGAGCTGAATGGGGCACAATGCAGCCTGGAAATCCTCACAGCTTTTACCAACAGCCTGTGGCACTGCCAGGGCCTCTCTGCTGGGCTCCCTGCCACCCCAGGGCTCAATAAAAGCTCGTGTTGGAGCACCAGGCCTGGCTCTGCCCTGCAGGTGGAGCTGCACAGGAGCTTCCCCTGCCTGCAAAAGCACAGAAATGTCTGGAGCTGGTCTGTCCTCCAAAGGGAAGGAGCCCAAACACAGCTCAGGGGGTGTCACAGGGCTCAGAACCCACCAGGATTTCATGGGGGAGCTCAGCCAGGGGCTCTCCTGCAGCCTTGGAACACAGCAGGGATGGAAGGAACCAGGGCTGAAGGAACCAGGGATGGAAGGAACCAGGGATGGAAGGAACAAGGGATGGAAGGAACAAGGGATGGAATGAATCAGGGATGGAAGGAACCAGGGATGGAAGGAACCACCAGGGGCTGGAAGGAACAAAAGCTGGAAGGAACAAAGGATGGAAGGAACAAGGGATAGAAGGAACAAGAGGTGGAAGGAACCAGGGATGGAAGGAACCAGGGATGGACAGAACAAGAGCTGGAAGGAGCAAGAGCTGAAGGAACCAGGGATGGAAGGAACCAGAGCTGGAAGGAACAAAAGCTGGAAGGAGGCAGGGCTGGAAGGAACAAGGATGAAAAGGCTGAGCCCCTGAGATGTGCAGAGCAGCACAGCCACTGCAGCAGCCACTGAGGGCACAGCACAGGGCAGGAGTGGCCTTTCACACCCTTATCTGCCCTAACCTTGTGCAATGAAGGAAAGCTGCAGAGCACACAGCAGTAGCTGCTCCTCATCTCTAACCTTGTGCAATGAAGGAAAGCTGCAGACAGAGCACACAGCAGTAGCTGCTCTCATGGGGGTTAAGGAGCCCTGACAAAGAGCTGGAATTCCTCCCTGAGCAGCCTGGATTCCAGGCTGATGCATTTTTATGGCTTTAGCTCACTTCCTCTGAGCTGATAACATCTCAGGAAGGAGCCTGATGCTGTCCCAAGGGCCAGGAGGTTTGTCTGGATCAGAAGCACTGCAAAAATGTCATTTTAAACACTTGGACACTCCTGATTGTGCCTTTTGCCATCCCACTTCTTCAAATTGTTCTCTTTTTCCAAGATCCACTGCAGTTCTGATTTTGTGCTACTTAATTTTTAAAAATTCAGTTCATTACAGCTAAAAAGCAAGTTGGTTTGTTTCTGTTAATGATACCAACTCCTCTCTCTATTTTTAAGCTTCACAAAGACCCCAGGCCCATCCACACCAACATTTTCACCCCAGCTTGACAGAACCAGGCTCCTGCAGCACTTTGTGCCACAGGTAACAGGACATGGAGAAAAGAATTTCATTAGCAGGACCAAAACCAACTGGGTATCACAGGGTTGGGAACAAAACTAAAACCTAAATTCATGACCAACCTTGACTTCTTGCTTTTTTTAAAAAATCCACACACTGAATTTAGCAGTGGAGAAGTCAGAATTCTGTATTTGTTACAGAAACAAGGGGAATTTATTCCCTTGTATTTATTCCCTAACAAGGGGAATCATCAGAGCTTTGGCAAAAACCCATCCCTCACACACAGGGGATTCAGGCACGAAGGAGGAAATGCTCCCCTGAACCAGAACTCCAAAAAGCCTCACCAGGCTGTATTTGTGGATATTTTGGGGTTTTAGGAGTATTTTGGGGGTCACCATCTGAGTTTTGAGGCTCCCAGCATGGAATCTGGGGATATTTGGGGGTGTTTGAGAAGGATTTTGAGGGTTTTGGGGGTCCCAGGAGATCCCAGGCTGGGGTTAGGGGATATTTGTAGATATTTTGGGGTGTTTTAGGAGTATTTTGGGAGGTTTTGGGGGTCCCCACCTGTGTTTTGAGGCTCCCAGGATGGAATTTAGGAATGTTTGAGAGCATTTGAAGGGATTTGAGGAGGATTTTGGGGAGGTTTTGGGGGTCCCCACCTGCATTTTGAGGCTCCTAGGAGGTTTGGGGGTCCCAGAGTGGGGTTAGGGGATATTTTGGGGGGTTTTAGGAGTATTTTGGGGGGTTTTGGGGGTCCCCACCTGCATTTTGAGGCTCCCAAGATGGAATTAAGGAATATTTGGGGGTATTTGGGGATATTTGAGGAATATTTTGGGGGGTTTTGGGGGTCCCCACCTGCATTTTGACACTCCCAGAAGGTTTGGGGGTCCCAGGGTGGGGTTAGGGGATATTTTGGGGTGTTTTAGGGGTATTTTGGGGGGTTTGGGGGCCCTACCCTGGCCCTGATGGGACAAGGGGACATAAGGCACATCTCCAGCCACCTCCCTGAACTGCTCAGACAGCACCACGTGCTCAGAGTCCCTCCTGGGCTGCTCCAAACCTCCTTCCTGGGAGGAATGTGGTTTGGGGTAAAGCTTTGGTTTGGGGTAAAGTTTTAGGCAAAAATATTTAGTTCAGGGGTAAAGCTTTAAGTAAAATAAACTCCAGTTCTTCTTAAGCAAAATAAACTCCAGTGTGGGAGACTGGACTTTGCAGCAACAGCTGACAACACCAACATTCCTGACATCCATAAATTGTTGTCCACTGATCTTCCAGACACATCCACCACTCCCTTTTGCCTGCAGCCCAACTGGAAAACCTCCCAAAAAACCTGAGAGGTTTGTACCACCCCAAGCTTGGTAGGTCAAATTCTACCAAGACAAGCAGCAGCAAACTGCAGAAATCAAATATTCAGCCCAAGATTCAGAACAGACTCCTGGTTTTGACTCTTTTTTGTTGCATTTTTTCCTCTTTTGCAGCAACCCAGAGCAGAAAAACCAGTTTGTATTTTTATATCTCTGTAGTTCCTCCCACTCGAGGGAGGAGCAGAAATCCGATAATTTCATGTGAGCTCCCCCAAAACCTCCATGCTGCCAGCTCAGAGATTGCAGGCCCAGGCTGCTGCCAGGAGCAGTTCTCAGGGGTACTCACAGCTGGTTGAACATCCTCTTCATCTCATCCGTGATGTTGAGGGAGCAGCTGACCTCGTCATCCGAGAACCGCCCGTTATCGGCGTCCTGCTCCGACAGCTCCTCGTCCGACGGCAGCTTCCTCTCCTTCTTCTTGGAAGCCACCTGGGGGGCACAGACAGCACTGACTGCAGGGCTGGGGAGGGCATTGGGGTGCAGGGAGAGCAGAGGGGTGAGGGCTGAGCCTGGGGGGTGGCTGATTCCCTGCCCGGCCTGAGCAGCGCGCACGGAGCACAGGAAGCGGCTGAGGAGAGCAAAGCGAGCTGTGGGGGCTGCCAGAGCTCTGGGGGTGGCACTGAGCCAGCCTGGCACCTGCTGGCACCTGCCAGGGGCCATGCACAGCCTGGGGTGAGCCAGGGAAGGGCTGGGATGAGCCAGGGCAAAGCACGAGGGGCAGCAGTGCCCGGGCACAGAGCAGGGACAGAACTCTCCCTCTCCTGCCACCGCCACAGGTGTGGCCTCCAGAGCAGAACCCCAGCAAGGAACAGACAGGAAACCTTTCAGAGAGCCTCTATTCCAGAGAGGAACACCCAGAGAGCCTTAATTCCAGAGAGGAACACCCAGAGAGCCTTAATTCCATGGAGGAATTTCCACAGAGGAATTTCCATAGAGCCTTTATTCCATGGAGGAATTTCCACAGAGGAATTTCCAGAGAGATTTTATTCCAAGGAGGATTTTCCAGAGAACCCTTTGTTCCAGGGAATGAATTTCCCACCCCAGCAGCAGCAGCAGCAGATTGAGGATCCTCAGCACACAAGAAGGGTTGGCTGAGCCATGGAAAAGCCTGAAAAGCGCCCAAGAAATGAAGTTCAGGGAACTCAAGGGACAGCCCTGCAAGGGGCACAGAGGGAACACACAGGATGCTCCCAGGAAATGGGGACACACAGGATGATCCCAGAGAATCCCAAAGGGATGGGAACACACAGAATAATCCCAGAGGATCCCAGAGGGTTGGGAACACACAGGATGCTCCCAGATCCCAGAGGATCCCAGAGGAATGGGAACACACGGGATGATCCCAGAGGATCCCAAAGGGATGGGAACACACAGGATGCTCCCAGATCCCAAAGGGATGGGAACACACAGGATGCTCCCAGATCCCAAAGGGATGGGAACACACAGGATGATCCCAAAGGGATGGGAACACACAGGATGATCCCAGATCCCAAAGGGATGGGAACACACAGGATGATCCCAGAGGATCTCAGAGGGCTGGGAACACACAGGATGATCCCAGATCCCAAAAGGATGGGAACACACAGGATGCTCCCAGATTCCAGAGGATCCCAGAGGGCTGGGAACACACAGGATGCTCCCAGCTGGTGCCAGAACCTCAAACACACAATGCACTCCCACCCTACAGCAGTTTTCCCTCTCCTTGGCACACAGACCATCCCTTGCTGGCCTTGTTCTCCTGGTCATTTTAAGCCCTGCAGGCCTGAGCAGGAGTGTGCTCTGCACTCACCCCTGAGCACAAACTCAGCAATTCCCCTCAGAGACAAGGAGAAGGCACTGGCACCATACAGTGGCTCAACTTGCCAGAGAAATAATTCTCCTCTGAGGAGGTTTGAGTCTTTTGGGGAACACAAGGGGGAAAACCATCAAACATTTCAGCAGCTTCACCAGCAGAGCCGACAAGTTTCTTTTACAGTGTTTCTGACAGCACTTAGCACACTGTGTGCTATCACTGCACACAGAAAAGCATCAGATTTACTGCAAGCCTGAGCAAGACACATTGAGATGGAAGCAGAAGGAAGGTGGGTTAGTCAGAGCTGGAACTGCAGCTGTGACAAGACCAGCTGCACTGGGAGTGACAGCCCTGATCCAGCAGAGCTGTCACTGCTCCTTTGGGAGCAAATTAAAGGACGTTCCTTCGAGCCCCAAGGAGCTCCAAGGAAAGCAACTGGAGCAGCCAGAGCTCACCATCACACAAATGTTATTTCTGGCCACAGAGCTTGAGCCAGAAATAAGAACATGCAGATGACAGTTCCACGAACTTAAAACCTGTCACTTGTGAAGGGAACAAATGGGAGGGAGGAATTACACAAACCTAAACCTGTAACACTGCTTTTTTTCCCTGCATTCAGTACAGACTAACATCAGACTCACAGCACAGCTTAAAGATCATCCTGAGACTGTTTTTTGTCCAACTCTCTGCACTTTGTGCTCCTGGTGCTGCAGCAGAGCTACCCTGACAGCCAGCGGGGGAAACACAGCCACAGAGAGAGAGAGCTCAAGAAAAGGCAAATGAGCTGGACCACACTGCTCAGCACTGCTCCCTCCTGCCCTGCCCTGTGGGAAATTCAGGGCCTAATCACCTGGAAAATCTTGGAAACGTCTTCCGAGTTGCGCTGCTGCGCGACATCGCACAGCTTGGCCGTGATATCGATTCGGCGGCAGATGTCCATGTCCACCTTCATGGCCTTTTCTTGGATCTTTGTGTCCAGGTCTGTCATGGGCTGCAGGAAGGACAGCAGGGATTATCTTCTATTATTAGACAGTTCAGGCAAGAGGAGATACCCCACAGTATCTCTGGAACCCCAGTGCTAAACCTCACAGCCTGTTCTGGGGCACAGAGCAGGGACAGAACTCTCCCTCTCCTGCCACCACCACAGGCGTGGCCTCCAGAACAGAACCCCAGCAAGGAACCGACAGGAACCTTTCCAGAGAGCCTCTATTCCATGGAGGAACTTCCACAGAACCTTTATTCCATGAAGGAATTTACACAGAGCCTTTGTTTTAGGGAGGAATGTCCAGAGAACCCTTATTCCAAGGAGGAATTTCCAGAGCCTTTATTCCATGAAGGAATTTACACAGAGCCTTTATTCCATGGAGGAATTTCCACAGAACCTTTATTCCATGGAGGAATTTCCACAGAACCTTTATTCCATGAAGGAATTTCCACAGAACCTTTATTCCATGGAGGAATTTACACAGAACCTTTGTTCCATGGAGGAATCTCCACAGAGCCTTTATTCCATGAAGGAATTTCCACAGAACCTTTATTCCATGGCGGAATTTCCACAGAACCTTTGTTCCAGGGAATAAATTTCCCATTGGGGCAGTCTGAGGAAGCTCACCCCTGATTCTAACAAAGTTCCAACTCAGACGGATTTGCCACCAAAAAAAACCTGTACCCACCCCAAAACTGCTCAGTGTGGCAAGGGGAGCCTCAGTGGGTCAGGAACAGGGCAGGACAATGCAATGCCCAGAGAAATGAGGCTGCCCCAGCCCTAGAAATGCTCAAGCTGGGCTTGGAGCACTCTGGGACGGTGGAAGGAGACCCTGCCCAGGCCAGGGGGTGAGGCTGGATTGTCCTGAAGGTCCCTTCCATCCCAAACCACTCTGGGATTCCATAAATAACCCTTTAAAAATGGAAATCACCCCCCTGTGTAGCAGAGCAGAGTGAAATGTGAATCCTGGTGAGGATGCAACACTTCCCCTCTTGCAGACACAAAAGTTGTGCCAGCACAGGGGAGCTGCTGAAAAACCAGAATCCACAGGAACTGCACACAGAGCATGGGACAGCAAATCCTGACTGGATCCAAGGAGATCCATGAAAACCTTGGCACAGAGAACACTCCTCACTGGCACTGACCTGGCTTCCAGCCCAGCTAAAGTTCTGCAGGGAAATTTCTGTGTGAAAACACTGCCTGGTAGTAGCTCTAATTTCTGAGATCCTCCCACTCAGACAGAAATCTGGCTCCTTGTGAAGGAAGAAACATTAAAAAAAACCCAAAGCATATTTTCCATCCTAGCTGAGACTTGCTCTCCTGGACAGCTCCACTGCTCAGCAATGCTTCCACCTGGGACACAAAAGTGCAAAAACCCTTTGCAGATCATTCTTAAACACAAATCCCCTTTCTAAGAGAAAACTTTGTGCTTTTTGTTGGTTTGACTTGCTTTTCCCCACCATTTTTAGTTTTAAATTATTACAGACTCTTCTCCAGGCCCTGTGAACCACCTTCAAAATCTGATATTGTTGTTTTGAATTTTTACACAGAGTCCTCTCCAGGCCCTTTAGAGTTTGAGATTTTTTTGGTTTAAATTTTTACACAGACTCTTCTCCAGCCCCTGTGAACCACTTTTAGAGTTTGAGATTTTTTTGGTTTAAATTTTTACACAGACTCTTCTCCAGCCTCTGTGAACCACCTTTAGAGTTTGAGATTTTTTTGGTTTAAATTTTTACACAGAGTCTTCTCCAGCCCCTGTGAACCACCACTAAAGTCTGATATTGTTGTTTTAAATTTTTACTCAAGTTTTCTCCAGCCCCTGTGAACCACCTTTAGAATTTGAGGTTTTTTGGTTTAAATTTTCACAGAGTCTTCTCCAGCCCTTGTAAACCACCTTTAGAGTTTGAGATTGTTTTGATTTAAATTTTTACACAGACTCTTTTCCAGCCCCTGTGAACCACCTTCAGAATTTGAGGGTTTTTGGTTTAAATTTACACAGTCTTCTCCAGCCCTTGTAAACCACCTTTAGAGTTCGAGGTTTTTTAGTTTAAATTTTTACACATTTTTACTTCTCCAGCCCCTGTGAAGCACCTTTACAGTCTGAGGTTTTTTTTGTTTAATTTTTACACAGTCTTCTCCAGCCCCTGTGAACCACCATTAAAGTCCGAGATTGTTGTTTTAAATTTTTACACAAGTTTTCTCCAGCCCCTGTGAACCACCTTTAGAGTTTGAGACTTTTTTGGTTTAAATTTTTACACAGAGTCTTCTGCAGCCCCTGTGAACCACCACTAAAGTCTGATATTGTTGTTTTAAATTCTTACACAAGTTTTCTCCAGCCCCTGTGAAGCACCTTTAGAGTTTGAGGTTTTTTGGTTTAATTTTTTACACAGTCTTCTCCAGCCCTTGTAAATCACCTTTAGAGTTTGAGGTTTTTCAGTTTAAATTTTTACACATTTTTACTTCTCCAGCCCCGGTGAACCACCTTTAGAGTTTGAGATTTTTTGGTTTAATTTTTTACAGACTCTTCTCCAGCCCCTGTGAAGCACCTTTAGAATTTGAGGTTTTTTGGTTTAATTTTTTACACAGTCTTCTGCAGCCTCTGTGAACCACCTTTGGAGATTTGTGTTTTCCAGACACTCAGAGGAAAATAAATCTCTCAACACTGACACAATCTCACTTGCTGAGCTGCTGATCCATATCTGCAGGAAGGAAAGAGCCACGTGCCAACATTTTGCACTTCTCTATTCTAAATATTTGCCCAGTGAGGCTCAGAGGAAGCACTCCCAGTGCTTTCCCTGGGCTCTCTGATCCCTCAGAGCCTGCCCAGAGCACTTTCCCTGGCCCAGAGGATGTTTGCCTGCAGCAGCACCTCCCTCTGTGCACACACAGCAGCTCCTGGTGAATGGAGCCAGGCCCCAGCCCCTGCAGGCTCTAACCCAGCACAGCCACCCCTCATTAACCACACAAGGACACACAGCTAATTGCCAAATTTCCCATGAGCAGATCTAGCGGCCCTGAGAGAATGGATTTGACACCTGGGAGCGGGTTCTGCAGGTTTCTGTGAAGTCAGGAGAAGGCTGTTTGTGTGCAAAAATTACAGAATAAATCAGCGTAACAGGGTTTATTCCTCACACAAATGGCTTCAGCACTACCTCAGACTTACTGAGAAAGGCACCTTAACATCCACCTGGCTTATCTTTCCAGATACCTGCCTGATCTCACTTCTAAATAAAAGAATTTTATGCACTCAGGGCCTAAAAGATCCTCTGGCTTTGAAGAGAGCTCAGTATCTAATGAGACATGAGGGAACTCCTGAGAAAACAAGACTTTTTTTTTTTTTTAATAAGCCATGAGGTTGAACCAGCCCTGGAAGCAAAGCCAATACCTGAACCAGGATTCACCTTTTCAGTTCATTAAGGGAGATGGAAACACTTATTCCTCCCTATGAGGGTGCTGAGGCCCTGGCAGAGGTGCCCAGGGAAGCTGTGGCTGCCCCTGGATCCCTGGGCCAGGGGAAGGCGTCCCTGCCATGCCAGGGCTGGAACAGGATGATCTTTGAGCTCCTTCCAGCACAAACCAGACCATGACTCCATACAAAGTGTTCCTTTGGGAACAGGATTTGGAGCAGGATTTGTTCCTGCATGGCTCCAGGCAAAGTCTCCATGCCAGCAGCTGCTGGAGCTGCCCAGGGCTGGGGCTGCTCCCCAGGCTGGGACTTTTCCAGCCCTTTTCTCCCAGCAGCTGTGGGGAGGCAGGGAGGGCAGAGTCCTGGTGATGGTAAGCAGCAGTTAATGCATCTCCACACAGACCAGACAGGAAGCAGGGGAGGGGGATCTGTCTGATGCACTGGATCCCAGCAGCCATCGCTAATTACACAGCAGCACTCGCTAATTACACAGCAGCACTCGCTAATCACCTGGCTGGGGGGGAAGCCATGTGCAGGACACGCTCCCACAGAGGGCCCTCTGTACTTACATCACTCATCAGACCCTTGAACACCACCAGCTCTGCCTTCAGCCTCTCGATCTTCTCATTCAGCTCCTCCTGCAGAGCTTCTGCTTCCTGGGCCTCCTGCAAGGGAAACACCCGGGGGTGAGAGCCCAGCCCTGACCCCACTCAGCTGAGCAGGCTGCTAAAAAGGGGCTTAGAATGGAACTTCATTCTTTAATGAAATTTAATTGTTACCCTCTGTTGTAAATTCCACTCCCTCCTCCCACTTTGTCACAAACTTTGTCACAAACTTCGTCATTTCCTGCTCCAGCTTCCCAGCATTAGCCCTGTCCTCTACAGCAGCACAGCTGCTCAAGCCAGAGGGCAAATTTTTAATTAACAGACAAACAAAATGCTGAGCAGCATGAGGAGAGCTGCACCTTTCCCCCTACACTGCCCACACCTCACCTCTCTCAAGGTTTCCACCATGGACTCCAGGCTCATCCTTCTGGTCAGCTCCTCTTCCCATCTGAAAGACAAGAGGTGCAAAGGGTTAATTAGAGAGAAAAGCAGCTTTTCCCCTCAGAATGACAAGTTCTGATGGCTGTGGGAGGGGATGTGACAGTTTCTGGAAACGCAGAGCAGATGGGCTCCCTCAGACAGAGCAGGGAGTCTGTGAGGGAAGCAAAGCTGTCTCCACTTTTACTGGGACCAGAATTCCTCCAGCAGAGCTTTGGGCTGGGAGGAAGCTCCAAGATCCCATTCCAGGGGTCCAACCCCTCAAAAATCACCTTCCACCGTCCCAGGGTGCTCCAGCCCGGCCTTGGACACTGCCAGGGATCCAGGGGCAGCCTCTGGGCAGCCTGTGCCAGCCCCACCCTCACAGGAACAATTCCTTCCTCATTTCCAACCTAAATTTCCCCTCCTTCAGTTCATTTGATATTTGGCTGCAAACGAGGTGGGAAGTTTTTGGTCCAGAAAGAATGAGGGAAGTTATGTCAATCAAAAATGTTACAATTTCCCACTTCAGTCCAAGCAGTCCATGTGTTTCTGTGCCTTCTGTATCCAAATCCTCACTGAGCTTCATGTCCCTGCCTCTTCCCAGCCCTCCAGCTGCCAGGAGAACACTCCAACAAGTCCCCAAGTGCTGGGGGTGCCAGGGAAGGAGACAGAGCTGAAATTGTTTAATTAAAGTGGCTGAGGTCATTATGGGGCTCTGAGCAGTCTGGTCTATGAAAGGGAGTGAAATAAAATTACTTTAAGGCTGCTTCCAACCCAAATCCTTCTGGGGGTCCTACAATTATTTTTATAATTGTATTTTATATTGTATTGTATTTTATATTGTATTGTATTTTGTATTTTTATATTGTATTGTATTGTATTGTTTGGGGTTTTTTTTAATTCTGTTTTTAAGCACTGAAACCCTGTACAGCAAACCCCAAATGTGACAATTTCAACTGGAAACATTCTGGAAAAACGCTGATACACACCCACAGACATGGGCACGGTTTGAGTCTGGCAGGAGAGGGAAAGCCAAGAGTGTGCCCCTCTTTGAACAGGCACCAATGGCAGCCCAGACCTGCCTGTCTGTTGGGACAACTGGAATTACCCTCCTGGAAAAGAAACTTTGGACACCACAAATCAAAGAGAATCCTGTGAACAGACTCTCCACGTGCCATCACAACCATTCCTGTTGCTACCTCAACACTTCTCAGAGCTCAGCTGGAACTGTGAAGCCAGAAATCAAAGAAAACACAGTGGTTAAATCCACCAAAATGCAGAGATTCAGTCCATTTTGCAAGGCACAGAGCACTGGGGATGGATGGCTGAAAGCAGGATGAGCCCATGGAGGCTGATCTGGTGCCCCTGGGCACAGAGCTCATCCCTGCAAGGACCACAGGGGATGTTGGGGCAGGGAGGGAATCTCTGAGGACATTCCCACCCCAGCCACTCTTCCCTGCTGCTGGGGGCACAATATCCAGCACAGCAGCCTGTGAGAGCTGCACTTGTGCAGGAGTGCTGGGAAGGATCAAAGTTTGACAAGAAAGTCTCACAGATATGGATGCTTGGCAGAAAGATTTTTGAATGTAGAGTCTGATGAAGGAATAGAGATGGAAGCAAGTTTTGATATAGAAGAAAA
>JAWWEX010000084.1:1316954-1330623 GCA_035583215.1 Arremon brunneinucha | reverse complement strand
AGAAACCCCCCAAAGAGAAAGCCCCCAAAGAGAAAGCCCCGAGCTCTGGATGAAGCTCACCAAACCCTGAAGAGTGGGAAATTTTAAGTTGTTTGCCCACAGAACCAAGAGATTTGGGAAGTTACATGGAACTGAGGCGCAGGCTGGAACACCACGCCTTGTTTTTTACTAGATTTCAGTGCAAATTCAGAACAAACCCCCTGAAATGAGCAGCAGAGTGAAGATTAAACCCAAGGCTCTGATCACACACAGGGCAATCCCACCTCAAAGCAAGGAATGGTGCTGCTCCCAGGCAGGAAAAGCCAAAACAGGGACCCCTGAACCTGTCCCCAGGGAGAAGGGGCAGCACAAAGAGCTGAGGGGATCTGGTGAGTCCCAAACCCCCTTGGGAAGGGCTCCAGACGAGCCAGGTTTGGGGAAGTGGGGCACAGGGAGTCACATGGAGCAGGGCTGGAGCAGGGACAAAGGGCTGCAGGGACTCTGCTGGGATTTCAGCCTGGCCTGGCTCCCTAACGAGCTGGGCACTTCGTTAGCGGGCACAGAGCTCCATTCTGTGCCAGCCTCCCCTCCTGCAGCACAGAGCCACAGCTGATGTCACCCTGCACGGGACAGGCTCCCAGGCCTTCCAAACCACGGCTGAGGATTTCATTTTGAACATTTTTAATTTCCCAAACACAGCTCCTTGGTAATGCAGTGCTGATAAAAATGTGTGTGTGCCCCAGCTGCCACAGCACTGCAGAATGTCAGGGAACCTTTCCCAAGTTTCCTGAAAATTAAAATTTTTTCACATTTTTAATTTTCCAAACACAGCACCTTCGTAATGCTGTGGTGGTAAAAATGTGTGTGTGTGCCACAGCACTGGACAATGTCAGGGAACCCTTCCCAAGTTTCCTGAAAATTGGAAAATTAAAAATGTTAAAAATTTTTACACACAGCACCTTCGTAATGCAGTGCTGGTAAAAATGTGTGTGTGCCCCAGCTGCCACAGCTCTGCAGAATGTCAGGGAACCCTCCCCAAGTTTCCTGAAAATTGGAGAATTAAAAATGTTAAAAATTTTTAAACACAGCACCTTGGTAACGTAGTGGTGGTAAAAATGTGTGTGTGTCTGCCACAGCTCTGCAGAATGTCACGGAACCTTTCCCAAATTTCCTGAAAATTAAAAATTTTTAACATTTGTAATTTTCCAAACACAGGACCATGGTAATGCAGTGCTGATAAAAATGTGTGTGTGCCCCAGCTGCCACAGCACTGCAGAATGTCAGGGAACCTTTCCCAAGTTTCCTGAAAATTAAAATTTTTTCACATTTTTAATTTTCCAAACACAGCACCTTCGTAATGCTGTGGTGGTAAAAATGTGTGTGTGTGCCACAGCACTGGACAATGTCAGGGAACCCTTCCCAAGTTTCCTGAAAATTGGAAAATTAAAAATGTTAAAAATTTTTACACACAGCACCTTCGTAATGCAGTGCTGGTAAAAATGTGTGTGTGCCCCAGCTGCCACAGCTCTGCAGAATGTCAGGGAACCTTTCCCAAATTTCCTGAAAATTAAAAATTTTTAACATTTGTAATTTTCCAAACACAGGACCATGGTAATCCACTGGTGGTAAAAATGTGTGTGTGCCCCAGCTGCCACTGCACTGGAGAGTGTCAGGGAACCTTTCCCAAGTTCCCTGAAAATTAAAATTTTTTCACATTTTTAATTTTCCAAACACAGCACCTTGGTAATGCAGTGCTGATAAAAATGTGTGTGTGCCTCAGCTGCCACAGCACTGCAGAATGTCAGGGAACCCTTCCCAAGTTTCCTGAAAATTGGAGAATTAAAAATGTCAAAAATTTTTAAACACAGCTCCTTGGTAATGCTGTGGTGGTAAAAATGTGTGTGTGCCCCAGCTGCCACAGCACTGCAGAATGTCAGGGAACCTTTCTCAAGTTTCCTGAAAATAAAAATTTTTAAACATTTTTAATTTTCCAAACACAGCACCTTGGTAATCCAGTGCTGGTAAAAATGTGTGTGTGCCCCAGCTGCCACAGCTCTGCAGAATGCCAGGGAACCCTTCCCAAGTTCCCTGAAGTCAGGTAAATCACCTGGAAAAATCCAGGTTTAATTTGAAGCAGGATGATCTGATAATCAGGATAATCTGATAATCTGATGATCCAGGACCAGACGAGCCCCTGGACAAGGTGACACCAGGGCTTGGGAAACACCAGAAAAGTTCTTGATTTCTTTGGCATCAAAACCAGATCCCACCCTCCTACACAACCCCTTCACATCAGCAGGCACCCAGAACATCCCCAGTGCCACATCCACACCATTTCTGAACATTCCCATGGATGGTGACTCCACCACTCCCTGGGCAGCCTCTGCCAGGGCTGTGGGAGCTTTTCCATGAGGAAATTTTCCCAATATCCAATCCAAACCTCTCCTGGTGCCACACAAGGCTGCTCCCTCTCCTGCCACTGCTCCCTGGCAGAATTGACCCAAATTAAGGCATTTTTGACAATAAATTTGAAATTCAAGACGCTCTCAGTGTGCCCAGGCTATTGCCCTACTACAACCATATTTTTGTCCCTTATTCCAAATTTATCACAAAGTGGAGGCAAATTGCTTCCATTCAGATGTAAGGGAGGGAGGTTCAAGGTTAGAAATGTGAGAAAAACAAACTCAGCTGTGGCTGCCGTGGATCCCTGGCAGTGCCCAGGGCCAGGCTGGACAGGGCTGGGACAGAGGGACGTGTCCCTGCCATGGCACAGGGTTTGGAATTGGATCTTTAAGGGCCCTTCCACCCAAAACCACCCTGTGATTGCATTATTTCCCTGCTCCCCCACCCAGCCTCATGCCATTTCTTATCATTTATTGCCTTTTATTATCACTTCTCACTAATCCCTTCAGGGCTCTTGGAGCAAGGTAATTTTTAATAGGAAGAGGTCACAAGGCTGTGCAGGAGTTTCAGCCACTCTGAACAATGCACACACAGAGACACTGTGAAAGCTTTTAAACTTCAAAAAAACCTGGAAGAAATCTCTTCCATTCTCATACAACCACACACAAAAAAAGAGCTGGTTTTAAAAGAGATGATTTTAAAAGGGCTGGGTTTAAAATAGATGATTTTAAAAGAGCTGGGTTTTAAAAGGAGCTGGGTTTAAACACCAAGATGGAGATTCAGAATCAGAATATCCCAAGCTGGAAGGGACCCACAGGGCCCCTGCAGGACCAAAAAAACAACATCCTGTGAGTATTTCTAGCACAGAAAAAAAAGTAAATTTAGTCAGAGAAAAGCAGATGCAGGAAACCAAGCTGAGGGCTGGCAGAGCAGCACCACAAAGGCTGAGCCACAAAACAGCAGCTGCTGAGCTGAGGAGGCTCAGAGCCCTCCCTGGCCCCAAATTCAGCACTCCAGAGGCATCTCTGCTCCAAAGCCCAGGAGAAAAGCTGGAATTCACTGGTTATCACTGTTCCTGTGTTTGCTTCCACCTCAGCCCACATTGCAGCAGCATCTGGAGAGATTCTTTGGGTTTAGGATCTGAGCTGTGTGAGGAGTTTGCTCCCTCAGAGCTGAGCTGAAATCTGGGGTTTTATTGCCTTCAGAAAGCCCAGAGTGAGTCACAGCAGGAATCAAAAGGTAAACTCTAAATACACACACACAGTCCTGTGGTTCTCCTGCAGCAGGGGAAGCTTCTTGAGAAACAAGGAGAAGATTTTTCCTTTAAAACTCCAACCACAACACGAGGGGGGGGATTTTTCTCCTCGCTGAGATCATCTACAAACTCATTATGTTAATTCTAATTTAAAGACAAAGTTCAGAATAACAGCAGCTCCTCCAAGTCACTCATAACACACTCAGCCTTCCCATCACAAACCAGCTGAAGGCACACACAGAGATTTCTTTGTCTATTAAATTTTCCAAGCACAGCCCCAATCCCACTGTGGAAAAATCAGGATCAAAGAGAAACACCATCCCCTCCCCACAAACCTTCTCCTGCACCCCTCCAGCCCAGAAATCCCAGTTTCCAGCTGGAAAAAAAGGAAATAAACCTGAGATTTGTGAGAGATACCACGTGTACCCTAAATGTGTGTCTCTGCAGCAGCATTTTAGAGGGAAAGATGGAATTATTTAAGGAAATTTTACTCTTATGGGGCTTCACTTGCACAGCTCCAAGCAGAGCCACTTTCCACCCAGCAATTACAACTGGATATTTGTGCCACACAGCCAAGGGTTTTTTCACATCAGGCAATTTTATCCCTTCTCCACAAGGAAAACCGATGTTCTCCCAGGCCAGGGAAAAAGGGGCTTTTCAAGCCTGAGTCTCAGGTTTCAGCAGAGCCAGCATTTAATATCAAACTTCACATCTTGTAAGAGGCAGCCAAAAATCCCCCAGACCAGGGATTTTCCACTACTCTGGAAGCGGCGGAAAATCCGGAATTTCTGCGAAAAGCCACATTGAAAAATAATTATCCCTCTAAAACAGAACAAGAAAAGCAGGAATAGCAGAATTAAAGAGGTGGCTTTGCACAGAGATTGCTCCTGCCAGCCCTGTGACCAATCGAGGCAGGGACAGGTCTGCCACGCCGCTTACATTCCTCCAGGGGGATGAAAAAATTATTTGTTTTTGATTGGCTCTATGCAGAACATTTGCATCTTGTTACTGCTGATATTTTAGCCTTAAAAGTTCTCAGACATTCCTCCAGGGCTTATCTTAAGCACATTTTTATTAAGTTCCCCTCTCTAAAAAAAACAAGCTGCAGTGAGTTTTGACGCGCGCTGCCTTTGACAATGATAATCTTTGTCCTTCCCAGCTGCAGCAAATTTAAGATAATCTCTTTTCCAAGTGGACTTTATTAATCTTGCCAGTGAAATACCATCCTGAGGTAAAACAATTATTTCCAGTTCAGCTCTGAGTGCCAGCTAAGCCCGTGCTGGGAAAGACAAGCAACATCTGGCAGACTCAATATGTGCAGCAATTACGGGGAATGGGGGAACCAGAAATGTACAAATGTGTGCGGGGCTGGCCTTGGGGACAGCCACCAAGGGAGGGAACGGCTGCAGCCAGCTGGGCTGCCACACGCAGGGACACTGCCACTGATGCTGGGACACTGCCACTGGCACAGGGACACTGCCACTGGGGCACTGCCACTGGCACAGGGACACTGCCACTGGGGCACTGTCATTGGGGCACTGCCCACTGTCATAGCAGTACTGTCACTGCCACTGGCACAGGGGCACTGTCACTGTCACACCTGCACTGTCACTGTCACTGGGACACTGCCACTGGGACACTGCCACTGGGACACTGCCCACTGCCATAGCAGTACTGTCATTGTCACACCTGCCCTATCACTGTTACTGTCACAGGGGCACTGCCACTGGGGCATTGCCACTGTCACACCTGCACTGTCACTGCCACTGTCACAGGGGCACTGTCATTGTCACACCTGCACTGCCACTCTCACTGTCACAGCAGTACTGTCATTGTCACTGCCTCTGTCACAGGGGCTCTGCCACTTTCATAGCAGTACTGCCATTGTCACACCTGCACTGCCATTCTCACCGTCACAGGGGCACTGTCATTGTCACACCTGCACGGGCACTGTCACAGGAGCATTGCCATTGTCACTGTCACAGGTGTCACAGGGGCATTGCCACTGTCACAGCAGCACAGGTGCTGTCACACCTGCACAGCAACTTGTCACTGCTGCACTGCTGCTGTCACAGATACACTGCCACTGTCACCATCACAGCAGTACCATCACTGTGACATCTGCACTGCCACTGTCACAGCTTCACCACTGCTGTCACCACCACAGCAGTACCGTCACTGTCACACCTGCACTGCTGCTGTCACCACCACTGTCACAGCAGCACCCACCACTATCACTGTCTCAGCACCATCACCACCGTCACAATACCAACGCCACTGTCCCAGTCACACCTGCACTGTCACCATCACAGCTGCACCACCACTGTCACACCTGCACTGCCACTGTCACAGCTGCATTGCCACAGTCACTGTCACACCTCTACTGTCCCCATCACAGCACCATCACCACTGTCACACCTGCGCTGTCCCCATCACAGCTGCATTGCCACTGTCACTGTCACACCTGCACTGTCCCCATCACAGCACCATCACCACTGTCATTGTCACATCTCTACTGTCCCCATCACAGCACCATCACCACTGTCACTGTCACCGCCGCTGTCCCCGCGTTCTCTCGGGGCTGTCCCAGCTCCCCCCAGGATCTCGGGACGGTGACAGCTCAGCCTGGGGAGCCGGGTGGGGACAGTCCTGGCCATCACCTTGCACGTGTCACAGCAGAGCCCCCTCGGTCAGTGATTAACAATAATTAATTAATTAGGGGGAAAATCCCGCTCGTTCTCCCCAGGCCCTCCCTGCGGTGCCCCGGGGCTGCTGAGGCTCCCGAGTGTCCCCAGATGGGGACAAAGATCCCCAAAGGAGCCAGGCCAGGGCTGGGCTCACCCCAGCTGCTCCCCAAAGGCAGATAAAGATAAAAACAGAATTTTCTCCTGAATAACCTGAGGGGACCAACCCCAAACCCCAGGATACAGAGCCTGGATCTCAGCCCTGCTCGGGCTCACCTCCGAGCACCTGAAGCATTATTATAATTATTATTATTATCATTATTAGTATTCTGTCTAGGAAAAAAAATCATTTCATCTTAGTGTTTTCAATTTCAAAATGTGACCCTGCTCCATTTCCAATTAGCTGTCCCTGAAAATGTTTTTTTATTGAGCTGCCTTGACTGCAAAAGTGCAATCTTGCAGAAACACAATTTTGCTTTTTCCTGCTAAAAGGGTAACAAGAGGTAAAAATTACAAAAGATCTGATAGATAAACAATAAATGATCTGATTTGGAGTCAGATTTATGTCCAAAAGCTCTTCTAAATGCAAGCATAGCTGGAAAAAAATAAAGAAAATTAATTTAGCTTCATTTTCCCTCTAAATCTCCTTCAGTTGTCGACTCCCTCACTGAAGGCATAATCTTGTGTAAAATCATGATCATTGCTAAAAACTATATGATATTAAGGCAGCACAATGAGTAGAAAATGTGCAAATTTTCTACTTTGTGCAAATGTGCAAATTTACTCAAATTTATACATCATTTGAGTAAAATATCATCACCTGGAGAAAAAAGCAAAAGCAGTTTTGGACTGAAATATCTGCTGGGCACCTCATTTTGCCTCAGACACAAACAAAAGCCAGGGTAAAATATGATCAGTGTGCTCGACTGACTGTGCCCTCTCAGAGCTCCAGTTTGTTGTGTTACAACATCCAAGGAAAATTATTTGAGGGAACAGAACAAATAAATTCACCGAATTTCCCCCAAATGAAGCCATTGCTAATCCCACAAACTGCACAGGCACAATTCCATTGGCAGGAACATCCTGGGTGATCTCCCACTGTTGTTTTACAGCAGCAAGGCTGATTTCCTTTAAAAGAAAGGAAACAAAAGGGATTATTTCCCCTCTGGGTTGCACCAGTTCCCAGGTGGGACATGTGAGACATCCCAGGTGAGCCTGCACACCCAGCACTGCCCTGGTGTCCCTTTGATGCCCTGCCTGGCTTTTCCTCACAGCCAAATACTTCAAACCACAAACATCTGGTGGCCACAACCCCCTGGGCCAAGTGGCCACCCTGGAAAGGGGGAAAAGCCTTTCTTGCCCCAGGAGATAAATGGAATTATCAATATCTGCTTAAGGGTGTTTGGCCATGGGCTGGTGGCTGCTGGGTGAGGTGACAAGGCCTGGCTGCTCCACAAAGGCTGTGGGCTCTGCTGGCTCTCAGGCTGAGCAATAAAATGTTCTTTTCCTTTTCTTTGCATTTCCTTTTCCTTCCTTCTTTCCCTGGTCACACACCTGGGCTGGGGGCCTGTGCTGGTGCCCAGCTCGCCACAAACCCCAGACAGGCACAAGGCTCCTCCTGTCCCACCTGGAGCTCAGCTCCCTAAATAAACCCAGAGCACCCAAGGGATCCCAGCAGGGTGAGGAACCCCAAAGATGGCATTTAGAGCAGGCACACACACAGACAGAGGTGCCAGGGCAGCCCAGCCCCCTAAATCAACCCAGAGCACCCAAGGGATCCCAGCAGGGTGAGGGAACCCCAAAGAGGGCATTTAGTGCACACACAGAGAGAGGTGCCAGGGCAGCCCAGCCCTGCACAAACTCCATGCAAGCCCTGCAGCACCCAGAGAATTCTCACAGCTCACTCCTGCTCCCTGAGCTCCCCCAAGGCACCTCAGAGCCCCAAGGAAAAAGCCAAACCCCCAAAAACCACGGGTGTGCTGTCCATGTGGGACTGAAGGTCACAGAACCAACTCCAGCTCCAGAGAAACAGCACCCATCCAACCCACGCTGCAGACACACCACCACCAACGTGGGGTGGGACGTGTTGATTCCTGTTAATTAATTTTATTTTCCCCACAAGGAAAACACCTTCCAAGGGCAAGATTAAGATCTGAGGCTCCCCTTTGCTCTGCTGAATTTATCTGGTTTATGCAACCCTTGAGTGTGCAAGAAAGACTGGGGGGAAAATGTGCTTTACACAAGTCAGTAAAAGCAATAAACCTGAACCTCAAGGCCCACAAGTCTCCTCTTCCCCCAGAAGCAGGAATAAATCAAATATCATGGAAAAAGAACAAGCAGCCCCAAGTTTTGGTGACACACCCCACATGCTGTGGGATCTCCTTTCCCCATCCAGCACCACTTTTTGTGCTCCCTGCTCCTCCCACTCCTCGGGACCGGCCACAGAAACCAAAACCAGCCCGAGCCACCACAGCTGCAGGCTGGGAAACAGAGAGCAGCTCCTTTTCTCCAGCCACAGCAGGGACACAGCACCCGAGGCACCTCCAGGGACAGGCACCGGCCCAGGACAGGGGCACAGAGCCCAAATGGGGCACCAAACCCTCCCAGGAAATGTTATCACCTCCCTCTCCAAACCCACAGCCACATCAGTCTGGAAATATTTCATATTGTTCTGATCTGACAAACCAAGTTGGAGCATTGCAAATCAAATAAAAAAGGGACAAAGGAATGATTAAGTACAGAGCAGTTTCTACATTAAGACTGAATGGGATACCTCAGTCTAGGAATCAAATGGGAGATAGATGTGAGAGGTTTGCAACAGCGTGAATGGCCTAGGAAATGGGGACAGGGAAAAATTTGTTTGGATTTGTCACAAAAAAGGAACTAGAGGGCCTGAAAATGTTGTTAGACAGAAACTACATCTATGTGTAAGGGCCACATAGAAAAAGGGTCTGGGGGAAGGCAGTGGAGAAGCAGCATATGGGACAGAGGCGTGCAAGAAATCCATTGCATCGCATTGATGGAGACCTCACCTAGAGCTGATTCCAGGCTGTTACAAAAGCTGCCCTGAGCTCACCGCAGTCTGCAAAGCCGGGCAGAGGGACCCGGCCCCGCTCCGCAGGCCACGGAGCCGGGAAATAATGCGGGAAATGCGGGAAACGAGGCCGGATCCGGGGGGCTCTGCAGGGAAAACCCCGGCCCCGAGAGCAGGAAATGCATTTTGAGGCTAAACCCGCCCAAACTGCAGCCGGGAGAGCGCACGGCAGCCCCGAAGGGCAGCAGCTCCGCGCACACAATGCAGGAATCTCCTGCAGAAGCCCAAGAACATTTTTTTCCCCTCTGGCCTCCATCTCTGCCACACAAACAGCGATGCAAGGGAACGCCATCCATCACCATTCCACCCCATCCACAGGCCAGGGGACACCTCCAGAGCCGCCGGCCTTACAAAGGCTTTTGTTTTGGCCAATTCCGAGCAATATCTCGGAGTGCAAACCCTGCCCTGCAGTATTTGCAACCCAAATATTGCAGCGCTGAGCTCATTTCAGGGAGCTGGCACACACCGGCGACTACTGGAGTAATCAGACCCAAAAAAAAAAAAAAAAATGAAGGCGAGCTAAATTTAGGAGTAACAATGCGATGCAATATTAATAATGGATTATTTCCCTTCCAAACAAAAAAAAAATATATATACATATATATACGTATATATGCGTGTGGTTATGTATATGTATATATATATTTTTTAAGTTAAGCTGACAATGCTCCTTGCAAGATCCAGGCTCTCCATCCTCCCAGGGATGCATCCCACAGTTTTCTGGGTATCAAAGGAGGTTCAACCCCCAAACCCCCGGGGGAAAAAAAACCCCCAGGACCCCGGGGCGCATCCCCGGCCCGCAGCGAGCCCCGGGCAGGGGGAGCCGGTGCCCGCTGTCCCCGGGCGCTCCCGGGGAGGGCTGGCCCCGTTTCCCCGCAGTGCAGCGCGGACCGCCCGCATCCCCCATCACTCACTTCCTCTTGTACTCGTCGCGCTCCCGCTTGACTTTGGCCAGCACGTTGTAGAGGGCGCGGATCTCGGGGGTGATGGTGTCGATCTGCACCCCGACGCCGTCCGGGTGCACCCAGGACACGCCGGGGCCCTGCACGGTCTCCAGGCCGCCGCCGCCGGTGCGCCGCACCTGGGTGTAGCTCCAGATGGTGCCGGGCAGGCGCCCGTAGTGCGGCGGCGACGGCAGCGGCCCGTGCCCGGGGCCCGGCGGCGGCACCAGCGGCGGGGTCCCGCCGTCCGTCTGCACCGCCTGGTCCCGGGAGAAGGTCTTGTAGCGCAGCCGGCGGTCGCGCTCGCTCTGCTGGGCCGCCAGCTGCTTCTCCAGCAGCCGGTTCCGCCGCTCCAGCTCGTGCACCTTGGCCAGGAAGCAGCGGAACCGCACGTTCAGCCCCTTGAGCAGATGGATGGTGGAGCCCAGGTCGTTCCGCAGCGCCGCCGTCACCGGCGGGCCTCCCCCGGCCGCCGCGGGGCCGCCGCCCCCGGGGCCCCCCGGGGAGGGGGAGGCGGCGGCGGCGGCGGTGGGGGAGAAGGCGCGGGCCATCTCCCCGAAGAGCAGCGAGTTCATGGCGGAGGGGCGGTGGCGGAGGGTCCGGCGGTGATGGACGGGCCGGCGGTGGCGGAGGGGCCGGCGGCGATGGACGGTCCCGGCGGTGCGGAGCGGCCGCGCCGGTGCCGCCGCTGTCTCTGCGGCCGCCGCCGCGCTCCGGGGGCTCTGAGGGCTCTGGGCGGGAGCGCGGGGCGGGACCGGCCCCGCCTCCACCGCGCGCGCCGGGGGCGAGGCACCGCCCACGTCCCAAACCACGCCCCCTATTTCCATATACACGACTTCATTTCCATAACCACGCCAAATATCTCCATACGCAGCGCCTTATTTACATAACCACGCCCCATTACCTTATCCCTGTGCCGGTCCATGGCCACGCCTCTCGCTATTACAATGCGGCTCATTTGCATGGCCCCGCCCCGCGGTGCCGCAGCCGCTCCCTCCACGTGTCCGCGGGTTCGGTGAATTTTGGGGAGCCCGCGGGGTCCCCGCATTGGGCTGGAGCCGGGCGGGAGAGCGGGAATGTCCCCCCGAGAATGAATGATCCCCCGGGAAGGAGAAGGGATGCGGGGACACCGCAGCTCCCCCGGGGATGCAGGGGATGGAGGGAACCCGCAGGAGGAGCTGCCTCGGGAGCGGGGCTGGCCGGACAGGGGGGAACGGGTGAAAACGGAAGGAGGGAAATTTTGGGTATTGGGCAGCAATATGATTGTGGATATTGGGTAGCAATATCATTTTGAGTATTGGGCAGCAATACAATGGTGGATATCAGGCACCAATATAATTTTGGATATTGGGCACAACATAATTGTGGATATCAAGCAGCAATATAATTGTGGATATTGGGCAAAATATAATTTTGGATATTGGGCACCAATATAATTTTGGATATTGGGAACCAATATAATTGTGGATATTGGGCAGCAATACAATTTTGCATATTGGGTACAACATAATTGTGGATATCCAGCAGCAATACAATTGTGGGTATTGGGAGCAATATCATTGTGGATTTTGGGCACCAATATAATTTTGGATATTGGGCACCATATAATTGTGGATATTGGGCAGAAATGCAATTGTGGATATTGGGCAAAATATAATTTTGGATATTGGGCAGAAATGCAATTGTGGATATTGGGCAAAATATAATTGTGGATATTGGGCACAATACAATTGTGGATATCAGACACCAATACAATTGTGGATATCGGGCAGCAATACAATTTTGGATATTGGGCACAATATAATTTTGGATATTGGGCACAATATAATTGTGGATTTTGGGCACAATATAATTGTAGATATTGGGCACAATATAATTTTGGATATTGGGCACAATATAATTGTAGATATTGGGCACAATATAATTTTGGATATTGGGCACAATATAATTGTGGATTTTGGGCACAATATAATTGTAGATATTGGGCACAATATAATTTTAGATATTGGGCACAATATAATTTTGGATTTTGGGCACAATATAATTGTGGGTATTGGGCACAATACAATTGTGGATATTGGGCACAATATAATTTTAGATATTGGGCACAATATAATTGTGGATATTGGGCACAATATAATTGTGGGTATTGGGCACAATACAATTGTGGGTATTGGGCACAATACAATCGTGGCTATCGGGCACCCCGTGGGGTGGCACAGCTGGCACGGGGGCACACAGAGCCGTGGCTGCCCCAGCTGTGCCAGCTCTCAGGGCAGGCTGGGCAGGGCCTGGAGCAGCCGGGAGGGTGGGATTGGAATTGTCCCCATCCATGGCAGGGCTGGGGACAGAAAATCTTTCAGGTCCATTCCAATCTCTCTGCACTCTGTGATCCCACGGTCAGGTCAGATCAGACTCAATTACAAACCCTGGGTTTTGTTATCCCGCAGCAGAGCCCTGCCTAAGTGCTAAATAACGCTGATATTATAATAATTAAGTTATTAAATGAACATTTCCCAACTGTTGCTCCCAGACCTCTGGGCAATCAAAGGATATTGTTTAATTGAATGATGTGATCATTGCTCTGCTGGCAGTGGTGCAAGGGAAACACGGGGACAGCTCTGTCAGGATGGTGCAAAGCTGCAGGAACACCCAAATGGCATTTCTGAAATAAAACTGTGGGACTTGCTGGTTGTATTTACAGTTATAATTTTTATTTTAATATATTTTAATGTATCTTTATGTTTTTATTTTTAATTTTTGCAGTTCTATCTATATTTATATTTTAATATGTTATAGATCTTTATATGTTTATATTTTTATATAATATAAACATAATTTTTATATATTTTCATAATTGAAAATTATGAAATTTTCATAATTTTTATATATTTTTTAATTTTGCATTTATATTTCTATACTTTTATATATCTTATATATATTTAGATTAATATTTTACATTTTATATTTTTATATATCTTTATATGCTTATATTTGTATTTTGAATTTCTATTTCTATATTTTGATATATCTTACCTGTGTTTATATTTATATTTTATAAGTTGGGTATTTATATGTTTATAATTCTATTTAGTATTTATAATTCTATGTTTTTATATAATATATATATTTAGATTTAAATTTTATCTTTGTATTTTAATATATAAAGATATGTTTACTTTGGGTTTGAAATTTATATTTAAACATTTATATTTATATTTATATTTATATTTATATTTATATTTATATTTATATTTATATTTATTTAACCCCACTTGCTGAAACTCCCGCAGCACCTCCAGCCACGCTCAGC
>JAWWEX010000084.1:1288127-1298587 GCA_035583215.1 Arremon brunneinucha | reverse complement strand
GCTCTGGGGGTGTCCCTGGGCTGTGCTGGCTGTCCCTGGGCTGTTGGGGTGTCCCTGGGCTCTGGGAGTGTCCCTGGGCTCTGGGAGTGTCCCTGGGCTGTGCTGGCTGTCCCTGGGCTCTGGGGGTGTCCCTGCCATGGCAGGGGGTGGCACTGGGGGGGTTTCAGGGTCCCTCCCAAGCCAGGCTGGGATTGTGCAGCTCCACAACCCTGAGTGCAAAGGTTACTCAGAGGGGCTGACACCTGGTGTAAACTACACACACTCCATCGGCTGTGAGTGGGGCTGTGACACGAGCAGGTGGGACAGTGACACAAGTGGCTCTGTGACAGTGACAACAGTGGCTCTGTGACAGTGACACTTGTGTCACAAGCAGGTGTAACAGTGACATGAGTGGCTCTGTGATGGTGATACGAGTGGGTGGGACAGTGACACAAGTGGATCTGTGACAGTGACACGAGCAGCTCTGTGACAGTGACCCCAATGGCTCTGTGAAAGTGACACAAGAGGGTGTGACAGTGACATGAGTGGGTGTGACAATGATACAAGTGGCTCTCTGACAGTGACCCCAGTGGCTCTGTAACAGTGACATGAGTGGGTGCGACAGCGACACAAGTGGGTGCAACAATGACACGAGTGGCTCTGTGACAGTGACGCAAGTGGCTCTCTGACAGTGACATGAGTGGGTGTGACAGTGACATGAGCAGCTCTGTGACAGTGACACAAGTCCTGTGCCAGTGACCGTGGGGCTCTGTGACAGTGACACGAGCGGCTCTGTGACAGTGACCCCAGTGGCTCTGTGACAGTGCCAGTGGCCTGTGGGGCTCTGTGACAGTGACTGACCCCAGTGGCTCTGTGCCAGTGACCCCAGTAGCTCTGTGACAGTGACCCCAGTGGCTCTGTGACAGTGACCCCAGTGGCTCTGTGCCTGTTCCAGTGCCCGTGGGGCTCTGTGACAGTGACACAAGTGGCTCTGTGCCTGTGCCAGTGACATGAGCGGCTCTTTGAGTGACACAAGCCCTGTGCCAGTGCCCGTGGGGCTCTGTGCCTGTGCCCCATGGGGCTCTGTGACAATGACCCCAGTGGCTCTGTGCCTGCGGTGCTCTGTGCTGTGCCCAGCCGGGGGTGGCACTGACCTGCTGGCCCCTCCCGGGGACACCACGCGCGCGTGGGCGGTGACGAGCAGGCGGCGCAGGATGTCCCCGCGGATGGCGCGCCAGCGCTCGGGGGGACACACGTGCAGGGCCAGCACGGTGTAGTAGTGGGGCCCGTCCACCTCGAAGGCGCTCTCCACCCACTTCTCCCGGGGCTGCTCCAGGAAGCTCTGCAGGTTCTTCTCCTCCCGCGACGTCGCCCGGGTCCTGCAACACACAGAGAGCCTCAGAGGTGCTCAGCTCCAGGGGCTCAGCTCCAGGGGCTCAGCCTGTGCTCCCCAGCTCCAGGGGCTCAGCTCCAGCTGCAGGGGCTCAGCCTGTGCTCAGCTCCAGGGGCTCAGCTCCAGGGGGCTCAGCCTCTGCTCAGCTCCAGGGGCTCAGCTCCAGGGGCTCAGCCTGGGCTCAGCTCCAGCTCCAGGGGCTCAGCTCCAGCTCCAGGGGCTCAGCCTGTGCTCCCCAGCTCCAGGGGCTCAGCCTCTGCTCAGCTCTAGGGGCTCAGCCTCTGCTCCCCTGGAGCCCTGGGTGCTGCCCCTGCACCGGCAGACAGCTGGGCACCCCCAAATTCACACCCTGGTTGAGGATTTGTTCCCAGTGAGCACCACCAGCTTTTCCCAAACTCATCCCTGGTTAAGGGTTTGTTCCCAGTGGGCACCATCAGCTTTTCCCAAATTCTTCTCCTGTCTGAGAATTTTCTCCCAGTGGGCACCACCAACTTCCTCCAAACTCCTCCCTGGCTGAGGACCTGCTCCCAGTGAAACAAACACATTTTCCTTGGAGTTGTGGGTGGCACTAGAGGTCTGCCAAACAGCTGCCATTGCCCCAGTGGAAGGTAACACCACTGTAGAGGAATATTTCCCCTTTTTTGGGAAAAAGATGGAGCCAGGCCAGCCAGGCCAGGCACTGGAGTGGTGCCAACTCCCATGGGACACCCCACAGCCACTGCAGCTCCTGCAGCCACACCTGGATCCATTTTATAAAATTCCTCTACTGCAAAAGCAACCCCCGGGAAGACACAGGCCAAATTCAAACCTAAAGACACCGCACTTTACTGCCAGCTTATATAAATATTTTATCCTTTTCCTCCTTTCCCTCAGAGCTCCAGTGTCCCAGGAGTCCTGACAGCCCAGAAGTGACAGTGGGAAGCACGTGTCACAGGAGACTTTGGGAAGTTGCATCACACTTTGCCACATCTGTGGCTCTCCTGCAGCAGGCAGAGGCTGCCAGCCAGGCCAGACCTGTGCCTCTGCAGTGAGATAAACTCTCCCTGTCAGGCATCAAGCAGCATCCCAGCAGATGAGGCTGTCAGGGCTGTGTGACCTTTTCATCTGCTAAAAGATGCAGCTGGGAGCCAAGCAGTAGCTCTTTATTTTCTCCATTTAATATTAAAAATTCTGTCTGGGAAGTACAGGAGGCTTTTTTCCACGTCTGCCCAGCGGGTTCTGGGCTCTGTGGTGCCAACAGCAGCCTAACAAGATGAAACAAATAGTTCCATTTATTTGTCTCCCAAAGGATTGGGAAAACAATAGCACAGGGATCTGGAGATAGATATTAAAAACAAAAGACAAATTGTATTACAGCCAAAACCTTGATTAGTTCCAGGCGGGAAAGTGAGAGGGATTTCACTGCACTGCATTTGGAGTGACCTTGGTGTGTATTTTAATATTTATACCCTCATCTAATTAGTATTACTTACTAATATCTAACTCCTCCAGTAGAGGATAGACATGGGCAGCCCATTTTTGCAGGATCAGAACCAGCTCATGTATTCCAAAGCATCTGGGTGCCCATGGATGTGACCACACAGCCTCAGTGCAGTGCCAATGCACTGCTGTTTACTGGCAAAAAATAATAATAATGGTAACCCCCCTAAAAATTAAAAATATCAGGAAAATCTGGTGGACCTGAACCCTCCTCCAGAATGTCAAATCTGGAAACAAACCTGTGTTATTTGAACACTGAATCAAACTGTATCAGGGTTAAGTTTTCAACTAACAATTATTTCATCGCAGTGTCTCTTCTGCCTGCTCAGGAGAAAATTAAGCTGGCAGAGTTTCTTTAATGCAATAACCCTGTTGCTCACCCCAGAGGTAATAATTACATCTAGAATGGAAAGAGAAGCTAATTCCCAATTGCTTTTACTCAATAGGTTCCCTGTTATCCGGCGTGCCCAGGCTTCACTCCCAACAATGCAAATCCTTAACAACCCACTCAGGATGCGCAACCCTCCCAAAACTTTATGTGATTTCCCATCTGTGCTGGCCCGTGCAGAGCTGGGGGAGGGTGGGAGGGGTGGCACTGACGTGTTGAGCACGTAGAGCACGGTGTGGATGATGTAGGGGATGAGGTGGATGTTGCTCTCGCGGCCGCCGCCGCCGGTGTCGATGCTGAACGACTGCTCCATGGCGAAGCGCAGGAACAGCAGCTTGATGTCGTGCACGTTCAGCTGGTACGTGGGCTCCCTCTGCCCCGTGCACTCCTGCAGGTACGTGTTGTGCCTGAAAAACACCAGGGGACCTTCAGAGAGCTGCTCCCGCCATGGCACAGCCCCTCCTGCAGGTTTGAGTTGTGCCTGAAAATCAGCAGGGGGATTGCAGAGAGCTGCTCCTGCCACAGCACAGCCCCGCCTGCAGGTCTGTGTTGTGGTTGCAAAACCCAGGGGGATTGCAGAGAGCTGCTCCTGCCACAGCACAGCCCCTCCTGCAGGTTTGTGTTGGGCTGAAAAACACCAGGGGGCTTTCAGAGAGCTGTTCCTGCCACAGCACAGCCCCTCCTGCAGGCTTGTGTTGTTCTGAAAAACCCAGGGGGATTTCAGAGAGCTGCTCCTGCCACAGCACAGCCCAGGAGCACAGCAAGCATGGCACAGAAACTCACAAAGGCAGCCCTGCTACCTTGGAGTAACCTCCCCAAAGGGAGGCTTTCAGCTCACTCAAATCCAATTCCAGCTGCAGATATCTGTCCACACATCAATACTGTTTTCCCATGCTCAGGACCTGGGATACAGCTCCTGGCTGAAATGGTTCCAGGATGTTGCCACTGTTGATTCCACAGAATCACAGAATGGTTTGGGTTGGGGACATTAAAGATTATCCAGTCCCAACCCCTTCATTGGCAGGGACACCTTCCACTGTCCCAGGCTGCTCCAAACCCCACTCACCCTGGCCTTGGACACTTCCAGGGATGGGGCACCCATAACCTCTCTGGGCATCTTGTGCCAGTGCACACCTCTACACAGGGAAGACTTTCTTGCAAATATCTGATCTAAACCTAACCCCTGTCAGGTTCAAAACTTCTAATGTGACATTACAAACCCAGCACAAGGTAAAGCAGAATCCTGACATCAGCCTCTCCATCTGCTCCAGACAGGTGCTCAAGTAGCCCAGTACCATCCAAGAGAAGTCTGGAAATCTACACCAGGGAATCCACTGGTGTCAGAAGGTTTCTTTTGTACAGTAGGGGCTCACTGGGCCACAAATGAATCAACACTGCATCTTCAGCTGTGACTGGGGGCTAAGGAGGCTCTGGAATTATTTACATGAAGCCAAGGAGCAAACAGACATCTGCACTTTTTTAGGAGATTTACTTCTGATGGTAGAACCTGAAATGACTCAGTTTTACCAAGATTCAGCTGCACCACCTCTGATCCCAGGATTTCAGGGGAATGTGTGGCAAGGATCTGACTCACCCAGATGCAACCAGCTGGGGAAGAACCTGCCTGTACTCACCGTGCCAAGCACGTGGCAAAAGCAGACTCTGGCACGTGGGGCCCCCACACTGGCAGGAGCCCATTGCACTTGGTGTTGGCATTCTGCAGGGCTGCACTCTCCCACTCCTCGCGGCCCCGAGCGAGCCTGCACAGACAGAGACAGAGCATACCAGGCAAGTCAGGAGGATGCAAGCTTCTGTCTAAGGAAACAACCCCAAAATGACAATTCCACAGCTTCTCTCAGTGCTGGACTTGGCAGAGTCCAGGGCTGAGCAGTGCTAAAGCAGGCATGGAGATGGAGAAGCCCTGCAAAGTGATCAACAACCCAGCCCACCCAGCCTGAGTCCCACAGTGATCTCAAAGCACCTGGAAAGGCCTCCAGCCCAGGCTGTGGGGCTGTGTGGGTGTGGGCACATACCTGACAGCTGCCAGGTGGCAGTCATAGTGCACAATGTTGAAGTGGGACACGGTGCTGTAGCCCTGCTGCTTGCGGGGCTTGTTCTCAAACTCCTCGAGCGCCACGCGCTTGGTGAAGGTGTAAATCCCCAGCACCTTGGTGGGCTGCAAGGACACACAGCTGCCTTAGCAAGCTCTGCAACTCATCTCCTGCTCTTTCCACCCCACAGCTGCCTTAGCAAGCTCTGCCAACTCATCTCCTGCTCTTTCCACCCCACAGCTGCCTTAGCACGCACTCAGCTCTGAAACACATCTCCTGCTCTTTCCACCCCACAGCTCCCTTAGCAAGCTCTGCAACTCATCTCCTGCTCTTTCCACACCACACTGAATTGAACCTCTTCCATTCCCAACCTTGTGGTATTCACATACTCTTTGAACAGAGACATAATTCTCTCTCCCAAGATTTTTGCTGGAGAAAGCTCAGAGAAAGAAGAAAACAATTCTTATCTTCACTTGCTGCATCTGCTGTTTGGCACACGTGGGATGTGTTATGCAGATTGTTTGCTGAAAAGGGATCTGTTAATGGGACACTGGTGATGGTTGTTTTGACTGATTGACCAATTAGGTCAAAGCTGTGTTGTGACTGTTGGAAAGGGTCACAGATTTTTCTTTAGTATGGTATTAGTATAGTATGTAGTATAATATAATATAGCTTAATAAGCCATTTGTTCAACTGAATCACAGAGTCAGAGCATGTTATTCCCCATTTTGGGGTTCCTTGCATCGATACCAACCTCAAACGTAAACTGGCCCTGTGTTTTTCCAGCTTTCACTGAAAACACTTCCCTTTCCCAGCCACCTCTGGAATTACTGATCTCAAGAACCAACCCTGAGACTTCCTGATCCTCCAGTACCAGCACTTGTGCAACCAGATACTGGGAAGTCCTCTTAGGAGCTGAGAGGGCTCTGAAAATGTGTCTGCCTTCACCTGGAACTTCAATCTCCCATCACCATTACCTGGAACTCCTAGCTCCCACTACCTGGAACTTTATGCTCTCATAACCTAGAACTCTTAGCTTCCACTGCCTGGAACTTTTAGCTCCCACTACCTGGAACTTTTAGCTCCCACTATGCAGAACTTTTAGCTCCCATTACCTGGAACTCTTAGCTCCCATGACCTGGAAGTTTTAGCTCCCATGACCTAGAACTCTTAGCTCCCACTGCCTGGAACTTTTAGCTCCAACTACCTGGAACTCTTAGCTCCCACTATGCAGAACTTTTAGCTCCCAGTACCTGGAACTTGTATCCCTCCCGGCAGATGCAGCAGGTCAGTCCAGGCTCCTCTATCAGCTCCTCCATCTGTTTAAGCAGCGCAGTCTTTGTCACCACCTGGCCCTTCTCATTTGTCTGCAAGACAGAAAAGCTCAGGCAGGTTAAAAACAGTGACACACCACACCATGCCCACCACTGGCACTGGAATGCCCATCCCATCTCCTCTGTTCCCTCCTGGCAGCACCAGGCAAACGGGGAGGCTGGAGCTCTGCAATATCCATCAATAAATCACACATTTCCTCTGAGGCAGCTTGAGCAGGGCAGGAAGGAAAGCCCCTGAAGGAAAGGAGCAGAGCCCCCAGCCATTACCGTCATGCCCAGGGTGCCCAGGGCCTTCTGCCTCATGGCCATGGCCATCCTCTTCTTCTCGGCGCGCGTCTCCTTCCGCGCGGCGTCGATCTTCTTGTTCACCTCGGGGTGCTCCCTCAGAGCCTCCAGGAGGTTCTCTGCCAACGTCCCAATGCCTTCATCACTCGACACCTGCTCCAGTTTGTGCAGGTTGGAGATGGAGTCTGTTCCTATTAGCACCTGGGGGGGTGGGAGCACAGCGCTGCTCAGGAGGAGGGGACTCGGGACAGTGACTGTCCCCTCTAATCCTACAGGGACAGCTGGGCAGAGCACTGAGCTGCAACAACTGTTCCTTCCTTTTTTAATGCTCCTGGGCCCTAAAAACTGTGTGTAAGTCTGGGGCAATTTGCCTCTCCACTGGTCATTACCAGCTCAGATGGGGATGTTGGATAAAATGTTGATTTTGTGATAAGACATTGTACTGATGCCTTCAAACACCAACAATCACGTCCTGGGGAGCTTATCAATAATTACCTTCTCTCCACACTGGTGTGTCAATCTCACACCACACAGCAGGAGGAAATACTCAAGTCAGAATCTCTGACTTTTCCAGATGATGCCTGAGCTGCCCAGCAGAGGCTCAAGGCACCAAGACAAAGACACAGAGCCATGTTCCCAATCTTGTCATGTGACACACAAAACTCAGAGGATGCTCTGCAAAGGCAGAACTTGCCCAGGGAATACTTGAACAGCTTCCACACCTATGCCTACTTTAAGATTCCCAACAGAATTAACAATTCTTATGAGAATTTCACATTCTTATAAGAATTTCACATTCTTATAAGAGGTAAGCCCAGGAGAACTGGGTTTTCTCTCTGCTTTATCCCCCAAACAGAATTCCCTTCAGACTAGGACCAAAACTTTCCGGTGGAAAAAAGTTGTGAGCAAAACTGTTCCAACTGCGATGAGGATGGCAAAACAAAACCCAACAAAAATGAGTGTACAACCAACTCTTAGAGGAGTTTCTGCTGAGCTGCAGCCCCAGAGCAGAGTGCCAGGGCCCTGGGCTCACCTGTGTTGCAGGGTGCTGCGTCGCGAGGCCTCGGAGCAGGCGCAGGATAAAAGGAAGTGCAGGTCGAGATAAGAATCTCTTCCATATGTCTGCATCCAAACTGCATGGAACACAAAAGGCAGCAGCTGGGGGAGTGTCCCAGACAGCAGCATGGCTCCAGGCTGCAGGGAACACTCCCTCCCCCGTGTCCCTGCTCAGCTCATTAATGAAGGGACAGTCACACTCCCACTCCCATGCTGTGCACGGCCACGGTGCCAACTCTGAGCCTGGGGATTTGTGTTCATGAGTTGGCTACCAACAGCACAAACTCTGTTGCTGTGCAACAGAAGGGAACAGACAGGAAACACAAGGATTGAGATATCCAAGAAATCAGCTTGGATGGGTATCAAATGGGAAGATTTCAGGGTTTTTAGGTCATCCCTATACATGCACTGCCTCACCAGACCTCAGCACCACAGCTCTGAATGCTCCTGAATGGGCACTTGTTCATGGGTTTCTTGGGAGATTGTGGTGATGGGATGAGGAGGATGTCCAGGGCAGTCACACACATTAACCACACACATTAAATAGTGACTCTTACTTCTTTGCACTTGGAATGTGCTTTTTCATGTAATCCAGGGCATTCTGTGTAATCCCCTTCTGCAGGATGAGATCTTTCAGCTGATGGCCGTTGCTGTTGTTCTTTATTCCTGCTGCTATTTTACAGAAGCAATCCAGGAAGACTTTATCATCTCCACTGTGCTCCTCATCATACCTGAACAAAGAGAAGAAATGGTAACTCTGCCTGTAATTCTCACTGAATGGTGTACCTGCTCCAGCTCAAAAAGCTATTCAGGCCCCTGTCACCTCAAAATGCTCTCTCTGAAGACCTATTTCTCAAGCTAGAGCTCACACATTTCTTTCAAAAATGGCTTAGAAGTGAAATAGGAAATGAAGCTGAAGCCTGGCTGTTGGGATTTTAGTTGACTAGAGACTGGAAAAGTACAAAGCTGTAGCTAATTTTGAGTTTTGCACTTGCTAGATAGCGTGTCCTTAAGCCTAGCTGTAGTATGATAACAAATAGTGAAGGAGACATGAGAAAAGAGAGATGTAACCCCTAAAGAATAGAGAAGAGCTAATGTTGTAGTGTAACCAATAAACGGTGTAAATTACAGAATATTCATGAGCTTATTACTTGCTGTATAAGTGTCTGATGCTCTCTTCCATAAACAGAACTTGCTAATAACTCATATTAAGCCCCGAGTTTTCCCTGCACCCGACACCTGGCATTAGACTGGAGTAGCACCAATGAGGAGATGAAGGCAGAGATGTGTCACTAAAACCATTCCAGGTGCTTTTAGCTGAGCTGTGCCAACATACTTATCAAAGTTGCAGTAGGGCTTGAAGCGATCCACCAGGATCTGCATCTTCTCCATCTCCCCGAAGCTCAGGTAGGGGATGATGCGCAGCAGCCCCTGCAGCACGCTCAGGTTGGAGCGCACAAAGGTGCTGTTGATCTGGTCCAGCAGCATCACCAGCTGGTCCTTGTCCCCTGTCAGGAGGAGGTTGCCCTGTGAAGCAAAAGAAGCAGGATTTATATTCAATAAATCTACAAGGAAATTCTCACTCTAGGAGCTGGTGGGCTGCTCCTGTTGTGAAGGGGTGGTCACTGATAAAAATAAAATTCAGTCTCGTTCCCAGAGGTCTCGTGGAATGGCTGCACCAACCCCTGGCTTATTCCACGTGCTGTTAAAGCACTTTCCAGCCAAAAGTCTAATAATTCCAACCCAAAGCACACCAGATTCCTGTTCACCCACAGCTTCAAAAGATGAGTGAGAAGCTCTTCTTGTTCTCAGTCTAGATGAGAAACAGTTTTATTCTCAATTAGCTGGAAAATCAATCATGTTTTCAACACATACAAAAACACTCCAAAAAACAAGGCCAAGCTGTGTCTTTTCTTGTCTTTCACTGGCCCATGGCCCAAAGCAGGCAGGAAAGGATCCAAGCAGTGCCTAACAACCCTCACCCAACCATGCAAGACTCATCCTGACGCAGCCTCGCAGTACTTCTGGTTCAGGGCCCTCCTCAAGCCCTTCCCCAAGGCCTGCTAAGACCTACCAGAAGTGGAACGAGGGTCAGACTCCACCAGCACTCCCCTCCAGCTCCTGGAGCTCAGCATCCCTGTGAGCAGGGCTGTGCAAGGCCTGAATCCAGGGAAAGGAGCCACTCACCTTATCCTCGCTCAGGGGCTCCGCGTTGGATTCATCCAGAATGATCTCCATGATGCTGAGCACCTGCTCTGCCACTGCTGCTCCCCCGCTGTCCTTGCTCTCCTGCTCAGCCACCAGAGCCTGCAAGACATGGCAGTGCTCAGGGGAATAGCAGCAGTCACTGGTTTGAGGTGGGAAGGGGCACTGGGACACCAGCAATCACTGGTTTGGGGTGGGAAGGGACACTGGAACAGCAGCAGTCACTGGTTTGAGGTGGGAAGGGGCACTGGGACACCAGCAATCACTGGTTTGGGGTGGGAAGGGACACT
>JAWWEX010000084.1:1248359-1261701 GCA_035583215.1 Arremon brunneinucha | reverse complement strand
TATGGTAATGTAGTGATTCTTATAGGCTGTATGGAAATGCTGTAGGATTTGTATCTTGTACTAGATTGGTTAGTGAGAATTAGAATATTCAACATGGAAGAAGATTTATTGTATTGGAATGGGAACCTCACTCTCTTACCCTTTTACTCTCTTACCTTTTTTACCCTCTTACACTCTTACCCTCTCATCCTCTCTGCCCCTCTCTTCTCAGCCCTGCTCTGAGCTGTGTTTGGCAGCTCCCAGCAGGGCCCTGCACTTGGCCCTTTGCAATAAACTCCAAGTTCCAGACCTGGCTGCAGAGATCTCTCATCTCCATCCGTCCCCGCCATCCCACCCCCAACACTCCAACACGTGAGGAGCAAACCTGCTCCTTAAACCACAGGCCAGGGCCCAGCTGCCCCTCACCCTCTCGCTCCTTCTCCTTTTCCTCCTTCTTGCTCTTTTTGGTGGAGGATTTGCTCTGCGCCGCCGCCTGCCCCGAGCCTGATGCTGCAGGAGCAGAGCTGGAAGAGGTGCTGGAAGCTCCAGAGGATGAAGCCACAGACAGCACTTTGCTGCCACACAGAGCACAAGACAACAGCTGCAGGAGAACTGGGGACACTCCTTCGTCTACCAGGAAGCTGACTTGGAGCAGGAAATAGAGAACCGCTGTGGAGGAAAGGGGAAAATGTTTGAATCACACAATCATGGAATAGCCTGAGCTGGAAAAGGCTCACAGGGATTGAATCCAACCCAGGTCCAGCACACACACCCCAACAATCCCACCCTGGGCATCCCTGGGTGCATTGTCCAAATGCTCCTGGAGCTCTGGCAGCCTCGGGGCTGTGCCCATTCCCTGGGGAGCCTGGGCAGTGCCAGCACCCTCTGGGGGAAGAACCTTTCCCTGATATTCAGCCTAACCCTGCCCTGACACAGCTCCATGCCACTAAAGTCTGAATCAAAAAAGAAAAAAAAAAAGAAAAAACACCCCAGCCTAAACCAAGAGCCTTTGTACACAAGAACCAAACTCCCAGGACTGTCCTGTCCCTGGACCACAGAAGCCTAACACTGGAGTACACCAGGTACACTGGCTCATCCCAAGTGACTCCCTGGCACAATGGCAGCACAAGCAAGAGAACACAGATCTCCTGTTCCTCTAAGTTATCCATTACACCACATTTTGCTCTTTAGCCAAGGACCAGATGCAATTAGGGCACTGGGATAATGAGTACTGGAAACAGTTCAGTCCTATCAAAACCCTCATCTGTGCTGAGCTTCCCCATCTGAGCCACCTCCATCCCAACCACGACACCACTGCTCCCCCAAACCCTGTGAGACAGAACTCACAGTCATCCTTGATGCAGAATTTCTGCCAGTTCACTGTTCTCTGCGTGGCAATCTCTGCACAAGCCTTCAAATGTTCCATCTGCAGGCACAAAGGGATGGGATCAGAGCACATCAGCGCTCCTGTCACACCAACACCGCCCCGAGGCCTTTCCCTGCTGCTGCCCTTACCAGGGAGATCAGGGTGTCGTACTGCAGGGCAGAGCCTGAGCTGGCTGTCACCACACTGGCCCTGAGGAAGATGCCCTGCTCCTCCAGGAGCTTCTTGATGCCTCTCACGTGCGAGTCCAGCGTGTGCAGGTCCCGCAGCTGCCGGTACTTGTCCTTGGAGCCGCAGATGAACAGCAGCAGCTTGCGCACCTGGCGCCGCACGAACGGCGTCTGCTGGATCATCAGGTACTGCAGGGGGAAGGCAGGGCACAGTGAGATCACCACCAAAAATGAGAGTTTCCTTCCAAAAAGTCAACAGATAGGAGATGAGTTCACCCAGCTTTAATCCTGTAGTCCCAGGCAGAACAGACACTGCACAGCAGCACTGCACCGCTTGCTGGAAATCATCTCCAACCTCAAACAAACACCCAAGCAAGGTTAATTAAGAAATCCTAACTCATACTTGTGTAAATGTAAGATAAGTTGTTATGTAAAGTAGGAAGCAAACTGAGAAGACAAACACCAAATATCTTCCTGATTTCTTTTTTAAGGCCCAAGTACCAACAGCTGAGCATGATGTTACATTATTTTCCATCTCACAGCAGGTTTTCTCTCTAAGCTTTGTGGCAGCAACCACTGAGTTTCAAGAAATAACAGCAACCTCATTTTTCATGTATGTTTTCCTACGGATTCCTGTTCAACAGGAATGCACAAAGCCAACAGTTCACCTTCTTTCAAGGGGATTAAAAATACAAGATGGAGCTGAGATCAGCTCTGCAAAAGCTCATCTCTCCCATGCAAGAAATCATTATTGCAGTTTTCTTGAGGAAATCTGCAGGTGTATCATGTTCTTGCTTACCTCAGACAAAAAGTAGAACCAGGAGTGATCAAAGATGGGCGGGGGGATGCGGGAGTTGGTGTCTGCAATCTTCTTGATCTGGTAGGGCAGGCGCAGCACCATCTCTGTCAGGAGCTGAGTGTAGGCCTCAAAAACATCTGCAGCATGACCCTGGCAGCAAGAGAAATCAATCCCTCAGGCTCTGAGCACACCCAGCGTGGTGCCATGATGAATGACAGGGTTCTTTTGGTGATTTTTTAAAAACAAGGGATTTCTGCCCCTTTGCAGCCCAAAGAATGCTCCCAGATGATGGATAAGAACCTGCACAAGGCCTTGAACTGGAGGGCAGCTGTGAGGGTGCACTAAGCTAGTCTGGAGTGATAAAGCAGTTCAACTCAGGAGACATTATTACATTTAATCAGGCTTTTGGCACTGCACCTGTACAAACACCAAACCACGGCATAACGGGAATTACTGTGGAAATTCCCATCCACCACTCCACTTCCTTGGCATCCTAAGTTCAGGAATTCTGCCTGCCAAGCACAGGAGTCATGGGCTGGAGGAGCTTCCCTTCAGGATGATTAACAATTCCTCCAGGAACAGCTCCACAGAACTCCTGGTGAGGAGTGCACCAAGTGAGAGATGGGAGAGCAGCTGGGCTGCCCTGTGAGAACTCAGAGCACTCCCAGTTTTAACTTTGTGCCACAAGATGGATTTTGGTTGTTCTTCTAGGCCAAACTCGTGGCGCAGGGCTGCTTTCCATGCAGCCTCCCCTGAGTGCAGGCCCTGCCCAGCTCCCAGCACAGGGCAGGACTCACCTTCACGTACTGGCGGAGGAAAAAGGGGCTCATGTCAGGGGGAGAGGAGGTGGTGTGAGGCTTCAGCAGCTGGCTGGTGGCCACAGGCTCCTCATCGTTCTGCTGGCTCTTCCAGTACTCCAGCAGGGACTTGAGCACGTGCAGGCAGTAATCAACAGCACCAGAGCTCAGCAAGGCAGCTGCTGTGGCACTGGAGATCAGGGAGGAAGCCTGGAACAGAGGGAAGGAGCTGGATCAGGAACACACCTGGGAGAGCTGGGGCAGCCCTGAGCACCTGCTGACAGTGTGGGCAAGAGAGCAGGTCTGGATGAAACTTTGCAGGCAGCTTTTAAGTTTGGGGTTTGTTTGAGGTTGGGGTTTTTTGGTTTTTTTTTCTGTGTGTTTATGAAAAGCAACTCAAATATTTACAGAGACTCTTTTGAACAAGTGCTTAGTAAAGGAAAACAAATAAAATCTCCTCTTAAGTCTAATCTCCCCTCGACACATGTGCCAGAGGCCACTCTGCTGTGGATTAGACGACTAGGGCTTTCTTCCCTTCTTTTTTTCCCCCTTCTTTTTTTTGTTTTTAAGTTGGGATTTCTATTTGTTTATCTGGGATTTGGCCAGCTGGGCGTGAATCCTGGTGGAGAAAGAGTCCCTGTTGCAGCTGCCTCTCACAGGCTCTGCTCCACCCAGGTATTGCTCCACCTGCATTCTGCAAGACGAGGAGCTTTGATTTCTGTGGGAAGCTCCAGTGAGTAACAAAGGCTGGAGAAAAAGCTACTGTAAATAAAACTATTAAAGCAGCCCTGTAAATCCAAACAAACCCCACAGCTCATAAGCTCATTAAAATTTGATGCAGTTCAGACTAAATTTTTTAACCTCTATGCTTTTTTATTAATCTCCTTCCCACCACACATACTGCTTTTTATGCCTTATTACTGTACCTTTTAGCAACAAATATCTAAGGAATCCTCTTAGCGACTTTTACGTTGACACAGCAGCATATTGCTTTCCAATAATCACATTACAAATCCTCTTTAACCCCTTCAGCACTGGTGAGATGCAAGGGAAAAATCTGCCAGACCGTTTTAAGTACCATCATTAATGTGCTGCCCTGAGCTCAGTCTGGAACCATGCACAAAACAAGAGCATCCAATTGTCTTTCCACGGCTGCTTCCTCCAGCCCTAGTTTCAAAACTCTTTTTCCACAAGAGTTCAGTAACACTACAGGTTCCCTATAAATTTTTCCAAAGCACTCTCAAGGATGTTTCAGTTTTACATCTGTGATTTCAGTTAGCAGCTTTGTTTTTGTTGAACAAAAGCCCCCCAAGCACATCATGGAATCCCAGAATGGTTTGGGTTGGAAGAGACCTTAAAGTTGAACCCATTCCACCCTCTGCCATGGGCAGGGACACCTTCCACTGTCCCACTTTGCTCCAAGCCCTGTCCAGCCTGGCCTTGGACACTGCCAGGGATCCAGGGGCAGCCACAGCTGTTCTGGGCAATCTCCACCCTTACAGGGAAGGATTTCTTCCCAATATCTGACCTAAATTTCCCCTCTTTCAGTCTGACCCATTCCCCCTTATCCTGTCACTCCAGCTCCTGATGAAAAGTCTCTCTCTGGCTTTCCTGTAGCCCCTTCAGACCCGGGAAGGTGTTGTGGGGTCTCCACACAACCTTCTCCTCTCCAGGCTGAACATTCCCAATGTCTCAGCCTGTCGCCATAGGGGAGGTGCTCCAATCCCCTCCGCGGCCTCCTCTACCCTTGCTCCAACAATTCCTTGAGTTCTCATGTTGAAAACACCAGAACTGTGTGCAGTGCTCCAGGTGGGGTCTTGTGAGAGCTGAGTAAAGGGGGAGAAAATCATCCCCTGACAAAGCAAATTGGAGAATGTACCTCACAAATGGAAGTCTTGGATCCTGACTTGGTCCTGGACATGAAGACACTGAGCAGCCTCATCACCACCAGGTGCACCTCGTTCACAGGGGAGCGCTCGTTCTTCTTGGACACATCCTGCAGGCAAAGACACATCCTGCTGCTCAATCCCAGAGCTGAGCAGTGTCCCAAGCCTCTCAAGTTCAGTGCTCTGATCCTCAGGAAGCATTTCTAATTTAAGCTCAAGCAGTAAGACTGAAAAAGCAGCACAAATGCCTCAACAGAAGGGTAGGCAGTGACCTGGCTGCCAGAGAACAGTCCCACACAAATAAAAGCTACATATGCCAATCATGCATTTACTGATCATGGCTCTTCACAGAGTTTAATTACAGCAAAACAAATTTTCATGCTCACTTGTGGATGTCAGACCCAGGAAACAGTGGGAGTTCCACTCATGTCATTTTCTACCTTATGTGAAAGGAGGCAAGAGGAATGAACTGCCTGACCACATCCACACAGCAATGTTTCTGTGACTCCCAAGCATTTAATTCCTCCAAGGAAAGAAACCCTGTCTAGAAGGAGCAAATTGAGAAGGAGCAAAGAGCCCACACTGCACTTTACCTTTTTGTCCATGCCCAGCTCTGCAATCAGCTGGGACAGAAGGTTATCCAAAGCTCCCTTGTCTTTCTCATCCTCCCCATCTAGGTCTGTTGTGAGCATCAGAATAACCTGGGAAAAGCAGTCAGAGAATTATTAGAGGGCAGGTATCACATTATCAAGATAATTATTTATCTTTCACAAAATAGCACTGATTTAATCTTGATTTTATGTGTTCTTTCCCAAATCCAGCCTGTGCCTCACATCCTAATATGAACATTCATAAACCCACAAGACCTTCCCAAGCACAGTGGAGCTCAAGGACTGGAGCCCTCAGGCTCCTCAGTCAGCTGTAAAGTCACACTGAGAAAGGGCACAAGTCCAAAAACCTGTGGGTAAGGAATGCTGTGCAACAGATGGACTCACACTGTGACTGGGCAGGAAGGAGAAAAGCACATGCAAATAGAAAACAGTGACTGAACTGTTTGATTTGGGCTTAACTGTGAGCCCTCCTCACTCACCTGCATGTAAGGGATGGCCCGGACCCCCCCCACGTTCCTCAGCTGGGGCAGGTTCTGCAGCAGCCTCTCCAGCAGCATCAGCCTGACCATGTGCAGCCTGGGGATTCAGTGATCAGCAATCAGACACAGCCCAGAACACCCCACACCCAGCAGGGTCCCCAGGAGAGCACTGCAACCTGCCCCACAAACCCTAAGCCATCAAATCCTCCCAGGGGGGACAGGACTTGCTCAGACCTCAGAGGGGAGAGAAGCCAAAGATGCAGAGGACCTCTGACATTGGAGCCACACTGCCCAGGCCTGGCCACCTGGGCATTGCACCTGCATGGGAACACCCTGCAAATCAGCTCCACACTGCTCTGGAGAGGGGACTGAGCACCTGCTCCCACACAATGAAAAGTGCCCATGTTCCCAAAGGACACCTCCACATGCTTTTGTCCTAACAGTGAATTTCACAGGCTCCCAAGATTTCAGTGATTCCATGTTAACTAGACTCATGCAGCATTTTTTCATCACTTCCTAGAGGCAGCAGTTTTGTGGGACGCACACTGGGTGTGTTTATCACACCACATGATGACTGCACAGAGGGTGCTGGGCACTGCCCAGGCTCCCCAGGGAACAGGCACAGCCCTGAGGCCTGCCAGAGCTCCAGAAGCATTTGGACAACACTGGGATGCAGAGGGTGGGATTGCTGGGATGTCTGTGCAGGGCCAGGGGTTGGACTGGATGACATTTGTGGGTCCCTTCCACCTCAGGACACTCCATGATTTTGCAATGAGAGCTTGCTCTAGGCTGTGTTTCTGACTTCCCACTCTGGTTACCCAGCAGTCACAATCCCACTCCCACATTGCAGCCCCCTCCTCTGCAACCATCCCCAGAGCACAGAGCTGTTCTTCCTCAAGAGGAAGCAAAGTCTCTTGCCTGTTGCTGGTGTGGACGTCCCCCTCTGCCTCCCCTTCCCCCTCGGAGCCCTCTCCCTCCTGCTGGCCCGTGGTGGTGCTGATGGCTCCCGTGCTGGAGCTGACGCTGCCCGGCCCCGCCGCGTGGCCCTCGGCCGCCGTGTCCCCGTAGGCGCTGCTGCGGCCGGACACTGGGGAGAGAGGGGAACACACACAACCTCAGTAATTCAACAGGGAAACACACACAACCTCAGTAATTCAACAGGGAAACACACACAGCCTCAGCAACCCAACAGGGAAACACACACAGCCTCAGTAATTCATCAGGGAAACACACACAGCCTCAGTAACCCAACAGGGAAACACATACAACCTCAGTAATTCAACAGGGAAATACACACAACCTCAGTAATTCAACAGGGAAACACACACAACCTCAGCAACTCAACAGGGAAACACACACAACCTCAGTAATTCAACAGGGAAACACACACAACCTCAGCAACTCTACAGGGAAACACACACAGCCTCAGCAACCCAACAGGGAAACAGCACCTCAGCAACCCAACAGGGAAACAGAACCTCAGCAACCCAATAGGCACTTTGCCTCCTTCATATCCACCAGCCCAGTTGAGCTGCACTTTGGAATGAATCGTGGTTCAAAGTGGATGCTGGCTTTGGTTCTCTTTGGAAAGCCTCAGAGATGCTGAAGATGCTTTGGTAGAAATCTTTTCTTTGACACTCTCATCTCTGGCCCAAACTGAACTGGTCCCACAGCAGTAATTCAAACTCAGTCAGACAATGCTTGGATGGGCAGTGTGGGCATTCAGACATTTTTTTTTTAATAAGAGTCTGTGATTATTTTACCTGGGTACCAGTCCCAAACCAAAAAGAGTGCAATTAATCCTATTTCATTCATACTTTACCAACAGCATAGTGAATTGTCTCAGTTTGCTCTAGGCATTCTGGGAGGCAAGGGCTCTGGGGAGACCTTGTTGTGGCCTCCCATACCTTACAGAGTACTGGGTACTCATGGTACTTATGAAAAGCAGGGAAAGGGACTATGGGGAGAGAGTGACAGGACCAGGGCTGTGGCTTTAAGCTGAACAAGGGCAGGATTAGATGGGATATTAGGAAGAAATTCTTTACTCAGAGGGTGATGAAGCCCTGGCACAGGGTGCCCAGAGAAGCTGTGGGTGCCCCATCCCTGGCAGTGCCCAAGGCCAGGTTGGACAGGGCTTGGAGCAAGCTGGGGTCGTAGAAGGTGTCCCTGCCTTGGGGTCAGTACAGGATGATCTTTAAGGTCCCTTCCCACCCAAACCATTCTGGGATTCAATGATTCTGTTATTACAGCCCAGCAAAATCTGCTGCAGGTTCCACACTTCCAGAGAACTATGAAAAGCAGACAGCATTCCATCTGTGGGCACAACCCATGAAATGACAGATGGCAGCAACCACTGGGAACTGAGATTCCCTGTGTGCCAGGGGTCACCCACATGCTCCCATGGTGGGCAAGGCTGTGGCAGCAGGGAGGGAGCAGGGAGTGCAGCAGGGAGGGAGCAGGGGCTGCAGCAGGGCAGGAACAGAGGGTGCAGTGGGGTGTCGCAGACATCTTTTCATGAAAAATCCTTTCCTAAGGATTTTTCCTCCTGAGAAGCTGACAGGCCTCAGGAACAAAATGCAAACAATGGTTATCTGCTGCTGTGAAATGCAACGGGTGCATCTGTGATTGGTCTCAGAGTTGTTTCTAGTTAATGGCCAATCACAGTCAGCTGGCTTGGACCCTCTGTCCAAGACACAAGCTTTTGTTATCATTCCTTTCTATTCTTAGCTTAGCTAGCCTTCTGATGAAACCCTTTCTTCCATTCTTTTAGTATAGTTTTAATGTAACATATATCATAAAATAATAAATCAAGCCTTCTGAAACATGGAGTCAGATGCTCATCTCTTCCCTCATCCCAGAAACCCTGTGAACACCGTCACACAGGGGTGCAGCAGGGGGTGCAGCGGGTGCAGGAGGCGTTGCAGAAGGGGTGCAGCAGAGAGGGAGCAGGGTGTGCAGCAGGCATGCAGCAGGGGATGCAGCAGGGAAGGAGCAGGAGGTGCAGCACAGAGGGAGTAGGAGGTGCAGCAGGGGATGCAGCAGGGGTGTAGCAGGGAAGGAGCAGAGGGTGCAGGATGGGCTGCAGCAGGGAGGGAGCAGGGAATGCAGCAGGGGGTGCAGCAGGGGTGCAGCAGGGGGTCAGCAGGGAATGCAGCAGGGGGTGCAGCAGGGAAGGAGGAGGGAATGCAGCAGGGGGTGCAGGAAGGGTGCAGCAGGGAGGGAGCAGGGAATGCAGCAGGAAGGGTGCAGCAGGGAAGGAGGAGGGAATGCAGCAGGAAGGGCTCACTCACCGCTGTGCTCCCCGGCCACCGAGTCCACGGCGCTGCCGCCGCTCTCGGAGCCCACGCTGCCGCCGTGCTCCGCGGGCGATGTCCGCAGCGTGGAGCCGTCCGTGGCCGCCGTGCTGCCCTCGTCGTCAGAGGCTGGAGCTAAGAGAATAAAGAGAGCTGTTACAAGTAAAAACACTGCCTGGGAACAACTGCAAACGACGCTCTCGCTACCAGGGAAAGGCTGCAGGGATTGGGCTTGGGGTTTGGGGATGGCTACAAAGGGAAAGGGAGCTTGGGGTGACCAGCAGGACAGTTAAAGCAGTGCAGGGGAGATATCCCGAGAGGAAAGCTTCTCTATCAAACACACAGGCATGCACAGTTACTTAAAGAATCATGTCTGGTTGTTTATAAATGCAAGGGAAATACAGCATATGCTTTGTTTTGTCTGCTTTAGTTTAAAGAGCAGAAATAACTTCCTTAGAAGTCTACAGTGAGAGTCAATCAAAGCAGGAAAAAGCTGTAAGTACACTCTCAAATATACAAGAAGCCAGTAGTAATAACTGGCTCTTCCAAACTGTATTAGCAAACCAATTTTAAGGTATTACTTAGGTGAGAATGTGAAAAGAAGCTGCCTTGCAGTGAACAGTTACCTGATGCTGTTGTGTCCGAGAGAGTTCCAGCGTCCAGAGAGGAGGAGCTGGGAGCTTGGCCTGACAGTCCCAAGCTCTGCAGCCCAAGGGCACTGCTGCTGCTCCCTGCAAGCAGAGAACAACTTATGGGCATGTTTCTCTGAGAGAATAAGTTAACTCTGGCATTTTCTGTACATTTCATAGTTCTGCTATCTTTGGTTCATTGCTGATGACACCAACAGCTTTGCCTCATTTCTTTCCCAGTCTCCAGCCCCTTTCTGCCCGCCAACAGTGCCCACATCTGACCTTGCTGATCTTGCTGCAGGCTCAGGGCAATAGCCAACTCCACCATTGTCTCATCATCTGCATCTGGAGGGATATCCAGCATCGGAGGGAATCCCTCTGCCCCAGCCAGGAGAGCCTCCAGAGGAGAAGGATTCCCATTATTCACGTTCTCAGAAGTCTCCAGAACCATGGATTCAGACTATGGAGAGGAAACACAGTGAGAGCTTTCCCCAGACCACCACCACTAAGGGAGCACTACAAGCAGGTTCATCAGAACTAAATTAAGTCCTGGCACACTTGAAAGGCTCCAAGGAGAAGCTCAGGACTCACCACCATCTCAAAGTCCCCGTGATCCACCTCGCTCTGCTCCTGGCTCTCCTGTCGGATGTGCTCTCCATTTGCTATCCCAGAGCTCTGCAGCTTGTCTTCTGCATCGTCGTCATCATCATCATCCTTATCTCCTGAGTGGCAAAGCAGGAGTTCATAAATGCACAGCTCCTCACCCCGTCCCAAACCAGGCTGCTAATGCTGGGAAAAAGCCCAAACTACCCTCAGTTACCAAGAGACTCCTGACACCTACAATTTCCTTCAATACTGAAAAACCTCTCTTGGATAGAGCTCTGATAATTTTGATGTGCACACATCTTTGACTGATTTATTAGAACCTGAAAACATGCACAGAAATACTAACTCTAGATTACTCCTGCCTAGATAAAATGATCAGATTTTCCTGTCATTGAAAGGGGAATATAGCAGAGAAATTTCCTTTTGGGATTCACAAATATCAACGAAACGGTGAGAGTTTATTAAACAAAAGGGGTTTAGGGGGCAAGGGAGAGCAAAAGAAAGGAAAAAGGCTGATTTTAGCCTTTTTTAGTCTCTGTTTCTCAAGACCACTTTATTTTCCTGTCCTTTCTGCCCAGTCAAAAGGCCCTGCTGGTTTAAGCAGGGTGCCCTGGCGTACCCATGGGGGTGTTGCTGCGGGGGGACGAGGGCAGGGTCACGTGGCGCCGCTTGTTCCGGGGTCTCAGCACTCTGATCAAAGCTTGCTTGCAGGAAAAGCTCACTGCTGGGTCCTGCAGGGTGAACAGTTCAGCATTACACTCCTTAAAGTCCAAGTCCTTTTACACAGCATTTGGAAAAATGGCTAAAAATGCCACTTGTGACTCCGGTCAGTCATGGTTCATGTAGGACACGAGTCACCTCCCACTAAGCAACACTTGTAATTCCACATGCAGCACATGACAAACATTACTAGAACACAAGGAGAGGGAGAATTCTCCTTCATTCACTTCTGGCTGGGTGTTTCTGGCTGTATTTTGTGTCTGTACCATGTATTCGCATTCTGCCCACATTTAATTTTTTCCCCACTATAGAATCATAGAAACATTTAGGTTGAAAAAGCCCTCTGAGATCAAGCCCAGCCATAAACCCAACACTGCCAATCCCCCTAACCCATGTCCCCAAGTGCCACATCTACACTCCTGGGCAGCCTGTGGCAAGCTGGAACACCCCCTTCCACAAAGAAATGTTTCCAGATGCCCAACCTAAACCTCCCCTGGTGCAATTAGAGGCTGAGGCAGAGAAGAACAAGGTGACATACTGGGCAAAGTAACATCTGCATGTAGATCTTGGATGCAGTATGGATACAGTCCAGCTCACACGTGCAGTATCCATGGATAATATCCACCAAAGCATTGACTGTGGCTTCAACATGAGTGAGACCTGGCAGGAATAAAAGCAGGACTGAAATCAGCTCTCTCTGTATTTCAGCACAGAGTGAGGCACTGCAGGAAGCATCTTCTGTTTGCAGACTTCAAGGCACAATGTTAACAGCACAAATACATTGATTTTCAATCCAGACTGAGCCAGTCTTGTCTGTCTGATGGAATATTGTGAACTCCATACACCAGCACCACTGAATATCCTCTAACACCACTCACAAGGACAAATGTGGGTAAATCAATCATCAGTCCCTTCTTCCTGGCACAATACACGTGGCCCTGAACAAAAGCTTTGAAGCAGAATCTGCACATCACAGAGCCCTCAGAGCAGCACTAGCATTGAAAAGTCATGTTCTCTGCTTACAAACTTAAAACAGGCCCCTTCAGAAGCCACAGGCTTGCCAACAGCAAAGGAAGAGCTCTCCCACCTGGCAGGCAGGCAGGGGCCAGGAAGGCATTCTTGGGTTTTGATGCATGGAGCTTCCAGAAGTGGTTCACCAGCTGGGTAATGAAGGTGCAGCCCTCTCCTTCCACGTGTTTCTGGGCCTCCTGCCCTTCTTCACTCTCTGCACAGATTAAAAAACACTCAGAAATGTGCAGGGGAAAACCTTAATGAGGGTAACACCAAGTTTATTTGAAATGGCTTTTTCCAGAGGCTTTGATGTTCTCATCAGCAGGATATCACACAGCTACCAAACGTGTCAAATACAGTCTCTCTGCCACTCTGAACCCAACACCCCAGCACAGCTCCAATTACCACAACAGAAACTTAGAGAAAATTACAGACTTATCTACCTGTTTCCAGCTGTGGCAGCTTTGATTCTGTGTAGTGGACCAGATTGTTGGGTCTCATGATAGCAATGGAGCGAGCAGTGATGACCAGCCTCTGGAACACCTCAGGGTCGAGGTCCTTCCCTTCTTTGGTTGAGGAAGTCAAATACTGAATGGCTTTGCTTAGCAGTGCTTGATCCTGCAGAGTGAGAGATAACACAGGCAAAGAAAAACAACTGATTGCAGTACTGAAAGCAGCTGAAGCACAACCACAGGACAGATCCTGGGGAAATCCAGCACTCCTCATCTAAGGAAGGGCAACCAATGCTAAAAGGCGACAGAATCACACAACCCTGGTGAAACACAGCAGCTAGCAGGGCAGGCAGCAGAAGATAAAGGCAGATGAGACAGGAGGATTGTGCTGCATGAAGGAAGGGCTCTCTAGGGCTCTGCTACACCTCAGCCATTGATAGTGGAGCCCCGGAAAAAGTTAAAGATAGAATCTAAAATGTTAGGCTTTGTGCTTTCCCAGATCAACTGCACCTGCGTAAGCAGTATG
>JAWWEX010000084.1:1233151-1244494 GCA_035583215.1 Arremon brunneinucha | reverse complement strand
TTCTTAGCTAGCCTTCTGATGAAATCCTTTCTTCTATTCTTTTAGTATAGTTTTAATATAATATATATAATAAAATATATATTATATTTTAATAATATTAATATTTTAATAATGATATATTAATATATTATATATGTTATATTAATAATTTAATAATTTTAATCAAGCCGACTGAGACATGGAGTCAGATCCTCATCTCTTCCCTCATCCTGGGAACCCTGTGAACACTGTCACAGACAGTGCCATCTCCTTTGCAAGGACACTTTCCTTCTCTCACCTCAGCACAAAATCATTGAACTACAGAACGTTCACTCACAGCAGCAAAAATCTGGGCCATAAATAAAGTTACCAAATGCTCAGGGCTCCCCCCTCAGACTGTTTCTGCAGTCAGGACAAACAAATGGATTGTGGCAGCTCCCAGCTGTGAGGCGAAGCAGCTCCATCCCACCCAGAGCAGCCCACAGCTGCTCAGACCAAGCAGGGCACCGGGCCTTACTGAAGATGGTGAGCTTCTTGTCAGCCTGCAGGGCCTCCTCGCGGGTGAAGGGGAAGTCGAACCAGCGGGCGCGGGTCATGTTGAGCTGCATGGTGCGCCCGAAGATCTCCAGGTAGGAGGGCGCTCGCTCGATGGCCTGCGTGCCGATCTGGATGCGCATGCCCGTCATCACCATCGTGCTGTTGTTGTTGGTCACCTCGATGGTGAAACCCCCGGGCTGCAGAGAACGAAGCACAGCTCAAAAACTGCCTCCGAAGCCAAGGACACTGTACAGAGGTGCCTCCACTGTTTACTGAATTACAGAATCACCAGGTTGGAGGAGACCTTAAAGATCACCAAGTCCAACCCATGCCCTAAACACCTTAACTAAACGCTGGCACCCGGTGCCACATCCAGGCTTTTTTTGAACATATGCAGGGATGGTGACACCACCACCTCCCCAGCCAGGCCATTCCAACATTTTATCACTCTTTCTGTGAAAAACTTTCTTCTAATATCCAACCTATATTTCCCTGACACAGCTTGAGGCTGTGTCCTCTGGTTCTGTCAGTGCTGCCTGGAAAAAGAGACCAATCCCACCTGCCTACAGCCACCTTTCAGGAAGTTATAGAGAGTGATAAGGTCACCTCTGAGTCTCCTTTTCTCCAGGCTAAACACCCCCAGCTCCCTCAGTTGTTCCTCACAGGGTTTGTGTTCCCAGCCCCTCACCAGCCTCGTTGCCTCCTCTGGATGTGTCTCAACGTCCTTCCCAAACTGAGGGGCCAGAGCTGGACACAGTGCTCAAGGTGTGGCCTCACCAGTGCTGAGTACAGGGGCAGAATGAGCTCCCTGCTCCTGCTGGCCACACCATTCCTGATGCAGGCCAGGATGCCAGTGGCCTTCATGGCCACCAGGGCACACTGCTGGCCCATGTTCAGTCTGTTGCCAACAAGCACCCCCAGGTACAGACATGTGCGGGGTCATTTGAACAAAGCAGACTCCTCAAGGCAAGGCATGGTGACAACAGTAATGTCACCAGAAGCCCAAGAGAGTCCCCAGACTGCCCCACTCACCTTTGTGTTGGCCACGTACATGCCCGTGGAGTTGAGGCGGTGCTTGATCTGCTGGGCATTGTACACCTGCAGCAGGTCATTGCCCCCGAACTCCACGTCTGTCAGCTGCTGGTTGTGCTCAAAGAAGTCAATGGGGAAGTTCACCTGGCTGGATGTGCGAGTTGCTAAAAGGGGAAAAGAGATCTTTATGACAAAAGATGTTCTGAAGAGGCAAAGTTGTAAAAAACCTGCAGAAACAACTCGCCTCCCTTGGAAAGTATTTCTGTAAGCATCTGTTGGATTTTTTACTACTCAAACTTATGAAGAAGAAGGTAAAAAAAAAGGGCTAGTCTCTGTCTTAAAACTTCTATCTTGTTTTTATATATTACTATATTTTAAAATTTTAAACTCTAAGTTTTCTACTATGTGTTATTACACACTTTTATTTAAACTATGCACTAATAATCTTAGTTTTGTTATTTAATTTTGGAAGCTTTCTCTACGACTTCAGGTTAAATGTAGTGCTCTCTTGAGGGTCAGTGCCTATCAATGCAGAAAGCTGAAAATTCTCAGTAACCAGGGTTCCAATATCCATCTATGGAAATATTTTATCCACTTAGCCAGTACTTATGTAATTGTCAGAATGAGTGTTGTAAGTATTTAGATGATGTAGATCAATCTTTACATCTCCATTAGTGTCCTGGATTGCAAGAGAAGTGTGTATTCTATTTGCCATCTGTTAGAGGTGGGGCAGTTATCTTCTTTTCATGGGGCAGTTTTCTTTATCTCTTCCACAACCAACCCTCCCTCCAGGAGATCTCTGCTGTCCATGGCCACTGAGTGTCCCTGCAGGGCTGATCCAATTTCATCATCCCATGGGGAGATGCTCCGCCCAGGGCAGGAGCCAAGCATTCCTTTCTGGATAGAATCTGAGATTTTGGGACACCTGGGCAGCCTTTTCCCATTGCATTCCCAGAGGAGCAGCTTTCTTCTGCCCTGCATTCCCAGAGGGAGCCCAGGCCCATCTAATCTTCAGAGGAACCAGGCCCATCTAATCTAACTACTGTATCTTCAGAAGAAAACTCAACCTTTCTACAGGATCCCTGCTCCACCAGAACCACATCTGTCACTCCAGGAGGGCTGAGCCACCATGGAATGGGACTGTGCCACCACCCTGACACACAGGGGGCAGATCCTGTTCTGACTCCGTCAGTGTTGTTTTGTATTATTGCACTGTTTATTTTATTATTTTTTATTTTCTTCCCTAGTAAAGAACTGCTATTCCTGCTCCCAAATCTTTGCCTGAGAGCAAATTTAATTATTTGCTTAATTTCAAAATTATAACAATTCAGAGGGGGAGGGTTCACATTTTCCATTTCAGGAGGCTCCTGCCTTCCTTAGGAGACACCTGTCTTTTCAAACCAAGACAGATTTTGGTGCCTTGATCCTGTTCTATCACCAGGAGATAACTGCCACACCTCTAACAGATGGCAGACAGAGCACACACTTATCCTGCAGTCCAGGACAGTGAGTGACAAAGTGACGTGAGGAGCCCTTACTGATGGCGGCCGCCTTGCGCTTGCGCACGGGTTTCATGATGCTGATGACGCTGCTGGGCTGCAGGGAGGGCTGCAGCCAGTAGGACGTGTTCTCCACGTTGGCCATGTAGATCCTCAGGCTGCCATCCTCACACAGCAGGATCATGGTGGTCCTCTGCTGCTCGTTGCAGGCCGTGTGACGGATGGCCACCATGTCCTGGATCTGCAAGGCAAGGCAAGGGCTTGGTAACTCTCGCTTAGAGAACAAACTCTTTGTACTAGAAAAGCTGCCAAGACTGGAGATCTGGTTGACAAGAACAAGAAACCAAATTTTAAGAGTCAAAAATACAGGGAACCCTGACTAACCTTTGCTTTGGCTGGCAAGGTCTTAATCTCCTGGATGAGGAAGGTGTCTGGCTTCACCATCACCACCAGTGGGACACCCGTGGTCTGCTGGACACAGCACACCAGGCCAGGGTGGTTCATCACCTCAGACCACTGACACAGGGCTGGAGAAGTCTTACTGCCACCATTGGAACTGTGAGAGACAAAGGGCACAATGACATTCATTTCAGGAGCAGCACAAGGAAAACCACACAAATTTCATTGTGCTCAAATCAGTTAAAGCTTTGTCCTGAGCAGGGGTTCAAGCACTGCATCAATGAACAGTGTCTGGTTTATAGGTAGGCAACCTGAAACAGTCACCACAGTGGGCAGAAACCACAAGCACCCCAGTCCTCAGCACTGATCCCTACCCTGCAAACTCAAGGAAAAAGTGGCTTAGTGTAGCATTTTATGCCCCAAATCAAGGAGGCAATTTATAAATGGCTTTCAGCAATGTTTTTATCTGAATGGATGAACAGTTTAATGTTTCAACACACCCAGCAGCAATAAGCAGAGGCCAGTGCAGGAGAAGAAGTGTCTGCTCACTGGAAAAAGTGGAAACAGAGCTGCAAAAAGACTAAGCCAAACTCAACTGGAGTTCAGGAGCTCTTGGAACCTGACCTCCTTCAGAGCCCACTCGTGACAGTGGCTTTGTGCCAGGCCAGTGAAGAGTCTGTGGCCTGAGTGCCCAGCACTCAGAACACACAACAGAACTGTCTTTTTCTTGCCACATTCATAGAGTAAGAGATTGGTTTCCCTCAAGGGAGTCTGAAAATCAGCCTTAACATGCACAATGCACAAGGTCCACTGCAGCAGTGGTGCTGAAAGGAAACAAAGGCTCCCTCCTCGGCCGCCCGGGTGAGGGCGGATAATCCCATCGGTTCCAGCGGCTGCACCTCGGGCAGCTCACTTTGGGCAGCTCCACTGCTCTGCAGACACCTTTCTACTCTGAAATTCTGCTGGCAGGACAAAATGCATGCATGGCCCACTGCTGAAACAGCCAGCTTTGGTTTCTAATTATCCTGCAACTGGGATATCATAGAATTCCTGACCCACAAGGATCATCTAAGTCCATTAGGACACAAGGACCATGAAAAGTAGCAAGAAATCATCAGTCAACAGGGAGTTTTCACCACACAGTTTGGCCATTCAGGGCTGGGATGTTTAAAAATAAGCAATATTCATTATAAAAAGAAAGCAATAAAAATGCAGGGAGTGTCCCCCAGGATCCTCACCTCTTGATGTTAATTGGGAAGAGCCGCTGCACCTCCAGGCTGGCCCGGCTGATGGTGGCTGCGAAGGATTTGCCTTGGCAGTAGCTGAAGAACAACATCTGCAGCACGTGGGAGTAATAGACTGACACCCCCCCTCCTGCCACCTGGCCATTGCTGTCCTGGGGGATGCAGAGAAATGCCAACATTTAACACAAACACAAATATCCCCACACACTCTGTCAGGCTTTTACATTTGCGATGGAATTATTCCCAAAGCCGCCCCTCCTCTCCAGCAGTGAGAGAACAGAGCCCTAAATGACAATTTTCTAAGCTGAACTCCTGGGTGAACTCATCCATCAGACACTTCAAAGGCTCTGGGAGGGGATGCTGAGCCTGCACACCCGGAGGCTGTAGGTAACACCCTGAGCTCCCGCAGCTGTGAGCCTCAGCTCTGTGTGACAGTGTCACACGGAGCATCCCCTGGATGCTCAGCTCATAAAAGACCTTCCTGAGAGTCTCCTTCTCATCTATTCCTGTTTTGAAGCAGGCTAGGGTAAAAACACTGGAGAGATTTTAAAGGTCATCCTCAAGAGAAGAAACAAAGGCTGACTGCAGCTCTCCAGCTCCAGCCATGTTGATTTATCCCTTCTGCTCCTGCACCTTTGGAGTGCCTTGCTCTGAGAACAGCACTGCTCTGAAACCATCTCCCTGCTGAGAAATCCTGCTGGGCATGACTTCAGAGCCAGCCATGGAAAACATGCTCCATTTTCTAGATGAAAGGATCAAGGGGTTTAATTTTCACCCCCACCTCCTTTTACTGTAAGGATATTTCTCTCTTTAGAGGAATGAGAAAGCTCCTTGATCTAGATCAGGGGGCTTAAAAGCAGAAGGAAAAAAAGAAGGAAACTTCTGCCTTCAAATGGAAGATGGAAAAAAAGAGAGAAAGGGAAGTCACCAGCACCTTCAGGTCCTCGTGGTTGACTTCAAGCACATTGGTGACATAGAAGGGGCCATGCTGGGCACTGCTGGCCTCCTCCATGAGCTGTGTGTAGATGTAGCCAGCAGAGGACATGATCACAATGATGTTCTTCCCCTCCTCATTGAACAGGAAAGTGACATCCCTGATTTTGGAACTCGGTAGGAGGAAGTAGAAAGTTGGGCTCAAGGCGTCTACTGAGAGGTCATAGATCTGTGGGAAGAACCAAGGAAATAATTAACCACAATGATTATCAAGGCAGTAATTAACTGCTATGACACATAACAGTGCAAATGAACAAGAGCTGAGATGAGGGAATCCCCATGACATGTTATAGTTTGGAGCTTTTTTTCTAAGTTCTTTGGGTTTGCTTTTTCTTGCAAGAAATATCCCAAATTTATATTTCCAATTCATTTCTAAGAATATCACCACATTCTCCCACATGCAACTCCCCGAGGATCCAGACTCTGATGTCTGCCAGAAGCTGTATCATCACCAGCTCATGGCCAGACATACCTTCACAAAGTCTGCAGTGACAATGGCCAGCTCTGTTTGGGATCCTGGCAGCCACACAGCTTTGATGATGAAATTCCCAGTGGCCAGTTGGGGATGAAGCACCAAATGATCAGAGACTGATCCAGAGCTGCTGAATGTTAGCACATGGCAATCCTGGAGTAATGGAGAAAATTGGTTAAATATTAAAACAAAGTGTTCACAAATATTTGAAGCCAAGAATGGAGTTAAAAGTCAGCATTTCTCTTATGGCAAATAATGATTCAGAGAATTTAAATCTCAATTTCCTGCACTGAAGATAAATAACATGAAGATTTGAAAAGAAAAAGCCACAGAGAGCCCAGCTTTTTCTCAGCTAAATAACACATCTGTAGATTCTGCACTGGGAAAGCTGAATCTAAAATTGGGGGAATACAAAAAAGAGGAGTCCTTGCCAAAGAACACTAATTGTTACAGATTGGCTCTTGTCTTAAAACAAAATCAGCTTAAATACATGGGAGGGAATGAAATACTATTTTGGGGAAGAAATACTATTTTGAGGCACTGTCTCATTAATTATATTGTTCATCCAGGTCCTGCTTCTTTTACCTTATCTATCTAGTAAGAAAGTGGATTGATCAGGAGCTGAATTAGTGACAGAACTTTGGAGGCAGCTCTGTGCTAACTCCTCAGAGGAAACACACACAGCTGGCTTTCAGCTGATGTTTGCAGCTCCCTGGAACAGGGTTAGGCAGGCACTCACCTTCAGCCCACACACAGCCAGGTAATCCTCCTTGCAGGGATTCCCAGTCAGGCTCAGCACAGTGAACGGGACGGGCGCCGATGCCAGGCGGGTGAGGGTCAGCTTCCTTTTGCTGGAGTCAGCTTGTTTCAGCAGGGCTGAGAGCTGGAGCACCGTGATCTGCACCACAGAATGAGCTCAGTTACCTGACTGCAACTGTGAGGAGTCAGGCATTTCAATTCCAGATCCCAGTTCCAGAACCAGAACCACAGACTGAACTTGGTTATCTGATTGTAACTGGGGGAGTCAGGCATTTCAATTCCAGACCCCAGTTACAGAACCACAGCCTGAACTTGGTTATCTGACTCTGCAATTGAAGGGAGTCAGGCATTTCAGTTCCAGATCCCACAGTTATTCAGTCGATCCTGAATCAGAACCACAGAATCATCAAGGCTGGAAGGGATCCATGAGAACACTGAGTCCAACCATCACCCCAGCACCACCATAATCACCCCTGAACCACATCCCCAAGTGCCATGTCCAGACACCTCCTGAACACTTCCAGAGTTGGTGACTCTGACACCTCTCTGGGCAACTTATTCCAATGTCTAACCAACCACTCCTGCAGACAATTTTTTGTTTATAGTAACTGATTTGAACCTCCCTTGGTGCACCTTAAGGTCATTTCCTCTTGTCCTTTCTCTGAATCATGGCCCCCCACCTGACTCCAGCCTCCTCTCAGGTGGCTGCAGTGAGGTGGGTGATGGCAGTGAGCTGTTCTCACTGCTCCTGCTGCAGGAACTCTTTTTCCTTAACAGTTTTTCCTACGAGAGGTTCCCCATAGCTACACAACACTTCACACCAGATCTCAAGATGGGCAGAACAAACCACAGCCCTGCCTGTTCCTCAGCACTGTTCCATGTCCCCTGGGAACCCAGTGACTCTAGTACTGTTCCACTTCCCTTGGGAACCCCAGGATCCAGCACTGCTTTATTTCCCTGGGAATCCAGTGGATCCAGCACTGTTCCATTTCCCTGGGAACCCAGTGCATCCAGCACTGTTCCACTTCCCTTGGGGACCCCAGGATCCAGCACTGCTTTATTTCCCTGGGAATCCAGTGGATCCAGCACTGTTCCATTTCCCTGGGAACCCAGTGCATCCAGCACTGTTCCACTTCCTGTGGGAACTCAGTGGATCCAGCAGTGTTTCATCTCCCTGGGACCCCCAGGCTCCAGCACTGTTCCACTTCCCTCGGGAGCCCAGTGGCTCCAGCACTTGTTCCACTTCCCTGGGACCCCAGCAGCTCCAGCACTGCTCCACTTCCCTCAGAAACCCCAGAATCCAGCACTTTTCCATTTCCCTGGGAACCCAGCACTGCTCCATTTCTCTGAGAGCCCAGCGGATCCAGCACTGTTCCATTTCCCTTGAGAACCCAGCGGATCCAGTGCTGCTCAATTTCCCCTGGGAGCCCAGCAGCTCCAGCACCGTTCCCCTTCTCTCAGGAGTCCAGCAGCTCCAGCACTGCTCCACTTCCCTGAGGAACTCCGGGATCCTGCACTTTTCCATTTCCCTGGGAACTCAGCGCTGTTCCATTTCCCTGAGAGCCCAGCAGATCCAGCTCTGTTCCATTTCCCTTGGGAACCCCAGGATCCAGCATTGTTCCATTTTCCTTGGGAACCCTGGGATCCAGCACTGCTCCATTTCTCTTGGGAACCCAGCACTGTTCCCTTTCCCTGGGAACCCCGTGGATCCAACACTGTTCCCCTTCTCTCAGGAGCTCCAGGACTGCTCCATTTCCCCTGGGAACCTGGTGCATCCAGCACTGCTCCATTTCCTGTGGGAGCCCAGCAGCTCCAGCATTGCTCCATTCCCTGTGGGATCCCAGCAGCTCCAGCACCATTCCCCTTCCCTCGAGAGCTCAGCAGCTCCAGCACTGCTCCATTTCCCCTGGGAACCTGGTGCATCCAGCACTGCTCCACGTCCCGTGGGAGCCCAGCAGCCCCAGCACCGTTCCCCTCCCCTCAGAAGCCCAGCAGCCCCAGCACTGCTCCATGTCCCGTGGGAGCCCAGTAGCCTCAGCACCATTCCCCTTCCCTCAGGAGGAGCCCAGCAGCTCCAGGACTGCTCCATTTCCCATGGGAGCCCAGCAGCTCCAGCACTGCTCCACGTCCCGTGGGAGACCAGCAGCCCCAGTACCGTTCCCCTTCCCTCAGGAGCCCAGCAGCCCCAGCACTGCTCCATTCCCTGTGGGAGCCCAAGCAGCCCCAGCACCGTTCCCCTCGCTCAGGAGGAGCCCAGGGCTCCCTTGGCTCACCTTGCCCTTCTCGTGGCTGACAGCCAGGTGCTGGCGGCGGCCGTGGGGCGAGGACAGCACGCACATGGCCACGCGGCGCAGCACGTGCGCGCTGATCAGCTGCCGGATGGTCTGGCCCTGGTCCCCGCTGTAGTTCATGCGCACGTTCTCAAAGGCGCCTTCCTGCGAGCCCAGCGTGGGGACCTGAGCCAGGGAAAGCATCCACAGGGTGTCACTGCAGTGTCTCTGTTCCAAAGCCACTCCCCCCATCCACGCTCTGTTAATTCCTTTTGTTCATACCATCAGCTGATCTGTCATTTCTACTGATTTGTCCAAGGTGTGGAGCTCGCTGAGAGCCTGCTGGGCACGGCTGCTGCTCCCCATGGCTGAAGCCTGCTGGAAGTTGACCTGGATGGCATCCATCAGGAAATTCAGCATCTCCAGCACCAAAGGTGCAAAGGAGAAGTTGGCCTACAAGAAACAGATCAGACAAATGAGGAACAAGATGCTCCTGATGGGAGCTGCATATAAACTGCTTTTTAAAGCCTGACACCCCTTTGTGACCCTCTCATCTCAGCTTACAGCCAACCCAGCCTGCCCAAGATGCTCATGATAACCCATCTGTGTTTAGCAGCTGACAATTATACCTGGGACTGCAGCTCCTCTCGACAGCCCTCCACGTTTCTGCACAGGCTGCTCTTCTTGGGCTTCTCCTCATCAGGGCCCTTGCCCTCGCTGATGGTGACCTTGGCCTTCTCAGCTGGGGACGTGCTCGCGTGGCGGATGACACTCTCGGGCACGCGGGGCTCACTCTGGAACGCTGATTCCTTCATGGTGGAGCTCATCCCACTGCTGGGAGTTCTCTTCACCAACGCCTGGGAATGACAGAGTAGCACTAAAATCCCAAACCAGGCTCAACCTGGCTACTGATGAAGTGAACACAGATTGTAAGAGCAGCAATTGGAGCACGGTTCTAAAGAAATAACATCCTGTACGTGACTCTCCATCCAAGGATTAAGAACTTTCCATATTTAAGATATAATTATTTCATTTGCTTCTAGTGGAAAACACGGGAAAAGGTGTTCTTTGCTGTGCAGCAAATTCTGTAAAGGCAGGTGGAATCCCAGGAGTCACTAGGACACAGATTTACCAATGCTCTTATTTGGTGCAAAAAAATTAATTTCCAGGCAAGCTGTAAATTCTGAGGGTTCATTATAAAGTCAAAGCCTTCAAGTCTTAACACTCCTGCATACATAAATCCTGACATAACTTTATGCAGAACAGAAAACTGCAAAGGACTTGAAAATCTGAAGACATAAAGAATTTACCAGGCAGCTGCCATCCTCCTTGGCTCCACAGTCACAGAAGAAGGATCCATACTTGGCGTAAGAAATCTCATGATCCTTGTGACAAACTTTAGCACAAACTGTGCAAACACCAACCCCATCAACCATCTTGCAAGTGTGACAGTGGTACCTGCCCAAAATAAGCCAGGTGAGTTTTGACAGGCAGTGCCTTGAGGCTCACAAACTACACTGGTTTCCTTCCCAATGGCCAGAAATACCAGGCTGAAATTCTGAACACAAGATTCTTACCAGTGTTGATTCATGAATTCTTTCTGTGTGATGGTGAAGGTACACAGTTTGTTACAGAGAGAATCTTCATCCTGTCCAGAAGAAAATTGTTTTAGGAAGGTGTCATAACTGCAGCTACAGTGAAGTACATGTACAGAATAAATTCCCAAGAAACCAAAGGCACATTTTAACAGCAAATTTTAGCAACACTGAGCTGGAAAGCAGCTGATATCAAACCACAGGGAGAGAGGAGACGGTGACACATTGTAGTAACGTGAAACAGTTAACAAGAAAAAAAGAAACAGTAACAAAAATGTTGATTAAAAAAAAATAAAGAAAACACCCTAAGAGCTTTTTTACACCACCTAACAGTGCTTAAAGTATTAATCAAAGCTGCTTGCTGATAGAAAAACTAGTAATTGCCAGCCAACCAGTAGGAACAAACCCATTTTATTAAATTTCTTCCATTTAATTAAAAATTAAATAAATAATATTTATAAATATTATTTAAATTAAATAAATATTTATAAATATTATTGAAAATAAATAAATAATATGTATAAATATATGTGTTTTATATATATTATTATACATTGTATTATA
>JAWWEX010000084.1:1209650-1220294 GCA_035583215.1 Arremon brunneinucha | reverse complement strand
GGGTGCCCAGCCCAGCAGTGCCTGGCAGGAGCAGGGTGCCCAGCCCAGCAGTGCCTGGCAGGAGCAGGGTGCCCAGCACAGCAGTCCCTGGCAGGAGCAGGGTGCCCAGCCCAGCAGTGCCCTCCCAGCCCCCAGGGCAGGCTGTGGCCGTACCAGCTCGGGGTCCTTGCGGCTGGCCAGGATGTTCCCGTTCTCCCCAGCACTCTGCTTGTTGGGGCTCTTCACCCTCGGCGAGCTCTCCAAAGGAGGGGGTGGAGGGGGTGGTGGTGGTGCCACTTTCTCCTTGCTGGGAGAGATTGTCTCTTCAAACCACTGCCCCAGGATTGGCTCACTGTCATCATCTAGCACACAGGACAGGAACAAAAAATCCATACTGTCAAAAGCAAACACCTCACAAAACTACCCAGCCTGAGAAAGGCCTAAAACAGAACTTCACTGAGCAGCCTTAAGGTGTCTGCTAGCTTCATTTCTTCTGTCCAAATCACAAGGCAAAGCCCTTTCACAGAGGTCCAGCAGGAATTTACACGATGAAATTATTTCCACTCTCCTCTTAAGCAAATACTGTCAAATCCCAGCCACTCAGGCTTCAGTTTACACAAAAGAGTGCAGTCAGCACTACTCCTGCCACACAGATCTTACAAACTGCTCTGAATTCTCAGTGTTACAAGTCATAGTCTGAGAAGGCAACAGCACAGTAGCCAGGTTTCCATTAACTGTGAAAAACAGTGTAAAACCCTGAGCTGCTGCAAACTCTCCTACCTTGGCTGCTGTCCTCCTCAGTGCTGCTGAAATCATCCTCATAGTAAGTGTTGGAGTCAGTGGAGGCACTGGCATCGCTGCTCATGGAGCCCTTCCTCTGGCGCTGCAGGACACAGGCCTAAAGAACAGCACAACCAGGAAAAGTCTGGGATTATAAAATAGAGTAATTTGAAAATAAGAGTAATTTCCTCATGGCTTTTAATTGTCTTCTAGCAAATTTGTCTCAACTAGTTTATTAACAGTTTTTCAAGGTTTAAGTTGTACTAAAAAATACACAGGATGGTTGAAAATAAACAATCTACGCCAAAGCTCGTAAGCAACACTTGAAATAACAGCTCTGATACAAAATTATCTGTTACCAATGCAGCCTTTTCATCTTCCCACTAAAATCACCAGTACCACTGAACATACAAAAAACTGCATTTCCATTAGCACAAGTTTGCCAAATTTACATCTCTGAAAAGAGGAAAGAGAAAGACCCTGGCTAATGACTTTTGAAAGAAGAATTGTAAGTTCTCAGCACAGCCCATTTGTTAAGTGCTGACCATCTGGAGTGGCTCAGCTCCAGAAGTTCTCTAGCTGTGTGCCAGTTCCTACCTTTCTGTAGGAAGTGGAGAGCAGAGTCAGCAGCAGATTAGTGAGTGGCACAGAGTCTATGAGCCGCTGGATCCTCTGGATGGACGTGCTCTGAGCCATGATATCCAGCACTGCTGGAGGGCCATCACTCTCCCAGCCCTGGAGAATAGAATTTCAAATTGAATTGAAAGAAAAAGAAATTGGTAGGAGAGTTTCAAGTGTGCATCAGTGGAGAAGGCAGAATGCCTCAGGACAATGCCTGTGCTACCTGCATACCTTGTGCAACGCCTCCACCTGCAGATCTTGGAAAAGAGATGACAGCAATTTGATGGCATGATTTGCCAGCACCACTGACAGCACCCCAAACCCTTGATGCCTGCAGAGACAGAGAGGACAGAATGTCATTTCAGGGGGAAAAAAATAAATATTCAATAAAGTGACTGTTTTGCTAAACTGGAGACAAGAACTTCTCCTCTTTCCAAGACACAGCACTTGAATTGCAAACAGAGGTAAAATTTCACAAGACCAACAAGACTCTGCAGTAGCTGCTTGCTGGGGCTGGTCAGACCCCTGGCCAGTGCTCCCTGCAGGGGTGTCACTTACCCTTTGCCAGGTCCCAGCTTGGGAGACCCCACGCCCTCCTTAGTGCGAGCAATGATGTCTCTGACTCGAAGAGCAGCCAAGGGATCCTTCTCCTTCCCCTTATCAGCCAAGGCCGTGGGGCTGAGGTTCAAGATGAGGAAGAGGCTGTTCAGCAAACACCAAGCCCCGAGCAGCTGGAAGTTCTGATAATGCTATCGTGCCCAAAGTCGTGGGGAGAAAAAAAGCACCAAAAAGACAAAACACCGTCAATCCAAATGCCAAAGGACACCAGCACAAAAAGGGTGAAAAAGGTACTGAGATGGAAATCTTACCTCCCCCCCTGCACGGCGTGAATTGCTGATGGCTTGTCCAATCATTTCATAGATTTCAAGCTGCAGATAAAGCCAAAACCGTAGTAAGGCACCCCACCAGACAGCAACAAAAATAAAAACTCCAAATGCAATTCTACTTTACCCTCTACCCCTTTAACACCTTTACCAGCAATGGCTATGTCCCAAAATCATAGCTGTGTATTGCAATGCAAAGAAACACAAATTCTGTGCTCTTCGCTTGCTGAGGAGGAAAACAATGAACACTCTGTGGTTCACTTACACATTTCTGTACAATAGTAGCAGCATCATTTTCATAATCTTCTTCTTTGGAGCTCGTTGACCCGGTTCGTACCTGCTGGGTGCTGCCCACGTGCAGGATGGCCATGCAGGTGGCCACACTCACACCTCAGGGAAAACAAGTGCAGGGACATTCTTAGGAAGAGCCAGTCTTGGCACAAAATGTTCCTACTTAGCACATTAAGACATGTGTATTGAACGTGTCCATCAACTTGATGGAGTAGGGAATGCTCAGTATTACAGCAAAAGATTAAAAAATCTTTAGTACCCTCAAAAGAGTGAAGTTTTCCCCTACAGAAACACATGGGAGCAGTTAAAGGAGGTAATGTTTTACCATGTAATTCAATATAATTTTAAAGACAATTGTTAGACTCGAGTGCCACAGCTCCTTAAAGTCTCCCCCATACCAATTAAACACTCAGGATTCTGGTGTGCTTAAACCACTCCTGGGAAACAAGGCTGATTTGGGGCTATGACAAATTAAGCTGAAGCCTAAAGTAAAAATGTATTATGCTCTGAATATAATAAGAAAGAGCAGAAATTACAGGCTGTTAAGAAAATGTTGAGTCAGTCTTTCTTAGATACTGACAGGAACAGTCATTCTTTCAGTCATTTCTTAGATACTGACAGGAACAGGGGCAGAACACATCAGTGACAACTTCACTATTAACCCGATCACCACACTGTGCTGCAGACCTTCAAATTCATGAGAAATAAAGACTACTTGTGGGCTGAGCCTTGAACATGCAGGTAACAAAGCACAGCCAAAAGCTCCAAAAAACTACAGGAGATCCACTCACCTGCATAGAGACAGCTAAGAGCAAGAACAGTCACATCCTGAAGGCGTGTGGGCGTCAGGGGCTCCAGCACGGGCAGGGACAGCGTATCCAGAGCCATGGTGACATCGATCACCAGCGAGTGGAACCTGCGGGCAGGACACAGGGTGAGCCCTGGGCAGACACACTGAGCTCCCCCTGGGGACACCCTGGGCAGGGTGGCACTGACCCGTTGCGCACGGCTGTGGCATCAGCCACGGTGGCCGGCATGATGAAGAAGGAGTTGGCGGACACGGCGTCCTGGAAGCGGTTGATGTAGCGCAGGAAGTAGGGCAGGTTCAGGCACACGCGCAGCAGCTTCTCGGAGCCACCTGCAAAGAACAGGGGCTGTGTCACTGCTTCAGCCAGCCCTAACGGCCCTCAGACATTGACTTAATTGCTCTTGGGGGTGAGAAAATGCCATTGGAGGTGAGGGAATAGGATAGAGTGCTTTACAACAGCAGCTGCTAAAGTTTGCAGCCCACACTTGTAAACGGGGGTCAGCAACCTCTGTGTCCACGGACCTGACGACCTCAAAGGTCTCTAAGAATCCTGTGATTCTAATCCACATCTACTCAACAATCCATCCCATAAGGTATTTCATACTGTCCACCTAATTTACCCCTCCAAACACAAATACACTGCAATAAAAACTCCCTTCCAGCCACAACCTCCCTTCATGATTGACCAGGCAACTCAGGGAACCCTTCAGGTCAGAGTTTATTCCCACTCTGAGCTGTGAGATGTAACACTGGAGAGACATTTCTCCAGTACGTTTTTGGCCCCAAGCTAGAAGGCTGATTCTCACCAAGTTCTTGCAGGCTGGCCACATTCTGAGCAATGAAGATGCTCTTGGTCTTTGTTGCAGAGGTTTGATCTGTGGCAGCTTGATCCTCGCTCTCTCCTTCCACCTGAAGCAAGCACATACTAAATATATTATGGAAGCACTAAAAATACACAGCATTTCTCTAAGGAAGTAATCCTAATTTCTCTAAGTATTTCTCTAAGTCTCTGATACAGAATCAAGGTGTAACAGCAGCACAACTCCAAACAGCCATGGATGTCACTGAACGCTGCATTCCATGAGGAAACAAATCCAGTATTGCCAATGCAGCACAATCAGTATTTGGTTGTTTGCCATTTATCCCATGCAAGCAGGATTTATGTACTTGAGGAAGGTTCTCTTTACACCTGTATCAAAAAGTACCACTTAGAGCCCTCTGTCCTTCTCTGCATGACATTAATAATGAAATTCAGACTGTTTCTGTTTTAGAGGTTTTTTTACCTGTGTCTCTGTTGTGATTGATGGTGATGATGAGACTCTGGGGTTAAAGACTGATGTCAATTGATTGAGGAAGTTCATCTGCACTTCCTTCTGTCTCAGCTCTGGGCTCACCGGGGAGGCCAATTCCTTCTGGTCCTCAACTGCAGGGAAAACACCAACCCCCATTTCAGAGAGCAAACCTCAGATTTTCTGTGTCCCACTCCAGTGCTGCAGTGAAACACACACAGCTGAAGCCCCTCCCTACCATCAGAGAGGGTTTTGACAGTCTGAGGCAGCTTGGCTGATTTCATCATCGCTGTGAAGGTGATGATTTCTGTGCGGTCCAGGCGGCTGCAGCCCGTGCACAGCCCCTTGATCAGCAGAATGAGGTGTTTCTGCAGAAAACAGAGACATCAAGGACCATTCAAACTCTCTCAACTCCAAACCCTTCTCCATATCATTTGCTCTAAGCAGATGGATTAAGAGTAAAGCAACTTCAGCTGGTGAGGCCCTGCAACAGCCCTGAGCCACTCAGATCTCCCCCAAGGATGGAGACACATCCCTGACTGCAGGTAATCCAGGCCACTGACACTGCTGTGCTTCCATGGAAAACACCTGGAAAAGCTCTCTCTGCTGTGACACACGACATTATGGGAACACTCCTCACTGGCCTTCCCTCTTTCAAATATATTTAAGCTTTCCCACAAGACAGAGATACAAGCAGGCAAAAAACATCTTTAAAAACTCTACAGATAGCTGTGACCCAGGCTGTTGCACAAAACCAAACCAGAGTGCAGGAAACAAACTGAATTAACCAAGGCTTCAGATCACCTTTATTTCAAGTTGTGAGCGAGCTTTGATTCACAGTATAGAATGCAAAGGGGCAGGAATCAGAGTCTACCAAAGTGTACACCTTACTTTAAGAGTTTCATTAATTTTGCTTTATGCATTCAACATCAGAGCAGGTATTTCAGAATTGGAGCCCAAAGTCCATCTGCCACTGAGGCTGGCCCAGGAGGCCCAGCCCTGTCTCACCTGTGAAACAGCACATGCTTCGTCTGGGTTCTCAAGCCGCAGCAGGGAGAATTCAATCAGGACTTTACAGGCAGCTGCCACTGACTGCAGCTGGTTCCTGGGTACTGAAAAAAGCACATCCTTGTAGTCAGAGTAAGTTTTAAAACAGCCCAGTGTAACAAGCTCCCAATGGTGTCAATAAAGCAGGATGCTCTGCAGTGTGGGTACACACTCAATCTCTCCTGCCTAACACAGATGCAATACAAACTCAGCCTCATTACAATGTAACCCAAGAAATGTCAGCAAAGTGAGGATAATTCCTCCTGCCAGACAGGGGAATGCAGACAGATAAAGCAGTTTCCCCAGCAACATTATTTAATGCTGACAGAAGCTCTGAAGAACATGAAACAAGTTCACAAAGCCCATTTTTTTGTTGAAATTGCTAAATTGTCAGCCAAAATAACAGAAAATATTTGGAGTCACAATGTTTTGATCATTAACTCCAACACAGTAACGTAACTACAGAAGCCCTGAATGGTTTGGGTTGGAAGGGACCTTAAATCCCATCCTGTCCCACCCCCTGCCATGGCCAGGAACACCTTCCACTTGATCAGGTTGCCCCAAGCCCCATCCAACCTGGCCTTGGACATTTCCAGGGACTGCAAATAACCATGGCAGTGTTCTAACTGCTGAAGGATAAACTAAAATGCCTGAACACTGATTTAAACACTTGGCCAAAAATTCAGTCAGGTCAATGAATAAGCAGCCAAAAAGGCAATGCTGTCCAGGAGGTGGTGGTCAAACACTCCCATTAACAAGTTTCTCTCTCCAGCAGAGCTGACATTTCATGGTACAAAAGGCAGCAATGCTGGCCCTAAGGTCTGATTCAGCAAGAGGGCAAAAAACAAATACAAAAATCAACAGTTCTGATTTACTTTTACTGCATCCAGTCATTCCACAGGAGCAAGAGAAGCAAAGGAACACTTACTGAGGCCACACACAGTAGTGATGTAGTGTGTGGAAAGTGCAACGAAGGAGGAGTAGAAAGGCTCATACTGCTTGTCGTGGTGCAGGATCTCAGATTCACTGCAAGGGAGAAGGGCACAGAGGTCAGCAGGACCCAGCACAGCAGCAGCACCACCCAGCACCCCAAGGTGCCCCATGACACAGGCAAGGCAGGGGACAGCTCTGGGAACACAACCCTCGTGTCCCCAGGGCTGGCTGCTCCAGCAGCAGCCACACCATGGCATCAGCACCCCTGCCCACACAGGAACTGGAAATATTGTGCTGCCAGTGCTTCTCCTCCACAGCACCAACAGGTCAGGCTCCACCAGCCACACTCCCTGCCAGAGGCTCATTAACCTTTAAGTTGTTCTAAACTCAGCTGCCCAGAGAGCCTGGACTGTGTGTTCTGCTCAGGCTGGCAGGATCTGCCAGGCCTGGAGCACAGGCATGCCCTCCCCAGCATGGCACCAACTGCAGCCTGAGCAGGGCTGGAGATCAGAGGGGTCAGAGCAGAACCACAGCACACACAGGCACAGACAGCACAGACAGCACAGACTGCACACACACAGCACACACACAGGCACACACACAGCACACACACAGCACACACACAGGCACACACAGCACATACAGGCACAGCACACACACAGGCACACACAGCACACACACAGGCACACACAGCACATACAGGCACACACAGCACACACAGCCACAGCACCTGGCACCACCTGGGGAATCTGGGCAGGTAAAGCAGAGTCCCTGAGGCTTCTCAGCTACACCCACTGCCCCCAGAGATCAGCCCTCTATGGCAGAGGTGACACTTAAAGGTGTCCCACCACATCCCAGCTGCACAGACACAGAACACAAACTGCTCTGCCCCCTCACCCACTTTTTGCTCTTGTTTTTCCTTACAAGACTAAGGGATGTGCATATCTGCCTCCTAATCAATCAATTTACTTTCTTTCACGTTTTCACACAGTGAAACAAGCAGGCTGGAAGAACAGACTATCAGACTCAGAGTCACTCTGCCACTCCAACCCCAGCCAGGCTTCTCTCCCTCCAGGCCAGAGGTGATTGCTGGAGGGCAGCAGCCCCTGGCACAGGCTGTACCCAGCTCCAGCCACGATTTCACCATTCCCTGCTGACCTAACAAAGCCCAGTTTATGCCCAGTCACCTTCCCTGCATGCACCCTAAGCCATGGTTCCCAGCTGGAACAGGAGGTGCAGCTACAACAGAAACAGCTCTGGAACAGAACCATTGTTCCACAAAAACGAGCAGAAATAAATTCTTGTCAGCTTTAGCTTGATTTCCTAGGTCTGAGGTTTTATTTAGTCTGCCTAAAAAGCTGAAATACAAATAGAAAAATAAAAAAATGAAGAAAGAGGCTTTACTGGAATATATTCAGCAGTGTCACACACGAGTTCCAACACCTCAGGCCTGAGCTCACCCTCCCTGCCAGAAGTGCCCTGGTGAGGAAGGAGCCCAGGCACTGCTCATGCAAAGCAGCCTCTGCTCTCTCTGTTCACACACTCACTCTGCTCACCCTCCTCTCAGCCCAGCTCCAAGCCACAGCAGCAGATGTATGTAAGCATTGTCAGGAGAACAAATGAGAACAATTTGGGAATAACAGAGTACAGGAGAGGCTGACAGCTCCTAAATTACTGCCCAGGTCAAGCTGTGCACCACACAGTGCCCAGAGGGTGTAAAGAACACAGAGGTGCAGAATCCAGCACCAGATAGGGATTGGGCAATGGGAGGCTGGAGTTAAACACACTGTGGATGTTATGATAACGCAGAGTGGAAGGCAGCAGTCAAGTCACCATCAATCCTTGCAAATAACCACGGACAGAAGATAACAGCTCAATCTGAGATGTGCTGGAGTCTTATTCTGAGCACACAGTGAGCTTTAATGATGACTTCTCAGCCTCTGGACTGTGCTTTACTGCTTGGAGGGGTTTTGTTTCCCAGGGAAGAAGTAAGAGAAGTCTGAGTGTCACTGTACACGTTAATCAGCACCAAACCCCAGCTCTGCTCCCCAGCCCTGACAGCCCCACACACAGCCTGTCCCAAATCCTGACAGCCCCAAATAGAGCCTGTCCCCAGCCCCAACACAGCCTGTCCCAAATCCTGACAGCCCCAACACAGCCTGTCCCCAGCCCTGACAGCCCCAAATAGAGCCTGTCCCCAGCCCCACACACAGCCTGTCCCAAATCCTGACAGCCCCACACACAGCCTGGCCCCAGCCCCACACACAGCCTGTCCTTGGCGCAGGGGGCACAAAGCAGCCTCCTCCTCCTCCTCCTCCTCCTCAGGAAGGCACTGCTCCAGGTGAGTTTCCCCTTCCCCAAAAACCAGCCTGGACAGACTTCACAGACCTGGAGTTCCCCTCTACTGCACCTTTCCAAGTCAGCATTTCCATCATTTATGTCAAATAAGGGCCTAATTTCTGTAAATTCTTAAAGACACCTGCTAACAGAGTAGCACCTTCTAACCGGTAACTCCACGGTGCTTAAACTTATAAATGAAATACCAGAGCAGTTAAAAATGAGTTTATTGTTTTATTTTGGTGATTTCCCTGTCATTGCACCAAGTTTATTTAAGGGGAAATCCAGCCACTTTGGGGTTGGCTGACACCATCAAGAGCTGAACAACTGCCTCCTAAAAATAACTTGAGCACATAAAAGATTTTCTGTGAGAAATCTAAAGATAGATTCTCGTTCAGCACAGAAAGGCAGAGCTCCAGACACACAAGTTGTATTTATTCCTTTGTCATTTAGCACACCCCACCGAGGCATGAAACAGAAAATACCATCCAAATCCTGCCAGACCACCAGACACACAACCCCAACCCCAGGCAGAGCTGCCTGGAGGCACAAACTGCTGTCTCAAGTGGAAAACAGAGCCAAGGCTGCCTCTGAAGGAGGAAACAGCCCTCTCCCAGAACTCAAGTGGATCCACTCCAGTGTCCCTGGGATGCTCGGATGGAACACTCCACTGATGAGCTTCAGACACAGGGACAGCAGAGCTGCTGGGGCAAAGTGACACTGGAATGGTCCCTAAAGCAAAGAGTGGCCAAAGACCTGCCCAAACCCACGGACACCGAGGGTGCAGCTCCGGGGGAACAACTGCTCTGTGTGCAGGCACAGAACTCCTGCAATTCACTCTGAACCTGAAGCATCAGCCACTGCACACTCAGCCATTGTGCATTAAACAGAACACCTCAAGGCATTATTTTACCACCTTCCTCAGTGCACTGGTTATTTTATGTTTTCTAACAACTTCTTGTGGCCGGGGTTATATCTCTGTAACTGAGCATGATGCTGTGGCATTCACATCTCGTGTTTTAGATCATAAAACAAGCTGGAAGTTGAATTAAGGAGCTGCAGTGGGTACTCGTATGCACTGACTCCAACCTATGTGGTTAAGACAAGGCAGACTTGATTTGGTTCTGCTTTATTTCGACTTAAAATAGGAGAAGCACTGCAGTGGAAAAGACTCAGAGGGAAGTCTGGTCAGCCCCGAGCCCGGTGAGCCAACACTTCCCACGGCCCAAGCGGGCAAACCGTGACACGCCTGGACAAAAGCAAAACCACAAGAACAGTCCCGAAGCCTCTCGGCGGGCGCCGGTCCGAGGTGCTGCGGCCGGGCGAGCGCCCTGAGCCCGTTATGGGGCCCGAGGGCACCTCCGGGAACACCGGCCCCGGGACAGCGGCAGGAGCCGGGGACCGAGCTCGGGGCTCTGCCCGGGCAGCCGCAGCCCCGCCGGGCACCGAGCACCGAGCCCCTCACACCGGCCGGGCCCCGCCTCAGCCGCCCCTCAGCCGCTCCCGCAGCGGCACCCCCGGCGCTGCCCCCGAGCGGGCGACCCCGAGGGGCGACAGCCCCCGCCCGCGCTCGCTCACCTCTCGAGGACCGAGGCGAGCAGCTGCGGCAGCTCCTTCATGTCGAAGGCCGAGTCGGACGCGGAGAGCAGCGGCCGCACGGCCACGTCCCAGCCGG
>JAWWEX010000084.1:1198040-1209602 GCA_035583215.1 Arremon brunneinucha | reverse complement strand
GGCCGGGGGCCGCGGCGCGCACAGCGCCCCCTGCCGGCGGGGCGGCGACCGCGCAACGTCGCGCCGCCCCATTGGCCCGCGGCGCGGGCGCGTGCGCACTGCGTGAGTCAGCAACTTTTGGCGCGCGGCGCGTGCGCGGCGCGGGGAAGGCGGGGCGAGGCTCCGCGCATGCGCAGTGCGCGCCCCGCCCCCGCGGCTGCCCCGGGGCAGGGAGGGCTCGGAGCGGCCCGAGGGATCATCCAAAAACCCCAAAAACACCGAATAGCGAAAAAAACCGCTTCAGGAGTACCCCAAAACACTTACATAAGGAAACAACCCCCTCCACATAAATACCAAAAAAATCTCCACTTAAACAACCAAAAATCCCCACTTAAGTAGCTCAAAACCCACCGAAATAGCCCCATAAAACCACTTCAACAGCCCCAAAACCCACCTCAATGCTCCCCAAAAAACCTCAATAGCCCCCCAAGACCCACCTGAATATCTCCAACATCCACCTAAAAAGCCCCCAAACCCCCACCTAAACAGCCCCAAAAAATCCACCTAAATATCCCCGCAAAATCTCACCTAAGTAACCCCTAAAAAACACCTAAATATCCCCCCAAACCCACTCAAAGAGCCACAAATGCCCACTTAAATCGTACCCGAGCCCCTCAAATAGCCCCAGAAACACTTCAGCAGCCCAAGCCCGCTCCCTGCTCCGCAGCTTTATTTTGGGATCTGGACCCTGGGGGTGTGGGGGACACGGCCACTCCCGGGGACAAACTCGATGTCAAACTGGACCTGAACAATTCAAACCCACAGTGCTCAGAGCTGTGAGCCCGATGGAAACGCTGAGAGGCTCCTCCCCCTGAACCACCCCACCTTAACCTCAGCTCTGAACACAAAAAAAAATGCAGGAAAACTGAGAAACAAATGGGAAGGAGCTGATGTTGTCATAATAAATAAAGAACACGGAGAGGCTTTTACAAAATCTTCCCCTTGCTCTGCAGCTTTGTCAGTGGCTCCATGAGGCCTTTTCCCACTGCCAGACACCCAAATCCCAACATTTTCCTACAGAAATCACCCAAGGTCTGTTCCTCACAGCAGGAGAAACTCTCCTCGTTGCCAGATGTGGGGCACAGCTGGCACAAACAACCCTCCTCTCTCTGCCAGATGTGGGGCACAACTGGCAGCAAGGGAGAGCCCAGGATCAGCAGGACACACACCCTCAGGGTTCTCTTCACCAACACCAGGGAGACACTGATTTTGGGGCTTTCAGGGAGGTTTGGGAGCTCCTTTTTCAGTCAGACCAGATTGAAAACGTCTCTATTTTTCATCTCTTCCGTTTCTCCTCACAGGACACACGTGGGCAGTGCAGGTTTCGTTCCTCCAGCAGCTTTTCCTCACAAATCTCTTTTCCTCACAAATCTCTTCCAGCCCAGTGGAACAGAGGCCTGTGGGTCCCTCCCTGGGGGGGCTGGGATCCCTCCCTCAGCGCCAGGCCCTGTTGAGCAGCTTCACCTGGGCCAGTCTCTTGGTGATCATGGTGGCAAAGACCAGCCCGAAGAGGACACTGCTGATGAGCACGTAGTCATAGTCATCCTTGAGCACATCAAACTGCTTGGAGGGGTACACCCGGGTCTGGAAGATGTCCAGCCCATAGGCCACAACCTGCAGGGGGCAGAGCAGGAGCTGGGGATGCAGCTTGGAGCATAAAACCCCAAATGATCCCCTCAGGGTGACAGAACAGAAAGGAGTGATGGTTACACTGTGAGCAGCTGTTATGGGAGTTACAGAATTCAGATCATCCCCAAATTGCACCTTCCCTCCCCCCTGCACTCACCAAGCAGGTGGACTCGAGGCCAGAGGGGGCTGTGTAAATGCCCCTCATCCTGGAGATGGTCTGGTTGTAGTTGATGAACCTCTCAGCGTGGATCTGCACGTCTGGTGAGTAGGGGATCAGGTTCTCCTCCCTGCAAGGCACCATGAGACACCAAACCCCAGCCAGGCAGCACACAGCAGGTGCCACCAGTGTCTCCTGATTACCAAGAGTTACCCTAAACCAGCAAATCTGGGAGCTTTTCCCAGTGCAGGTTCATTATTCCTCCAGGATGAAAATATAATGTATCAGCTGGGTCAGGCTAAGTTTTGCAAGTAAGTGTAACTCTAAAAAATCCATTTCCTCTGAGTGCTCCTCCCTGAGAATACAGACACCAGGCTGGTTTAACCACTGACCTGCTGTAACACAGACAAATGCATCCCATCACCACAGACTGGGGACAGAAACACAGAATCCTTCAGCTTGGGAAAGACCTCCAAGAGAATCAAATCCAACCTCTGAGCTGAAGGAGCTTCCCTTCATTCTGTGCCAAGATTCCTCTGAGTCCAGGCAGGACAGGTTGTTCCTCTTCACACAAACCCAGCCCTCCCCAGAGTCCAGAAGAGAGAGAGAGGTTCTCATCCCTCCCCAGAGCCCAGAAGGCTCTCATCCCTCCCCAGAGCCAGAGGTTCTCATCCCTCCCCAGAGCCAGAGGTTCTCATCCCTCCCCAGAGCCCAGAAGGTTCTCATCCCTCTCCAGAGCCCAGAAGGCTCTCATCCCTCCCTACCTGCTCTGCTCCGTGGGGATCTCCGGGCGCCGAGGGTCCAGCAGGGCCTTGGGAAGGGACAGGATGGCCCCAGAGGGAAGCCCAACTGTGCATTAAAGGAAAAGCATCTCAAAAATCACACAATGCCAGAAAAGCCAGTGGGGGGATCAACCAGTCCAACCTCCCTGCCCAGGCAGGGTGACCAGGGGCAGATGAATCAGGAATGCATCCAGGTGGGTTTGGAATGGCTCCAGACCCTCCCTGGGCACCTGTGCCACTGCTCTGCCACCCTCAAGGAAAAGTTCTTCCTCGTGTTGGGGTGAAACCCACTGGGTTTTAGTTTATGGCCATTGCTGCTCTGAGCACCACTGGAAGGAGCACCTCATGGCCATTCCTGCCAGCATTTTCTGACAGCCAACACAGACACACTCCTGGTGCTCATCCCTGCACTTCCATGAGTCCAGCACAACCCCAGGCAGGACTTTTGGGCAGCATTTGGTTGTGTTTCAGAGCTGCCCTTTCCCCGAGCAGGCACTCACCGAGCAGGTGGCGGCTGGTGATGCCCCTCTCAGTGATGGTGGCCTCCATGGCACTGATGGCAGAGGGGAAAATGTAGGATTGCTGCAGCACCTGGGGCAGGATGGGGCGGTCCAGGGAGCTGAAGGCTGTGGCATTGTACTGCTCTGTGCCCTCATAGAGCTCCAGCACCGTGAACTCGTTGCGCCGGGCCTTGGTGTTCCAGTACTGGTACTGCAAGTAGGAGTTCCAGGAGGATCAGGGAATTTCCAATAATCACACTAAACTGCCTCCATGCCAAAAAGATTTTTGCTTTTTATACCTTTTCCATATATTTGTAGCTCTGTAGATTACTATTATATAGTTACATAGCTCCTTAAGTAACTGCAGCACCTTCCTACCCCTCCCTTAGGTTTTAGAACAATAAGCAAATCTTGCTGGAATCTTATTTAGTCTTTGCTACATAGTGAGCCAAGGACATCTCATTTCTCTATCACAGCCATAATAAATGGGAAGCTAGAAGCTAGGGGGGGGCTTCAGTGGGGTCAGAATTGAAAGGGGGGATTACTTCATTCACTGTCCCTCTAACTGGATGATTTTTAAGTATGTGTCCTGGTTTGAGAGGAGGTGAGTTTTTTGGGATGCTGCAGTCAAACCAATAGGTACTCAGATTTGAATATTCCTCTGTGTGTTTCTTTTTACATATAGTTGTAGGTTAAAAAAGTTTTTTTCTTTATTCCTAAGCTGGATCCTGCTTTGCTCTATTCCTGGTCACATCTCACAGCAGACACCAGGAAGAATGTATTTTCACGGGGGCACTGGCATTGAGACAGCATCAAACCATGACAGTATGCTAATGTGTTAAACTTACAAAACTGTCAGATCTGCCATTACACGTGTATTTTGCCATATTTGCACCATGAAGGACCTTCACTACAGGTCACTGCTTTTTACCACCTTACCATTGTCCAGCAGGTGATTTTAGGGGTACCCCAAAGAAGCAGCAGCTTACCACCACCCAGTTCTCAGAGTGCACCATGTGCACAGGCCCCTTGGCCTTTTTCTGCACGGAGGAGTGGATGATCCTGCCCGTGACCCCGTCCATGAGGTAGATCCCGATGAAGGTGCGCTCGTGGTGCGTGTCCGTGCTCTCGGTCACCACGGCCAGCAGGTTGGGGTTCAGGGACTAGGGATGGAGGAGAAACAGCTGAGACCCCTGTCAGTGCCACAGACACCTCCTTCCTTCTCTTCATCTGGCACTGGGCATGTTGTGAACAAATTAGCACAAATTACCTCAAGAAATCAAGCTGCTATTTCCACAATTTCAGACTCTGACTGACTTAATTGCCACATTAAAACATCAAAATTAAAACATCTTCCACAGAGACATTGCTGCCCAGAAAGAAAACTGGCACCACAGGGCAGCTCATCCCACTGTAGGGAATGCTACTGGGATCCTCCCATGGGATAAACTCTCAACAAAAAGCCAGCAGAGAGCTCAGCAGCACCTTGTAGAGGACGCTGCGGTCGCCCATCACGCGGCCCTGGGAGTGCACGTGCTCGTTGGACCTCTTCCCCTTGACAGCCACAATCCTCTGCACCTCCGTGGGGATGGCCACCTCCCAGCTCTCCTCTGTGCTCAGGTCCTGCAGGGAAAAAGCATGTGGGAGCTTGGATCTCACCTTCCAAGGACACCATCTCCACCAGCAGGATGCAGATTCCCTTGCTTTGGGATTTCTCAATTCCTTTGCTGCATTTTGAGGCTGAAGGTTCAGCTCCATGAAGGGAACTGAGATCTGCATTTATCCACAGGGCATTCAGGGAAGTGCAATGGGCCTTCCATACCTTTTTCAGCCTGAATCCAGAGAGTTTTCCTTGCTCAGCATCAACCAGGTAAAAATAGATGGAATGGGCTATTTCTTCTAGCTGGCGAAGGACATTTTTAGTGGCTGGGAAAGGTGTAACCTGGAAAAGAAAAATTAAGTTAAAAACAACTGATACAGACAAAACCCCCACCCCAGAATGAACCAGAAAGATCATTTCTAACATATTTATCAAGATAAGGTCTGTTTTACCAGAATAACCTCATAGTTTTGTGTGAAATGTGGCTCAATGGCATTTTTTCCATCTTGTTCCAAAAGGGAAAGGAATAATTAACCTGAATGCAAAGAAAACTGCCTCCAGGCAAAGCAATTTACCTTGTACTCATCATCAATCAGGAGCAGCACTTTGGCATAGTCTTGATCCATAATAGGCAGAAGCAAAGTCTGGAGGATGGGACGTTTCAGAACAGGAGGAGCTACCTGGCTTCTCTTCCCAAAGATGGGGTTAAAGACGTACAGAAAACTCATCTTGGTTTCCTGAAAAACAGGGCAAGTTTTGCCTCTTTTTTAAGTCCAAAAAAAGAGTAGTTTTTTAACTGTTACTTGCTAGTGTTGTTGACTATTCATACTCTGTGTTGAGCTACTCCATCCTGAAAATATTCTGTTTGGAAACACACATTTGTCCAAACATTTATCCTGCATTTGTCCACAACAACCATGATCACATCAACGCTTCTGTGTCTGCCTCCCTCTAGATCTTTCTCCCCTGCCATCCCCTCATCAGTGACAAACAGATGATGCCCAAGAAGATGATTTTACTGCCCTGTCCAAGGGCAATTTCCATGGCCATGGAGGGGCAGGAAAGGGCCTCACCTTGTCCTTGACAAGCAGAGTGCACTGTGGAGGGTGAGGGAAATGGGCTGTTGTTCTCTGCACCATCAGCTTGAAGGAGGAGCCTGGTCTCACATTCCTGAGGTATTGCTTCCACAGGATGGTGCCGGAACTGCTCTCAATGCCAAAAAGCTGAGGAAAAACACACGGGAAACATAGGAAAGCCAAAGTTTAGGAAACATCTCTCCCATTCAAGCATGACATCCTTCTCTGTCACATCCCAAAGAAAGCTGAGTCTTAGTCCCCCTTTAAAGCCACCACAAACATCCTGTGCATCTCCCCATTATTTCTGCCCAAGCCTGGCTGAGAATTCAGAGCTGAGACTCTTTGCTCCAGCTGGAAACAGATTCCTGCCCTGGCCTCCTCACCTTGCCCGAGGCAGTGACCATCACCATCATTTTCTGGAGGTTGAACTCATCTCTGGCCAAATTGTCAATGTTAATCTCGTTTTTAATCTGGCTCCGGGGCTTCCTGGCATCGTAGAACATCTTCCAGAGATGGGCAGTCCAGGCTTGCAGCAGGATGAGCTGGGATGAGAGTCTTTTCAGGAACATTCCCAGCAAACCATCTGCAAGGGGCACCACAGTGAGAGCAGGAGGGAAATCACAGCCACCCCACCCCAGAGCTGAAACTGTGCTGTCAAACGCTGCCATGCACAGACCTGGGCTGGCTCCTTGCCTCCCTCTCTGCAGTGAGTTACAGTTCCCATTTCTGTCACAGATTCTGGCATTTCCCAACCTTTCCCACTCCACACTCATTGCAAAATATGCCCTGATCAACTGAGAGCAAACCTTCATGCAGAGGATTTTGTGTTCCTTCTCACTGTGCCCACCTACAGCTCCCCCACCTCTACAGAAATCCCTCTGAGCAATTAAAAATCCTTAATTCTGCCCAATCAGGGTTTGTATTCAAATTCTTAAAGTAACCAAAAAATCAGATTTCAACTCTGTTTCACCCCTGAGGAGAGCAAGCAGAGGGGAGCAGTGGCACCAGAAGCTTTGGGCAGGAGCAGAGCACACTCCATGCAGGGTGGGGTTACCTTGGATGGCTGCATCCAGGACAGCAAGGAAAGACAAAACAAAGCAAAAAAAACCTATTGGAAACAAATCTTCCAGAAAGAGCCACAGAACACATTCAGGAGACAAGGCCCAAACCCCTCCTACTGCTGCTGACTGGTTTTTTTAATGCAATAACCCCATGTTATCTGGGTTGGATTTCCAAAGTTTAGACAGAAAAGAATTTAATTCTGCTCATTTTAATTGGCATCAGTCGAGATTTAAATTAATCTCTCAGCTCAGAGTAAACAAAAAACAATAAACACATTTATTTAGGAAGGAAAACAAACTCACAGAGGTAATTCTGTTAAACTCACCTGCTTTTTTCCCAAATTCTCCCTCCAGCTCAGCCTGTGCCCCTGTCAGAGGCAGATCCACCATCTCCAAGCTCACCACCTCTGCCAGTGACTCCTCTCTACTCCACACAACTTTTCCTGCAAAGAAATAAGAGCAGAATATTGGAAAAATCAACTCAATATTTGGGAACTAACTCACTCAATATTAGAGTATCTTTCAGTGCAACCCTGAAATGCAATCACCTCTAAATGAAATGTAAAACAGTGTATAAATATGTAATATAATTAACTTAATTATTTCATAAAAGACAAATACTTCATGCAACAGGAGCCACTTCTGGGAAGAAAACCTCAGGATCAGTAAAAGCAATCTGGTGCTTTAAAAGGTTTCCAGTCATTGAGTCTACTTAAAACAAGAGATTCACAGTGTGAACTCCTGGATTCCTTTAGAGCCTCACAAAATTCCTGTTGCTGAGATGGGACTTTCAACTCTTTCTGCAAATTAACATTTTTGCCATGAGGACCTTTTCTGAAAATCTCTGAGGAAGATGCACACCAGAACTTAAACTCTCATCCTACAAAAAGAGTTTTGAAATCTGCAGAAACCCCCTGAAAATCAAAGGCTCTGCCCACACAAAGCAGGGCAGGATTCTTTGTCCAGGTGAGGGTGAAAATCTCCTGTGTCTTTTGTGGGACTCAGGAGTGTTAAATGAATTTTTTCAGTTTCCAAGGAAAGTAATGATAAAATACAATCCTTGAAAACACAGAATTTTCTCCTGGTGACTGTTACAAAGGGAGGAAGTTGGGTTTGGGAGTCACCTGGCTGCTGGAGGAACATGAGCATGTGGTCCTCTGTCTGCACCAGGGCTCGATAGCCCACAGAGTCATCCTTCTTCAGGAAAACTTGGATGTACAGCTGGGAAAAAAACAAAACAAAACAAAAAAAGGCAAGGAAAACAGCAAGATTAATGATCACATCATCTCCTTGAAGACAGCAGAAATCAGGTGAAACCAGAGCAAAGAGATGCTGTAATGCTGGAATGCTTTTTCCCTTGGAAAAATTCCAAGACCCCTGGAATGCTTTTCCCCTTGGCTGCCAAAGCAGGGAAGGAGGAGCACTGAAATAACCCCTCCCTGCTCACCTGCTGTGGCTTGGCCCCTCCTTGCTCCAGGGTGAAGGTGATTGTGGTGTCCAACAATCTTTGCCCAGTCTCAACCAGGTAGAGGTTTATGTTGTAGGTTTGATTGGAGCAGGTTAAGGAATCCTGTAGCAGTGGGCAGAAAAGAGGAGTTACACCCACACCACACCAAATCCTGCAGCAGGATTCCATCCCCACCAAAAACTGGGGCTTCAGGATATTTTTAGGCTGTGCTTTTAGGTGGTAGAGCTGGTGTAAGAGCTCTGTCATTCTGCTCCAGCAGGTGAAGGAATAAAATGGACTGACAAGAACTTGGGAACAAGAGCACCCCATACCTGCCTGCGGGCATCCTCCAGAGTGCTGCCAGCTTGGAGCCCATCAGAGATCCCAGGTTTCTGAAGTGAGGATGAGAGGAGATGTAACATGGCTTCAGACACCAGTAAAGGATAAAAAAAATTAGGTTTTCAACTGCCTGACAAATCTCAGCTTGCCTGTGATATCAGGCAGGAAACAGCTCTGCCCTGTTCTGATAAAAATAAAGTATGTTTGATATCCCCAAGAACTGAAATCCTCTGTGGATCAGGAAAGCCAATTCCTTGGCACTTCCCCACCTTCCACAGGGCTGAAACAGGATATTCACTGAGCTGGACATAATCAAGCCCTGCTTGTGTTATCACTGAAACTTATCACATCCTCCTCTTCCTCAAGGGGCTTCCCATCCCTGGCCCCTGAAACCCCAGTGGAGCCCAGCCCCAGAGCTGGGCTGCTCCCAGAGGACAGGAACTGTGCTCACCAGTTCATTCCTGCATGTCAGCACAGCAGCCACTGTCTTCTCCCCAGTCGTTGCAAAACTCACTAGAGCTGCCTGGAAAAGGAAAAAAAAATGCAAGAAATCATTTTAAAAAACCCTCAAGAAACCCCTAAACCTCACCAAAAAGTACTTGCTTGTGAAGTAAATAAAACCACAATGAAATTAAAAGTAGATTAACTGTCACAGCCAAATTTAAAATTGTATATACAGGAAAAATCCTACTTCTCCTAAAGATGGGAGCAAAAACCTGCTAAAGGTTTTTGAGCCATGGTGCCCAGAGTTACTGATACTTGCAGAAGCTGCCCTCTGGCCCAGCAGGGTGAAGGATGCTCAGCTGCCCCTGTCCCTGGTCCATCTCTCACCTGCTGGAAGTCCCTGAGGTGGCTGAGCAGCCCCTGCTTGTACTGCAGCAGGGAGAAGTGGCTTGGGGACAGCTGCAGGAAGAACTGAGTCCGTGAGGCGCCGGTGACACTGGGCTGAGTGGCCAAGATCCTGGCCTGGAAGTCATCTGCAAACTCCAGCTCCAGGGACTGCAGGGGAGACAAGCACATGTGCTGGGGAGCCATCCTGCAGTGGGACCAACAGCTCCCTCCCTCAGCAGCAGCCAGAGATCCCCTGAGTCAGGGGGCAGAGCAGGAGCAGGAAAGGCTGAGGCTCCATTGGAGCAAAGCTCAGAAGACATTGATCCAGAAGGAAGAACAGACAAAACGCTTTCCCACCCTCCCTCAATTTACAGAGCATGACCCATCATCTCCCCTCACCCCACAATTCACCAACAGACTGGGGAGATGTCACCATAATGGGTCAGGACCAGGCAATGAGTGACAGAGACTCTCAAGACATTCACAAAAGGCTAATTCACTTTATTAAGAAACCCAGTGCTTTCTACACCCTATACAGGTGGACGTGATTGGTCCTATAATTAAAACACCATCACCACTGGCTAATAAAGAAGCCACTCTTTGGTAAAGAAACTTATAAGCAATACAGCTTATTACAAGCACCATGTGCTGATTTTTAGAATTCTCTCTCTCCAGCTCCCTCCTGTTTCCCAAGCCAATTCCAGGAAAACTTATTTATTTATCTAGCTTTGTCTCTCTGTGACCAGGCTGCCACCACAGGGAACCAGCTCCAGCTGGGTGAGGAAAGCCAGCAGTGCTCACCTGCAGGGGGATGCTCCTCATGTCCTGCTCCGTGTCCAGGGCACAGACGTGCAGGGAACGTGTGGCTGTGTCCACACACACCAGCACAGCCTCCCCCACCACGGCACAGGGGCCCTGCAGAGCCCCCAGCCACGGGGCTGCCACCCTCACCTGCAGAGAGACACAGCCAGCTCTGAGCACACAGCCTGCACAGCACCCACGGGCACACACAGGCAAGGCAAGTCAGTTATTTTTAGCCACAGCTGAGAAAAGCCACCTGTCAGCCTGAGGGCTGTGGATAATCTTGGCTAACAGCTGCCAGCCTGGCTCAGTTTGGCTTCCAGGGCAGTCAGCCATGGAATCCCTGGTGTGGAGGCAATGCCTCAGGGAAAGGGAGGGGTCTCTGTGGCACAACAATTGATTTCTCTGCCCACCACACCACAGGGTTGGAAGTGCATTTGTTCACATCAAATCCAGCTGTTGTCACTATAGTGCAAGAGTTCTATTGTCATTACATTGCAAGGGCTTCATGTTGCTGGAGTTTTGTACCTCCTTGATGCTTCTTGTAGGCAGCTCCTCTAGGCACTGACTCTTCCTTGTCCCTGCAGTAAACTGACTCCAGTTCCCCTCAACCAACCAATCCACTCTTTTACAACACTCTTTTATTGGCTACAGCTGTGGCCTGTTAACATCAGGTCTGCTCCCAATCTTCAGTAATTAACCTACCTGCAACTCTTTAGGAGTAAGATTACTTTCTATACTACCCTTATTTACTATATTCTATCCCCCTACATGCAGCATTCTGGCTCCCCTACCTGTCTGGTGATTTCCCCATCCTCCACACTGAAGGTCAGCACGCTCAGGTGGCTCTGGGGGACGATGCCAACCACGTGGATCACCCCGGTGCCACGGGAGTACAGCAGCTCGTACTGAGTGCTCTCACTGCAACACAGGAGCAGCCATGAAGCATCACCCTCCCACTCACACTGCAGTCTGCAGCAGCACAAGGCAGGGGCAGCCCCGTGCCAGGGGCTCACAGCTCTCCTTGGAGCTGTTCTCACCTTTCAGGCAGGTGTTCCACCCACTTCTGGTGCCCGTTGGACAGGTAGTGCAGGGACAGGGCTGCCTTCTTCAGCACTGCCACGTACTTCACTGCCTCAGGGAGTCCCACCAGGGCAGCCCCCTGGAAACTGAGCACAGGCACCAGCAGTTAGGGAATTCTTTTCCTATTTCACCCTGGGGAAAGCTGAGGGAGCTGGGAAGGGGCTCAGCCTGGAGCAAAGGAGGCTCAGGGGGCCCTTGTGGCTCTGCACAGCTCCTG
>JAWWEX010000084.1:1181484-1193591 GCA_035583215.1 Arremon brunneinucha | reverse complement strand
CCCATTTCCAGGGTACCCCCAGTGCCTGGGATCCCATTTCCAGGGCAGCCCCAGTGCCTGGGATCCCATTTCCAGGGCAGCCCCAGTGCCTGGGATCCCATTTCAGGGGTCTCCCAGTGCCTGGGATCCCATTTCCAGGGTACCCCCAGTGTCTGGATCACATTTCAGGGGAGCCCCAGTGCCTGGGATCCATTTCTAGGGTACCCCCAGTGCCTGGGGTCCCATTTCAGGGGTTCCCCAGTTCCTGGGGTCCCATTTCCAGGGGTCCCCCAGTGCCTGGGATCCATTTCCAGGGGTCCCCCAGTTCCTGGGGTCCCATTTCAGGGTGTTGCTTGCAGGAGTGGTGACGCTGCTGTCAGATTATGAAGTGTGCAAGGAAGGGGATGTTCTCACCCCAGAACAGGCCCGTGTGCTGGTGAGTAACACAGCAGCCCTACCACAAAATAATTCATTAACACATCTCCTAAAACTCAGCAGCAATTATTTTGGTTCCTGCTTCACTCCACTTCCCCTCTGGAAGCAGGATTTACTGTTGTGCTGGGCTGGGCACAGAGACAGTAAAGCAGGAATGATGGATCTGTGTCCTCTCCTAGAAACTCTTTGGCTATGAGATGGCAGAATTTAAAGTCACCATGAAGTTTCTGTGGAATTCTGAGACAGGAGACTTCCAGAAGCTCGTGGGAGATGCAGCAGAGGAGGAGGAAGAGGAGGATGATGATGATGATGACAGCAATGAGGACTAACAGCTTGGCCACCAGACAGTTCTATTTTAGGGACAAAAAGAGGAGGATATTTCCCTTCCCTGGGTACACCTGGGCTGGGATGATCTTTATAGAAAATTACCTATGTATGCTTTTTTATATTTATATAAATATCTATGTGAAACTTCAGATAGTTGTTGCTGCTGTTGCTCCTGTTAATGATGGTGGATCCTGGGATCTGAGGAAATGCCACCTCAAACATGAAAACTGGGCAGGAAGGGCGTAAATGAAATGGAATTTTGATAGAGCACAAAGGGAAAGATGCTGAGGTTTGTTATTCTGACACAGAAGATCCTTAGCTCAACCCTTGGAATTTTGCCTTATCCCTGAAGTGTCCAAGGCCAGGCTGGATGGGCTTGGAGCACCCTGGGATAGTGGAAGGTGTCCCTGCCTGTGGTAGGGGGTGGAACAAGATGAGATTTAAGGACTGTCCAACCCAAACCATCCTGATATTCTGTGGTTCTAAGTCCCCAAGTGCTGCCAAAGAGGTGCCAGGTTCCAGGCACAGGTCAGACATGGGCTCTGCACTAGAAAGAGATTTTATTCTTCTATGTAATCATTTAAGATTTCACATTAAAGCAGAACAGGGGCTTCACCTGGTTAAGGTGTTCATTTTCCTGATCAGCTGCATCCTGAATCACGGGCTGTGCTGGGGGGGCTGGCAGGGAGGATAAGGCACGGGCGTAGATCCTACAAAGCTTCACTGATTCAGGAAACCCCCAGAGCCCTCCAGCCGTGGGTGGGAGGGCAGGGTGGGCAGGACCTGTCCTGAGCCTGTGCCAGGTGTGCCAGGTGTGCCAGCCTCCCTCCCTAGCGGAAGTAGTTGGGGCAGTCGTGGGCACTCAGGTTCCAGGCCTGGTCGAACGCCTGCACCACGGCCGGCAGCAGGGGCCCCTCCTCGCTGTAGTTGAGGTTCTGCTCCAGCTGCTCCATGTTGGACATGCCAATGATCACTGCATCTCCGAGAGAGCCCTGGGAACACATGGGAGGTGTTGCTGATCCCAAAAGGAAGTTCATCTCCTGAGTCACTGTGGGCCAAACAAAGCATTTCTTTCCACTAAAGAACTCCTGAAGAAAGGTACAGCAGGGCCAGGCTGGGGTGGCTGTGCAGCTGGGATCCCTGAGGGACAGTGCTACACACAGAGCAGTTGGGGCTGGAGAAAACCTGAGGGACACCTTTGTCCTTGTGGGCTGGGGCTAGAACTCCTTCTGTCCTTGTGCTGTTGCTCCCAAACTCATGTCAGAGGCTGAGTAAAGCCCCCAGACTTCTGCAGAATGCCTTCCCTTTCCAGCAGAAACAGTTCAGAACCCACTCAGGAACCGGGTGTGGGGTTTTGGAGCTGATCTCACCCATCTCCTTGGGGTGCTCTGATGGAATTAAGCAACTGAAACCACAAATTCTGCTCACTAGGCCAGCACATTCCCAAGGCACCCCAAATCCTTAGAAGCTGCCAAATCCTACTTTATGATGGGCTACAGGAACATTTAGGGAACATCAGGAACACTAAGCATTAGGTTCCTAGTCCAGTGAAAGGTCAGTCCTCTCCTTGCAGGGAAGCCAAGACCCCAGTAACTGGCACCAAAAATCTTCCCCTTGAAGCTTCCAGCTCTGACCACATGGGAAAAGGCAGAGCTGCCTCACTCCTGTTGCCTGGCAGAGTCTGTACAGCAATATTCACTTTGGAATGCCACAATGCCACGGGATTAAAAGACACCTACACTGAAGTTTCCCTGTTTGTGGGTCATGGCAGCAGTGCCCAGTGCTGGCAGCAGTGCCCAGCCAAGCTCTCACCTGCAGTTTGGAGTGGTGGTAGAGCCAGCGCAGAGCAGCAGAGGCCAGGCTGGGTGCAGTGGAGCCATAAGCCTCTTTCAGAGCTTTTTCTACCAGTGCAATTCCCTCAAAATTGTGTTTTTTCCAGTACCTGTCAAAAAAAAATCGTTACTGCCCTTGGGACCTCTAGTCAGTGGTACATCTATATTCCAATCAAAAGGCTTTCAGGAAGCCTCATAGCCTTTGTAGCCTCTGAGGACTTCTGCAGTCTCCCTTAGGAGCTGTGAGGAAGCTGAGCCTAAAACCCACCCTGCAGAGCTCAGTCACACACCACAGCCCCAACCACGTGTGCTGACACAATCCCAAGCTTTGGTCAATTCTGCTCCCTCTCAGCTGACTATCAGAGTGTTTTTGTTTTTTTCATGCAGCCATTCCTGCTTGTCTGTCAGCTCAGGACATACCTGTCCCTGTAGGCCTGAGCCCAGTCATTCCCAAAAAACCTCCCGGTGGGCTGGCGCGTGTCCTTGTCCTCGTACTTGTACTTGCCGGTGAGGAGCCCCCCTGGGAGGGAAGGGAGCAGCAGCTTTGGGGTTGGGCTGGCTCTGCAGAGCCCCCACTCCTCAGAGCTCTGTCCCAGGCCTTGTCCCTGTACCTGCCAGAGGGTTGTAGGCGTAGAAGCGCAGCCCGAAGTGCCTGAGGCAGGGGAACAGCTCGGCCTCCACCTGGCGCGTGGTCGCGTTGTACATTCCCTGCACGGGGTGGGAGAGGCCTCACACAGAGCTCAGGGCACAGCAGCTGCCCCTTCCCACCCTTCCCTGGCAATGCCCATCCCAGGGAGCGGCCTCAGGTCACACAAGGTGATGATTTGCTTAGGAACAGACTCGCTGAAGGACTGTAAATAACTGAAATTCCATGGCAGGGGAGTCGCTGGCTCCAGCAATGAACACACTGAGCTGTTTCTGAGCAGTGACCTCCCTCAGCTTCCTGAACTTCTTCACTGAAAGAGTGCTCAGGCCTTGAAGGGGCTGCCCAGGGAGGTGGTGGAGTCCCCATCCCTGGAGTTGTCAAAGGGAGGCCTGGCTGTGGCACTCAGAGCTCTGGGTTGGGTGACAAGGTGGGCACTGGGCACAGCTGGGACTGGAGGTCATTCCCAACCTCAGTGACTCTGTGACTTCCCAGAGTAACTGCAGCAGATTCCTTCTGTGTTTATATCTGGCACACTGGGGCTGGTGCTAGATTTGGGGAGCCCAAATCCAAGCTTCCCTGCTCCCTCACCTGGTACACAGTTGGCATCACCCAGTTGTTGTACTTGCAGATGGTGCAGATTTCTGCCACCTCCCATGAGGCGTAGTTTGACAGGCCAAGCTCTTTAAACTTCCCCTGCAGAGGAATAAAAGGGAATTCACTTCCACTGTTTCAAAATTCATCTGGACCCAGACAGCACAAGATGGGTACAGTGAAAAGGACACAAATTTTAGTCCAGAAGGGTTAATTCCTGTCCACCTTTTCTGACAGACTATGAATTATTAAGACATGACAAAAATATTCCCCATTTTCTGTTCATTTGGAATTCACACCTTCTAGTTTAAATGATACAAACAGATAAACAAAACTCAGGAATTCTTTACCCATTACCAGCACTAATCTTAACCCAGATTGTTAACAGGGCTGGAAGCAAAGTCCAGATGTTCCAAGAGCTCTTGGGAACAAAGTGCACCACATGAGCACACAAAGAGCAGTGGCTGCTCAGCTCTGCTCCCCTTCTCAGAGCTGCACAAACCCAGCGCCGCAGACAGGCACAACAAGCAGCCCTGGTTTAAAAAAAGCAGTGGGAAGGAGGGAATCAAGGATTGTCCAGCCTTGGACTTTGCACTTCACCTCCTTGTGCAGCTCGTTGCAGGCACGCAGCGTTTCCTCCACCGGGGTGCCGTGGTCAGGAGCGTGGAGGTAGAAGAGCTCCACACTCGTCCTCTGCAGCCTCTCCAGGGACGTGTCCAGCTGGGAGCGCACGCTCTCCGCCTTCAGCGTCTTCCCGTCCCACGGGTTGGCCTTGGTGGCCACTTCCACTGGCAGAGAGAGAAGGAATGAGCAATGTTTCCACCTTGAGGAGGGGAGTGGGGATAAGTGACAGAAGTGTTTGAGGGGTTTCAGGGAAGGTATTTTCCTCAGAAATCCCATCAGCCTGGCAGAGGGGGCTCTTCTCTGCAGGGACTGAGGGTCTGCCCCAGGCAGGGAAAGTCTGCTCCTCAAGGTCTGGGGGTCAGCACTCGCACAGGGGTCCCTTCCCCTCAGGCATGGCATCAGCACGGAAAACACTTTTCCTAAGGGGATGGGCCTGGGGCAACTCCATTTTCCTCAAGGAGGGAGTCAGCCGGGCAGGGAAGATCCCTCTCCTCAGGGAATGGACCCTGGGGAGCGCCCTTGTCCCTGGGAACGGCCTCAGACTGGCAGGGAAGACCCTTCTCTTTCTCCTTGCCCAGGGAAGTGCCATCTCCTCAGGGAGGGCATAGCCTAACTGGGAAGACCCTGCTCCTCAGGGAACGAGTCCTGGGCAGGGCTCGTCTCCTCAAGCACAGTGTCAGCCTGGCAGAAGAGATGAGCCCCTCTCCTCAGGGACGACCCTCCGCAAGGGACACTCCTCTCCTCAGGGCACGGTTCCCAGCAAGTCCCCTCTCCTCGGGGAAATCCCTTCTCCTCAGGAAAGACCCCTCTCCTCACAGAAGGAGTCCTGGCCAAATCCCTTCTCCTCAAGGACAGTGTCAGCCTGGCACGGCAGCCCCTTCTCCTCAGGGCAGCCCTTCTCCTCAGGGCAGCCCCTCTCCCCCGAGGGCAGCCCGCCCTCCGCCGCCCTACCGGGCTCGGTGCCGCCGGCCAGCAGCGTGCCCAGGATGCGCTCGGACTCTCCGCCCGCGTACATGAAGGCGGTGTCGACGAGGCGGTACCGGCGGCGCAGGAAGGCGCGGAGCAGCTCGGCGCTCGCCTCGGGCCCGGCTCGCCGGCCCATCTCCATCGCGCCCAGCACCACCGCGGGCCGGGCCCCGCCGCCCGCTACCGCCGCCATTGCTGCCCGCGCCGCCATCGCGCCTGCGCGGCCCCGCCCCGCCCGGCCCCTCACACGGCGGGGCCGGGACCGGGCTCGCCGAGATCGGGAAAAACAGCAACTTTGGGAAAGGCAGGGCTGGGATCCCGCGGGGAAATGCAGGACTTTGTGAAAAGGCTCGCTGATTTCACGCCGTGAAAAATTGCCGGTGTGCGGCAAGTTCCTGAGAGAGCGGCAGAGGAGCGGCGGGTCTGGGACAGCGTTAAAGGAAACCCGGCGGGGTTTGCGAGAGCAGCGAAGGAAACTGGGCAGGGTCTGGGTCAGTGGCGAAGGAAACCCGGCGGGTGTCTGAGGAGTTGTGGATTCGCAAAGGAAAACAGCCCAAGGTTCAAAGAGAGCGGGTTTTCAAGGAAAAATACAGTTCCGAACCGCGTCGGTGAGGAGGCGAGTGCCGGTGCTGCGAGGACAGGTTGGGTTGATTTCGGCTTCTTTTATTTGTTCTCCCCCCACTTTTTTTTCACTTCTCCTTTTCTTCCGCTTCTTTTTTTTTTCTTTCCCCCTTCCATTGCCTTTTTTCCTTTCCTTTTCTTTTTTTCTTTCTTTTTTTTTCAGTTTTTTCCCTTCCTCCCTTCTTTTCCTCCTTTTATTCCCTTCTCTTTCTTCTTGATTTCTTCTTCTTCTTTAATTCCTTCTGTTTCTCCTTTGAGGCCAGACGCTGCCAGGCTGGCAGCAAACCCAATAAAGGTGAATTATCCACTAACGATGCATTTTTCCAACATGAGCCAGTACCTGGAGCATCCCCAGACCTGTCCCTCCCGCAAATCTTTCGTTCCCCATTGTTATTAATTTTCCCCTGTGTTATTCCCTTTTCCCCAGCGTTATCCCGGCAGTTCCATGGCTGCGCGGCGCTGGAGGGGTCTCCCCTCGGGGAATCTCTCCGATTGTCCCAACGGCTCCCGCTGGATCATGGATGTGTTCCATGAGTGTGCCCAGGACAGCCGGGATGTCGCCAGCATCGTCCTGGGGCTGGGCTCCATCGGCTGCTTCATCGCCGCAGCCTTCCCGTGAGTACCGATCCCAAATCCCTGAGTATCACTCTCGAATTTATGGGGAACCGCTCCCGAATTTATGGAGAACTGCTCCCGAATTTATGGGGACCGCTCCCGAATCCCCGAGTGCCGCTCCCGAATCCCCAGGGACCGCTCCTAAATTCCCGAGTACTGCTCCCGAATTTCTGGGGGCCGCTCTCAAATCCCTGGGTAAGGCTCCCGAATCCCTGAGTATCGCTCCCGAATTTATGGGGACCGCTCCCGAATCCCCTGGGTATCGCTCTCAAATCCCTGGGTAAGGCTCCCGAATCCCCTGGGGACCGCTCCCAAATCCCTGAGTATCACTCCCGAATTTCTGGGGACCGCTCCCGAATTTATGGTTGCCGCTCCCGAACCCTTGGATACCACTCCCGAATTTATGGGGACCGCTCTCAAATCCCTGGGTAAGGCTCCCGAATCCCCGGGGACCGCTCCCAAATCCCTGAGTATCACTCCCGAATTTCTGGGGAGCCGCTCCCGAACCCCTGGATACCGCTCCCGAATCCCTGAGTACCGCTCCCGAATTTATGGGGAACTGCTCCCGAATTTCTGGGGACCGCTCTCAAATCCCTGGGTAAGGCTCCCAAATCCCCTGGGTACCGCTCCCAAATCTCTGAGTATCACTCCCGAATTTATGGGGACCGCTCTCAAATCCCCGAGTATCGCCCCCTCATCCCGGGCAGCCCTTCCCGGGGATGGCAGACACCCTCTGGCAAGCACAAGGTGCCAGAATCATTAAATCCCCGCGGCACAAGCAGCGAGGGCTCGGCAGGGTGAGGGGAGCGCAGCCCCAGAGCAGCGCAGCCCCAGAGCCCGGCGGTGGCCGCGGTGTTGTCGCCGTGCCCGAATGTCCCACGTCAGGCACGTGCAGGCCCGGCAGGACAGGTCACGCTGCAGGAGGAATGTCCCGTCCCCAGGAGCCCTGGGGCACTTGGAAGTGCTGACACAGGGGTGGCAGACAGGCACATGAGGAGTCACGGCTCTTTCGCAAGCAGAGGGGAGGATCCTGCAGCTGGGATCATCCTCCCCTGCCTGGGATCATCCTCCTGCTCCTCCCACAGGGCTCTCAGTGAGCGCCGGTGGGGCTCAGCAGTTCTCCCTGGGGCCAGGGCAGCGTGTGGCCGTGCCTTTCCTCCCGTGACTGCTTTGGGATGCGCAGAATCCTGGGGATGGCTCCCCGGTAGCGCTCTGAGGTGATGTTTGTTCCCCTGCCCAATGCCCTGCAGGCAGTTCTACCAGGCCTGCAGAACGGGCATCATGGACCAGGCTCTCTCCATCTATTTCCTGCTGGGATGGCTGGGCGGAGACCTCCTCAACCTCATCGGCTCCTTCCTGGCTGATCAGCTGCCCCTGCAGGTACCGGGGCTGGCTCTCAAACAGCCCAGCTCCAGGGAGCAGGGAGGGGCTGGCAGCTCTTTATCCAGAGCAGAGCCAAAACTGCCGGGGATGCTCCCTCTGCCCCCTAGAAATGCTCCCCTCTCCCATCCTGGGCTTGCTCCCTTTTCCCCCCGGGTGTGGTCCATTCTCTCCCAGGGATGCTCCCTCCTTGCCCTGTGGGGATGCTCCCTCCTCCCTCCCTGGGGATGTTCCCTTTTTCCTCCCTGGGGAAGCTCCCTCCTTCCCCTCTTGGTGTTTTTCCTTCTCTCCCTGGACTTGCTTCCTCCTTCCTCCCTAGGGATGCTCCCTTTTTCCTCCCTGGGGATGCTCCCTTCTTCCCTTCTTGGTGTTTTCCCTTTTCTCCCAGGGATGTTCCCTCCTTTCTGTGTGGGGTTGCTCCCTCCTTCCTTCCCCTGTGGGGATGCTCCCTCCTTCCTCCCTGGGGATGTTCCCTCCTTCTTCCCTGGGGATGTTCCCTTTTTCCCCTCTTGGTGTTTTCCCTTTTCTCCCAGGGATGCTTCCTCCTTCCTTCCCCTTTGGTGATGCTCCCTCCTTCCCCTCTTGGTGTTTTCCCTTCTCTCCCAGGGATGCTCCCTCCTTCCTCCCCAGGGATGCTCCCTTTTTCCTCCCTGGGGATGCTCCCTCCTTCCCCTCTTGGTGTTTTCCCTTTTCTCCCAGGGGTGCTCCCTCCTTCCCCCATGGGGTTGCTCCCTCCTTCCTTCCCGGGGATGCTCCCTTTATCCCCTCTTGGTGTTTTCCCTTCTCTCCCAGGGATGCTCCCTCCTTCACCCCCGAGTTCCTCCTTTCCCTCCCTCTGGGGTTTCTCCCTCCACCCAGGACACTCCCCTCTCCCCCAGGAGGGCAGGGAGCAGCCCCGTGGGACCCCCCAGGTCCCCGTGGGTGTCCCCAGCACGTCCCCTCCCCTCCCCACAGGTGTACACAGCCATTTACTACGTGCTGGCAGACCTGGCCATGCTGTCCCTGTACTGCTACTACCGGGTGAAGAACAGGGGCAGAGCCTGTGAGTTGGGGCACAGGGGAGGGCTCTGTTCTCCTGGGCACTGGGAGCAGAGAGGGGGGATCTCTGGGAGCCAGGGAGATTCCAGGCACAGTCAGTAGATGATGCCTCTTATTGCTTCTGGGTTGGTGGTTTGTTTTTGTTTTTCTTTTTTTCCTTGGATAATTTGAGCCCCTTGGAGAGGCAAAGCCAACAAACAGCTACAGGCTGGGCCTGGGGCTTCTGCAGACCCTGCAACCCCCACCCCTCCACGGTGTCCAGGCTGAAAACAACCCCCCATGAGCCTCAGGGGGCACAGAATTAAATAAATCCCCCACAGCTACGTGGTGATTTCACCTCAGAGCTGGGAATCACAGAACTCCTGACTCAGGCAGTGCTGGAAGGGAATGGGGGAAGTTTTCCCCACTGTTTCAGGCCGAAACTTGACAGGGAAGTTCCTGTCTGTTCAACTGGAGTGAAAAGGGAACCTGAGCAGTTCTTGCAGGGTTTAAACAGACAGAGAAAACAGAGAAAATCCCCTTTCCAGCACTGCTGAACCCCAAACAGGCTCCTTGGGACTGGGAGTCTTTTCTAAGACTTTACATGTCTTAGAAAAGACATGTAAAGTTATTGCCAGTTGGTGTTTCACCCATCAGATCCATGGTTTTGTTGAGCTGGAGAGCTTGCTTACTGAATATAATCACTAAAAATTACTGAAAAATAGTAAATTACTACTAATAAATAATCCACAGCAGGGCTTATTTGTTGCTAGGGTTAGGAGCATGAATCCCTGCTCTGGCAGGGATTTGAGAGTGACTTAAGACAGTGAAATCTTCTAGTGGGGATGATTCTGTAGAGCCCTAAACCCAAAGAACCCGAGATAAGAGCAGTTTCCTCCCTGATAAGGCACAAACTGGGCACATCACTGGCAGATAAATCACACCAGCACCCACAGCAGCCTCTGCTTCATCCCCTGGTGAGATAAGGGAGAGATCAGAGGTTGCTCAGTCCCTTGGTGAGATAAGGGGGAGCTTGGAGGTTTCTTTACCCCAGGAGGGTCCTGGGAGCCCCAGGGCTGTTGGGGTTGCTGGGCTCTCCCTGATCAGGCTGTGTTTGCTCTCTGCAGTCCCTGACCAGGCTCTGTCTGCCCTCTGCAGGCCCTGACCAGGCTCTGTCTGCTCTCTGCAGGCCCTGACCAGGCTCTGTCTGCTCTCTGCAGGCCCTGCTCCCATCAATGCAGCCTTTGTGTTCCTCTCCGTGGGGTCCCTGCCCAGCCTCTCCCTCCTGGGCAGTGCCAGCCCCGAGGCTCCAGGGGCTTTCAAGGGGAGATCTCTGCTGTCAACTCCTGGGGATGAGCTTGGACCAAAGGTGAGCCAGTTCCTAAATCTGGGAGATGGGAGAGAGGTCTGGGTGGGGATGCCCTGCTGGGTGCTGTGATCCCAAAAAACCAACCTGGACCCCACCACGTATTTTCGGGTTAGGGGCTGTTCCTATTTTAGGGCCAAATTTTTCTCCAGGAGACTGTTAGAGTCTGGGAAGGTGGCACTGGAAAGTGAACTTTTTCAAAGATTCCGCCAAAATTCAGGAGCAGTTTGCTGCAGGATTTCAGACATTTCAGGGCATTTTCACTTCAAACTTCAAGCACTTCTATGGGCCTGCTCAAGAGTCAGCAAACCTCACATTTCCCACATCTCTGTTTGCAAACAGCCTTTATCTCAGGCAGCTGCATAGGATGGACAAAAAAATGTGGTTCCTGTCTTGAGGAAATTTGTAAGACTTCTCCCCTTTAATTCTTTTTCCAATTATCCACATTTATATATATTACTGGAAACCAAACAAGCAGCAAAGTAACTCAGTTGGCTGAAACTGAAAGTAGGTTTGCAGAATAGTTCTGCTCTGGTAATAGAAGAGGATCTTTCTGAGCAAACTAAAGCCAATTCCCGTTATAACAGACTGCCCTGGGTATTTTCCTGTGGCAAGGTGAAATGTTAATTAGCAGCTGTAATTATCATCGGCTGTCAGAGGAGGGGAGCGCAGCACACGCGGGGTGGGAGTGGCCGTGCTGGGCTCTGAGCACGGGGGCTGTCCCTGTCCCTGTCCCCGCCCCTTGCAGCCTTTCTCCAGGACTGAAATCATCGGATTTACCATCGGCTCCGTCTCCTCCGTGCTCTACCTGTGCTCCCGAGTGCCCCAGATCTGCACCAACGTGAGTGCCCAGCCTGGGGCTCCTCACCTGTCCCTCCCTGGGGGCTGGGGACTCTCCTTTCTCCCTGGGGGAAGTTCTCCATTTTCCTCTCTGCTCCGAGGTCCCAGGCCCCATCTCTGACCATTCCATAAGGGACCACTTCTTTGTATTTATTTTTCTCCCCTCCCTTTAACCTACCATTATTTTGAAGGTGGGGCTTTCACTTTGTCTAATTTACAAGCCAAAGGGGAACTAAAAGACTCCCAGCACTGAGTCACCACTTCTCTTTTTACTGCTGGGGGTGAGCATGATTAATAGCATGATTAAATTAATAGTTGTAGAGAGATTTAGGAGAGCTGCACCCAAGCTCCTCTCCTCTCCCTCTTTTCCCAGTACAAGAGGAAATCCACCAGCGGGGTCTCCTACTCTCTCTTTGCCCTGGTGATGCTGGGCAATTCCCTGTATGGGCTCAGTGTGCTCCTCAAGAACCCAGAGCCAGGCCAGGGCCAAGGTGATTACATCCTGCACCACCTGCCCTGGCTGGTGGGCAGCCTGGGTGTGCTGGCCCTGGATGTGGCTGTATCCTTTCCCCTGGGCTGGATCCATCCTGCAGGGCCTGCAGGGAGTGGGGTTTAGGGCTGGGCAGGAGGGAGGGTGGTGCTGCTCCCTGGGATCTGTGCTGCTGCTCCCTCAGGGATCTGTGCTGCTGCTCCCTCAGGGATCTGTGCTGCTGCTCCTTAGGGATCTGTGCTGCTGCTCCCTCAGGGATCTGTGCTGCTGCTCCCTCAGGGATCTGTGCTGCTGCTCCTTAGGGATCTGTGCTGCTGCTCCCTCAGGGATCTGTGCTGCTGCTCCCTCAGGGATCTGTGCTGCTGCTCCTTAGGGATC
>JAWWEX010000084.1:1149576-1171208 GCA_035583215.1 Arremon brunneinucha | reverse complement strand
ACCCAGGACAACACCCTGTGCCCTCCATCTTGCTGCCATCCACAACACACTAAAAACCCCAAAACCTCAATTTCTCATCCAGTTATACACCTACACTACACTCTCTGTAATCTATTCCACACTTTTGTGGATTCCAGTCTATCTTGAAGTCTGGGAAACTTTCTCCATGAATGAGAGTCACAGTCAGTGCTGCCCTGGGGGTCAGGGCACAGACACAGAAATATTCCCTGTGGTGCTCTGGGTTTGCACAGTGTGCTCAGTAAGTCCATCCTGCCCAGCTCCTGTGGCCAGGACACAGCCAAGTGCTGAACTGTGAACATCAGCAACCTCAGCAGGATTTGCTGAGACAGCAAGAAAACAAAACTGGGAGACAAATGCAGTGGGAAGAACAATCTTCAAAGGGTTTCACTAATCCCACTGAATTCTCTCATCCATCTGCTCCTATCCCTCCCTCAGGGCACAGTTTAAAATCTGGGCCAGCCACAGGTTTGTTCTAATAAGCCAAGGCTGGAACAGGCTTGGGGAAGCGTGTAATTTAACTGGACCCCTGAAGGCAAAGGGTAACCTGGGAGAGAGAGGGGGAGAAGGAGCAGCAGGAGGTTTCATTCTGCCTTCAGACTGTTCCATGGAATGGAGACACTGCCTGGAGAAGGGCCCAGCTGCACTGCAGGGACAGTGCAGACCTGACCCACACAAACACATCCATGGGGAGCTGGAACCTTCAGCAAAGTGCCCCAGTCTGGGGCAGAGGGGCAGGCACTGCCACGGGCTCCCTGCCTGCCTCCTCACACCTGGGCAGGCCCAGCTCTGCTTAAGGAGCAGAATCTGAAAATAGATTTTTTTTTTATTTAAAAAAACCCCTGTATATTATTACATCTCCATAAAAACTGCTGCCAGAAGGAAAACATTTTTATGTGCTCTGGAAGGCCAGATGTTACAAGAGGCTGTTTAATGGAGTGCAGAGTCAGGATCAGCCATGTCCTACAAACAGTTGGGTTTTGTTGAGTTGTTGGGGTTTTTAAAGGTTCCTTCTTGTGGCTGGCACTGCTCAGGCAGCAGCAGCACTTCTGCTGCTTAAATAAAGCTGGGCTTGCTCTGAGGGGAAATTCCCTCTGCAGGCTGAGCTCTGGAGCAGCTCATCCTCCCAGGAACATCAGCTCATCCTCATCCTCCCAGGAACATCAGCTCATCCTCATCCTCCCAGGAACATCAGCTCATCCTCCCTCTGGCACTGCCCAATGCCTGCTGGGCCCAGCCAAACCCAGGGGGAGCTCAGGCTGAGCCCAGCCCCAGCTCCTCTGTCCCAGTCCAGTCCCAGCCCAGTCCCAGCTCAATCCCAGTCCCAGTTTCAGCCCAGTCTCAGACCCCAGTCCCAGCTCAGTCCAGCCCCAGTCCCAGCCCAATCCTAGCCCAGTCCCAGTCCCAGCTCAGTCCCAGTCCCAATCCCAGTCCAATCCCAGCTCAGTCCCAGGCCAGTCCCAGTCCCAGCTCTATCCCAGCCCAGTCCCAGCCCAATCCCAGTCCCAGCTCAGTCCCAATCCCAGCCCAGTCCCAATCCCCGTCCAATCCCAGCTCAATCCCAGCCCAGTCCCAGCTCAATCCCAGCCCAGTCCCAGCCTCAGCCCAGTCCCAGGCCCTGCTTCCCCTGCAGGCTGTCCCAGCCCTCTGCTCCAGGCTGACTCACAGGGACCCTCACTAATCTCACTGCTCTGGGCTCCCTGCTCCCTTGGGATGTTCCCTGCACGGAATGAAGCAGCTGCCTGGGCTTTCTGTAAACATTATTTGGAGGAATAATATGAAGAGGGACGTTTAAGATGGATAAACACTTGGTTTCACTGTGAAAGTGTCTGAAAACACCAGCAAAGGTAGAAGGGAACTCATCCTTCATTTTGCTCTGGAAAGCCAACAACACCCACAGCTGCTCTGGCCACGGAGCAGAGTGAAAATCCCTTTAATGAAACACAAACAGCAATGTGTGCCAAGGGCTCCCAAAGCCACAAGCAGGCTGAAGGCTCCAGGTGGAAAATATGTGGAATTATTTGGATATCAGTAAGGCAAAATGTGGCCTGCCCCTCCAGCACTCATTTCAAACTACAGGCAATAAGTGAAGGCTGTGATCTCTGCAGGGCTGGCAGCTTTGCAGGAATCAGCTGAGGACTGAGCCCCTCCACAGAGTAACCAAATTTCCCATTCCCTTTGCCCAAATGTCCAGGCAAACCAGGGGCAAACCTGGGCATGCTGCACAACCCTTACCTGCCCTCACTGCTCTGCTCCCTCCTTCTCACCTCGTACAGAACTGAACCTCTGTGAGATCCACAGGGAGCTCAAAGCCCACCCAGTGCCAGCCCTGCCATGGCAGGGACCCCTTCCCCTGCCCCAGTGGCTCTGAGCCTGCCTGGGACACTGCCAGGGATCCAGGGACAGCCTGGGAGCTGCCAGGGCCTGCCCACCCTCATGATGGAGAAGTGAGCAGAAATAATTCCCTGGACAGCCCCTGGCAGCACATCCCTGCTGTCCCTGCACTACAGAGACTCCAGGGTGCTGCAACTGCTGAGGGGAGCTCAAGGATCACAAGAAGATCCCAGCGGTGGAAAAACAAAGTTACAACATCTGGAGTGCTGGGATGGGCTTTTCCATGATGGGAATGGATGAGACTCCTGATTGCTGAGCACAGGGATCTCCCTGGATGATAAATGGGGAATGGCTCTGCTGGGGTTTCACTGAGCAGCAGCAGATGCCAGGGCAGGGATGGCTCTGTCTGCACAGCCCAGCCTTCATCCAGCTCTGCAAAACCTTCTGCCCTCACTAGAGAGTGTTCTAAGTTCAAAAACCAACCTCTGTGCTGCTTTCATCCCAAACCTCAGGCCTCAGGAATCCACCTCCTCATCATCATCATCCTCAGGAATGGATTCTTTCAGTTCCTCTATTGAGTTCCCTGTGACTTTACACCCTCCCTTTCCCAGCTCTCCCCATGTAAATAAACTCCAGGACCGAGCTGAGTTCCTGCTCACACACTCAGACCCAGGGCCTGTGCAGGGACACCTTGGGGAGGCACCTGCTGGTGCTGCTCCTGCCAGGAGGGGCTGCAGAGCCCTCAGCAGAGTGCAGGGCTGACAGCCTGCCAGGAAAGGGGAACCCTCCCCATCTCCTGTGCACGAGGGAAGCAGATCCCACAGCTGCTGTGCCCCCAGTAAAGGGCAGCCCAATGAAAGCCCCGAGTGTGAGCGACACGAGCGGCTCCAAGGCACACGCGGGGCCAGGAGCCCCAGAGCTGCCAGGGAACAACATCTGCCAAACATCTGGCCTCAATCAGCAGGGCTGGGAGGTACCTGCAGTCCCCAGGGAACTGCAAGGTAATTGAAAAGCTGCTGGCACGTTTCATTCCCTGCTAGCCCTGCTCCCTGCTCCTCTCTGGCAGTGTTCATGCAGAACAACATTGATTCCTAAAAATTCCAGCCAAACCCCCTGGGCAAAGAGGAGGCTGTGCCACACAGAGGCACCCTGCAGCCAGGACATAATGAGCTTCCAGTGTCAACTCAGCTTTAACTGTCCCAAAGTTTTCAGGGCAGGATTAATCCATGGATCCTGAGTGCCTGGAGCTGGCTAAGAACTGATCTCACTCCCTCCAGGTAAATGAACCTCTGCACACACATGAAGCAATTCTGCCAATTATGCCTTCATACAGGTAATTGTACAAAGGAATGAATGTGACAGCACCCAGGGGTTTGTGCTGCACCTCCTGTGTGTGTATAAACCTTTATACAGGTAAATTGTACAAAGGAGTGGATGTGACAGCACCCAGGGTCTGTGCTGCACCTCCTGTGTGTGTATAAACACCCATTGCTCTACTGCATCAGGACAGAATCTGAAATTCTGTAATTGAACTGACACAGCCAAAGCCTGAAATTCCAAAATCCACCAGGTCAAGTAAATTAAAATTACACCAAGGGGAGTTTTCAGCTTCCCAAAACTGAATACTCTAGGTCTCCCCCTTTCCTTATTCTCTCCACTGACAAATGTAAAATGTTCATTTCTTCATAGAAACAGAGACAACTCTTATTGTAGCAGACAAAAACTGCACTGGGGAAATGAAGGGAAAGCAGTTCAAGGCACTGGAAGGGAGATGTCAACTCCCAGTGTATAAAATAAAGCAGACACAGGCCAGGGATGTGACCTCTGTACCTGCCCAGGAGGGACCAGCACAGGGCTCCAGGGCAGATGCAGGAACACTTCAAGAGAATCCCTGGAATGGTTTGGGTTGGAAGGATCAAAGCCCATCCAGTGCCACCCCTGCCATGGCAGGGACACCTTCCACTGTCCCAGCTGCTCCAAACCCCATCCAGGTTGGCCTGGGCACCCCGAGGGATCCTGGGGCAGCCACAGCAACAAACACAGGGCCCTGAGAGAGGAAAAATCCTTCTCAAAACTGAGTGCAACATTTAGGAACAGCCCAAGTGGAGCCTTACAGGAAGGAGCCTGGGGATATTCCAGACAGGCAGAGCTTTTCCATGCAACAAAACCCCCTGGTAAACCCCCTGGTTGTGTGGGTGCAGGGCAGCAATCTCACCTGCAGAAAAGAGCTTTTCCCAGAGCCCCACTGCAGCTCCAAGCCCAGCCCCAGCACGTGGCACTCCCTGAGCTGCTCCTCTGGCCACCAGGTCAATCAGCCCTCCCTCAGCAATGGATGGAAACCCAGCAATGCCCTGCCTGCAGCCAGGAGGCCACAGGGGTTTTGGAGGAATGGCTCTGAGCAGAGCACTGAGGCTGCTGTGCCATCAGCTGGGAGCAACACCTCAAAAGCTTCCTCCCAAACACAAGCACATCTGCTGCTCTCATTTAGGATCAAAGGTGGCCAAGCAAATGCTGACTTGACCAAAACCTGTAAATTTACCATGGACAAAGTTTTATCAAAACATCACTGATACCTGTCATAGTGAAACTGTAACAGTTCAAGAGGAAACTAAAACCAGCTCTTGGTGCCTCATTTTGCTGCAGGCTGCATGAAAGGCTGATTAAAAAAGGAGAAGTATAACTTGCAGAGCTTGGGTGATGTGGCACACTGGATTTAGAGCCAAGCTCAAGCCCTGCACTGTCACTGTCACTATAGAGAACACAGGCTCACACTGCTGTTCTCAAGGTGAATTAAAAAGGGAAGTTTATTTTCTGACTCCAACATTTAGAGTTTTCCAAGAGTGACCATGGATTGGAGGGTGACAGTGCCACCTCTCCAATGACACTGGACAGACTAACAGTCTATCAGCTTTCTCCTCCTCCATAAAGGAGTGCAAAACAATGAGTTATTTACAGAAAGTGTAAAGTGAGAAAGTTCACTACAAGAATGTCAACATCAGAAGGCTTAGAAAGTCTTAAAAAACCAGGGTGACACTGCACTCAGGAGTTCAGTCCAGCTGCAGGTGAACTTCAGCTGGGGACAAACAGCTCCTCCTCACCCAGAGCAGCTGCAGGCAGTGAGGAGACTGCAGGTGAAGTTTCTGCAGTTCCCAGTCCCCAGTGCCTGCAGGATCCAGAATAGACCCAGAACAGCTCCAGGCAGTGTGGACACTGCAGGTAATGAAAGGTGAAGTTTCTGCAGTCCCAGACCCCAGTGCCCTGCAGGATCCTGTCAGAGCCCAGGCTGGGATGTGCCCCAGGCCCCTGTTTGTGCTGTGCATCCTCCCCAGCACTGCTCCTGCCACTGCACCACATCTGCACCCAAGGTTCTGCTGTGGGATGATGGCAGAGGCATCAATCTGCCCCTGCAGCCTGGAGAGGAAAGTCAAACCAAACCAGGGCCAGCACTCAGGCCAAGGTGCGCTGAGGACAGCCCTGTGCACAGCCCCTGTTTGCCTTGGCCCAGCTGTGCTCAGGGCCATGGCCAGAGTCAAGCCCTTGGCCTGCACTTCACAGCTCCCATTTCCAGCATCAGCAGGGCTGGGATTAAATATTTGTCCGGGTCACCATAACTGGGCTGTAATTACTGCAAAAAGAGTCAAAAAAAGGCTCAAAACTGTCTCCAGATGCCTTTTTCCTTCACTTGCTTTTCCATCAGCCTCTTCAATGTCAACAACATGGAAAGAAAAATCACCCAGGCTGGGGCAAGCTGTGCAAGACTAACCCAGCTTCAGTCCCTCTCTGCACTCCCAGACCCTCCTTGGCTTCACCTGGCTCAAAGCTGCTCAGAACCAGGAGGTTTTGAACAGAGTCTGCATTGTCCTTTGTATGGAAAGCCCCAGCCTGCCCTGGGAAGGCTCATAAAGGAGTTTCAGCTGCTGCCAATCTCTCCAGTCACTCATGACCTTACAATGTGCCTCCTGTCCTGCAGAGTTTATTGCTCTGCTCCAGGCAGTGACTGCAGAGCCCAGAGCAGGCCCAGCTCATCTGCAGCAGGAGAAGCCCCTGGCAGGTGGTGGGGCAGAGCAGCCCAGCCAAGGCAGCCCAGCTCAGCACATCCTGCCTGTCAGGGCCTGGTGAAACCTCCCTGGTGAAAAGCAGCTCTCAGGAGGCAGACAGAGTCATTAATGCTGGCACAAAACCCCCAGATGTTCAGGACAGACTTACCTTACTTTTTTAGATTTTTTTTAAATCAGTGTTCTGGTACTGCATGGAGAAAGCACTAAAGGAAGACACCATGTAACTGATGTACTTAAAAAAATCTTACTGTCAGTGCAAAATACAGGTTTGTTCTCAGTGGTTTAGCTGGCTTTTAAAAGAGAGTAAGGAAAGATGCCCATCCTGTATTTTTATAATCCTGTTGGAATCTTCCAGTGAGAAAGTGGGCAAATCTTACAGATAAAAAAATCTGCAACACACATGGAAGAATAAAACCTCAGGAATACCAAAAGACACACTGAGACTTACAAGCAAGTCTGAACTCCTGCTGGATGTTTTGTATTTTTAATTGCAAGCCCCTGTGTGTCAAGCACAGCTCAAGGGGCTCTCTGGCAATCACCCACTGCATTCCCCATTTCACTGGGCTGCAGAGCAGCAGGACAAGAGATGTTTGTGCAGCACCTCCCAAAGGCAGGGCTCTGTGCCTGCCCAGGTGTGAGGAGGACACAGCCTTACCTGTCTGGTGAGGCTGCCCCCCAGGTTCATGGTACCAGAGCCAGTTTTGTTGGTCTGCAGCCACAGCATCACTGTGGAGGTCAGCTTGTAATGGGCAGTGCGGCCACTGGACTTCTCCTGCACGTGCAAGGGGACAAAGAGGGACAGAGGCAGAGGTTAAAATCCCCCCTAAAGCCAAATGGGGGCTGGCACACCCCACAAACAACAGGCCAGGTAAGCCTAACCCCCCTCATGCAGCACAGTCTCTTACAGACAATTCTAAGTGTGCTCACTCCTCTAATTTTCCAAAGCAAATCTAGTTAGAGCAATTCACTCTCCTAATACCTTGTTTTTATTACCTAATTAGTGATATTTATCTGTAGCTCTTTATGTTAAAAAAACCCCCACATCTCAGGATCACATGCACAGAAAGTAACATACTTTCAATTCTTCTGGGATTCTTTTTGATTACAGCCCTAACTTATCTCTATCCAAATTGCTTCGGGGCATTTTCAAAAATTAACAAGGGAAAGAAGTTTACAGGCCTGACACAGTCTTGCATTGTTCAGTGGAACACCTGTGCTCCTTAATTGTCTGGAATTAACTGGTTTTGTTTTCACTGGGGTGTATCAGCTCCCCAGAGGCTGTACCTGAACCTCCACCACGTGGATGGAATCCCAGCATCCCTTAATCTTCTTTGATCCATCTCCAGCTTTCTTAATGAGGATCACCCCAGCAAAGCCATGATCCAGATCCCAGAGGTAGACAGAGGAGACTCCACCTTCAAAATACCTGCAGGAGGCAACCCAAAGGCAAGTTAAAAGCAAGCAGGAGAGTCAGATATCAATAATAATCATCTTAAATAAGCAGAATTTCTAAGTCCTAATCCAGATTTGTTTTTTCTTTCAGGACAGCACACACTCTCAGTTACACACCCAGAACACAGCACTTCCAATCACTTCATAATGCAGACTTTAATTACAAAACAACTGCACATGTCTCTGAAGGAGAATAAAGGTCTGGGGAGAAGCAGAGCTATTTACAGATTTCTACAGGACTTGAGCAAACAATTCCTCTGATTCCAATTACCTACAACAGCTGGTAAAAGCACGAGCTACAAAGTGGGCTCAGAGTAAGGCTTTATTTTACAATCTGGTCTTTTTCCCCTCTTCTCCCTTGCTATTGGCAAAGTCTGGAAGTTCTTTACAGCTAAGTTCACTAATTAAGACAAAAGGAAGCAAGTAAGTAACTTTATGTTGCTGCCTCAAAAGTCTGTGTGAAGCTGACACTGATTTACTGCAAAGGGAGCAGAACTAGAACCAGGATCTCAGAAATGTAGAGATGCTGCTGAGGTTTTATTAATCCAGCATCAGGTATGGGGAACAAGAGAAAAGCCAGACTGCCTCAGTCTCAGGTGTCTTTTGCTGAAAGTAACTCAGAAAACCAACCAAAAATGGGATCTGCAGAGCCCCACTCCCTCTGGGTGACACTGGTGCAGATGGAAATGCACTTCATGAAATAATGGTAAACAACCCAACTGTTGGAAGAAAGGAGGAATTCTGTCTTCTACAAAACTGGAATTGCCACCACTGCATTTTATCCCTTCCATTCTCAAGCTAGCAAAGCCATGAGGAGGATGAAGGAAAAGGGAAGAATAAAAACTCCTTCACACACAACTCAGGGGTCACCATGGATCACAAGGATCATGTGAAAGGAGGGGAGGAAACTCCATAAACTTCATCAACAACACAAAATGTTGGTAGTCAGACTTTTCATTGCCTGCAGGAGGGCAAAACCTCATCCAAAGGCATGAGGAGCTGCCAGGAGTGCAGATTAACCTGTCTGCATCCTGCCTGCCTGTCACACACACCTGGGAGTGACCATCACCCCTTCTGCCACAGAGGAAATCATCCCTCCTGGCCAACATGAAAAAATCATCAACCCTTCCCACCTCTGGGCTTCCTCCTTCCTAACCCTGGGCCTTCCAGTTGGGACTGGTGCTTAAAAGGCAATTGAGTGCAATTTGGAGTGCATGGATTACCCCTAAGCACATGGATTAAAGCACACCAACCCCTCCCTTGCCAGCAGGCAGGAGAAAAGGCACTGGAAGTGAACTCCAGTGACACTTCCAGCACTTCCAGCACATTCCCTGCACCCACAGACCAGCTCAATCCCTTGTTTCCAGAGGGCACAGTCACCAAAGAGCCCCAATTCCCTTTAACTGCAGGCACCCAAGCCTTTACCAAAACAATGCTGACCTCAGGGAAGGTAAATAATTTCCTATAAATTCACCACAGCCTTTTATTTCTAATGGGTGGCTCTGCCTCCCCTGGCCAAGCCCAGCCCAGGCAGTTCAGGACCCACTGTCCTGGGGCATTGCCAAGCACTGATAGCACTGAGAAAGCAAAGCCCAGCCACACTAAAGCCAGGCTTCCACCAGGCAACTTCAACCTAACAAACCAACAAACACCCTCTTTACACACCCTGGGGAATTCACAAATGGATTTTGGTTCATGCAGTTAAATTCCAGTCCTGCAGTGAACCTCAGCTCCAACCTAAGCCACCCTTCCTTCAGCAGTGGGAATCAGAGGCCAGAGAGAAGCAGCTATTGTCCCTTCTCAGAGTCAGATTGCTTTCAAAAAATATATATAACATATCCTTTTTCATCTACAGAATCAGTGAATTCCCTCCAAACGAGCTGGCAGTCACTGAGAACACTGCAGTGTGCACAGACAGTTTCCCCATTACCCACTTTATGACCTTGCTATGAGCATGAAACATTAATTAAGAGAGGGACCGAAACAAGGTTTTGGGAAATTTATTCTTACCTACTGTACTTTGATCCTAATGACATGAAACAGGAAAAAAATCATTTTTATGTGGTTCACCTTTATGAGATTTTACATAAAGGCTTTTGTGGGTATTTTAAGAATGTGCTAAAATGTTGTCTGAAACCACATGAAGCCATGAGAGGAACCTCCCGCCAGAACCAACAGCGCACACATGGAAACGCTTTCAGTGCCTTTGGAGATCTAATGAATCAAATATAGAATTAATATTGTTTTAAATACCAACATGCACTTCCAATAAAGCTGCTCTGCCATGGCCAGGCCCAGGAACTGGAGGCTGGAGCAACAATGCCAGTGACTGAATCCAAGGCACGCCAGGATTTACATTATCCAAAGGCTCCCAAATCCCCTCCTCCTTCATGGGGAGGGAATAATACAACTGATCACTGCACTGCCTTTCACCTTCAGACAGCACTGGAGTGGGATTTCTGAACCTCTGAAAGTCACAGTTGGATATGAGGGGAACATTCCTGGTTTCTTAAGTAAAAATAAAGAGGTGCCACAGGCTAATTGGTCCATAATAGAAAACGGGATGACAGATTGAGAGGAATTTAAATTGACATTGGTGGATTTGGATTTGCTGCAGGAGGGCTGGGCTCCCTCCAAGAAACCCCCTCACCATGGACTGAAATGCAGCACACACTAAAATCCAAGCAGGAGAGGAACCAGCTTGGAAAAGGCCCCAGGAAGGCACAAACTGGGACCTTCTCTGGTAAACAAACAGAAGGACAAGGCAGGGCACAGCCCCAGAGTCACACACAGCTCCTGCACTGAACATCTCCTGCCTCAGTGTCCTGCTGAGATGTGCCTGCCCTGATCCTCCTGCACAGCTGTGCCTGGAGAAGGCAATCTAAGGCAATCTGTCTGCTCTGGGAGCTGCAATCACAGAATCCTTGAGGCTGGAAAAGCCCTCTGAGGTCACCAAGCCCAACCTTGAGCCCAGCACCAGCATGCTCAGCACCAACCCACAGCCCCACAGGACTTTTGAACACTTCCAGGGGTGGGGACTCCACCACTGCCCTGGACATCCTGTTCCAATGCTTTACAGCCCTTTCCCTGAATTTTTTTTTGTAATATCCAACTTCAACCTCCCCTGGCACAAGCTGGGAGGCCATTTCCTCTCATCACCTGGGAGAAGAGACCGACCCTCACCTGGATGCACTGCCCTCTCTCAAAGCAGCCAAACAACCAGCAGATGCTTTTGGGATGCTCAGGAGGCCTCAGGTAGGAGCAATTCCTATTGTGGTACCTCAGAAACATCCAAAGGGACAAACCATTCCCAAAGGACAGCTTCAGAGCAAAGCACTCACTGCTCTCTGCCTAAGGACACTGATCAGCCCAGGATGTTTCAATCAAGGTCAATCAGGCTTTACTTACAGACAAAACTTTCTTATAAAACAATGAAAAATTGTTTTATGGTTGTCATATCCATTTATTAACAAGGAAAACACTGATATCATAGTTGATAACTATGATAAATGATATAGCTGGGTTCAGTTAGAAGGACCTCAAAAGATCATCAAGACCAAGTGACATCCCTGTCCTTGGAGAGGACAGCCACTGCTCTATCTCTGGGAAAATAACTTTTATAAGGCTGCCCGGGAAGGTGACTAAAAGGCAAAAGGCCCAAAGTAATAATTCATTCTCTTCACAGAATTCAGAACAGCAGTTCACTCAAAATCAATTATAGTTTTAATGTCATGATCAAACACTGAGGTTTTATATCTGTTACTCATCAACCACAGAACTCCTGGAAAAAGCTGTTTTATACAAAAAATGTCACACTTAAGACTGACCTACTTTACAAATGCAAGAATAAAAGAAAATATTTAAGCTAAGAGTGATCCAAAGCTTTATGAAGTGTTTGAAGTTGGAGCGGGTGGAGACACAGGATGGAAACTTGTCTGAGGAGCAGGAGAAATAGAGGCTGTGGCCAGAACAAAGCTGCAACTTCAAGAGGGATGTGACAGGGGAGGAAATCCCCAGCTCCCAGCACAGCCCTCAGGGAAGGAGAGCACATTAATCACTTTGGTTTAGCACTGAAGGACAGCCCAGGAAGGCCCCGTGACCCTCCTGATAATGTTCCTCCCTCCCAGCCTCACCAAGAGATCCTGGCCACTGTGTGGAGAAAATGACTTTCCACCACACAGCAATAAAAACAAGCTCTGACTTTCAATTACACCTCAGAACCAACTCGTTCATCCATAAAAACATTTGTGTATTTTCCAGTAAGCAGCTGAGAGCCAGAGACAAAAAGTCTGTGGCTTAAGGCTCTCCCAACCCCCTGATGCCAAAGCACCAGCACCTGGAACCTCAGCCTGGCTCTGAAACCTTCCAAAGCTTGCACAGGGTTTCAAACTGGCTCATTTAAAGCAGAAAAATGTATTTTCTTTTATTCCCTAAAGGTCACCTAGTTATTTCTTCCAGCTACAGAAGTACAGCACAGAAAGGGAAAAGTCTCCAGCTATTTACATCAACAGACTTCCAAGAAAACTGGCATTTAAAAATCCTACCCCGAAGGAAAATACTGAGCATTCAGCTCACATGTTTCTACAAGAGTGACAATGACTGAAGTCACAGCGTGAGCAGCTGGTGTCTCACAGCAACCCAAAACATTTCCTAAATGCTGAGGTGAGGAAGCACATTCCAGCTCTCCAGGGAGCAGGAACTGGAGTGCCAAGTGACAACTCCCACCCTGTCACCTCCAGCCAGCACAGGAATCACAACTGAAATATGAAGGAAGTGGCAAATTTGAGCAACCCACCTTTCATCAAACCCAAAACACTGCTCAGGTGTTCAACAAATGCCCTGCAACCTCACACTCAAGGAGGAGGAACAGATTCCTCAGGAGATCAGCTGTCCCTCAATAATTGTAGCCTCCATCCAGCTGTGAGTGCTGAGGCTCAGGATCCTTTAATGAGAGGACAGGAATGAGCAGGATGTGACACTGGAAGTCCAGGGCATTTACAGCTCCTCTCTCCTTCCCTGGCCCCAGGAGCACAACTGGGCAGCCCCTCCACAATCCCACCCAGAAATTAAATGAGGAAGGTAAAATGTCTGTGCACAGCCCAGGGGTTTTGCACCCCACTTGATGAACTCAGCCCAAATTATGCTTGGGGGCTCTGTACAGGTATTTTACAGGAATTCTTTCCAGCATACACAGGTGCAAAAATCCCTGGAGCAAACATACCAATCCACTTAGGTATGTGTAACTTGAATGCCAGTTGTACTTAAAAGCACATCTGGACCACGGTGGGATGACTCAAAGTGCTCAGCAGAGCTGTGAAGTGCAGGAACTCTGCAAGGAAGGACAACAGTACCCAAACAATGGGATCCTGAGGGCTCAAAGTCTCCCAGAAATTTCCAAAGTCTCCCAAAAGTTCCCAGTTTGTGCCTTCTAGCACCTCTCATTACTTAATGAAAGTGCACTGCTCACGTTTTCCTTCCCATCTGACTGCTCCTGGCAGATGGAAATGAATGAGCAAATCCCTTTGCAGAAGTCACCTGGAAACTGTTCCATCAGTCACCTAAAGAGCAGGACAAGGGGTCACTCTGGAAGGTGCCCAAAGGAGGGAGAGCCTCATTACCAGCAGGAATCTCCCACTGCTCCCAAACCCTTCTCCCGTGGCCATCCCTGGGCAGCACAGACACTGCCCCAGTGTGCCACATTCCACACTCTGCCAGCTGAAACCCAAACGTGGACAGCAAGGAACAGACAGCAGAAATCTTCTGTGTCGTGGTTTAGGTTTGGCAAAATCTTTGGAGGCTGCAGATCTCACATGACATCAATTCTGTGACAGAATTTTGCATCAGATCTGCCACAAGAAAGCTGCTGCTGTTTGAGTTACTCTGTCCTCAAATTCCATCATTAAAGCCACTGCACATTTGTGAGGGCATGAGGTAAATTTCTGTTCATACAGTACAAATACAATACTGGTTGTCTCAATATTAGAGACAACCAGTTCAAAAATTCCAGCTCACAATAAACTGACAGCTCAAAATTCCATCTCCTTTTTGAATGTAAGTCATTCCTTCCTAGGGATTTAAAGCCTTCAGAGAGCAGTGTTTGAGGACAGTGCTGCATCATCAGTGCTGACCTCCTAATCCAAGTGTTCAGTTTTTATGTAATTACAGAGAACCATGGGAACCCAAGGGAAAAACTCCTCCTCCACCCAACATCTCGGATTCAGAAGATAAGAATGCAGTGCGTGCAGAGCTGCTCCAAAATGGAACTCCCAGAGAAGAAAAATCAGATGAAAAGCAACTGATTTCGTTTTCCAGCATGCCAGTACATTTAATTTTCCCCTCTTTCTAAGAAGATTCTCTAACATTTATCAACAACTTCAATATTAATTCTGCTCTGAGCTGCCCATGGGCACGCTGCGGAGGGGATCCCAACCCAAGGAAAAATAATTTCCTTGGGAAAACAGCACGGCTGTAACTGTAAAAGCACACAGACATGAAAGCAGAGAAAGTCTTGGTGGTTTAGACCTGTCTTAGGAGATTTCATCTCACCCTTATTAGGCTGGCCCAAGGCAGGAATCCCCCCTGCTGCCCCAGCCCATGGTGCACATCCCCAGGCAGTTTCCTCAGTGCTGGGATGCACAACAAACCCATCTGGATCCAATCTGCAGGGCCCTGGCTGTGCAAGCCCCAGGAACTCCCATGCCCAGGAGAAAGGCAGCACAAAGGGCTGCAGCAGTAATGAGGAACAGGGAGCTGATGGCAATAAAGTCACTTCAAAGCCTTCCAGGGGCTCCAGCTCAGGCAGCCCAGGTTTGCATCTGAGCACAGGGCTCACAAAGGGCTCACAGCCTAAAGCCCTCAGTGAGCTCCAGCCCCATCCAACCTGGCCTGGGACACCTCCAGGGCTTGGGCACCCACAGTTTCCTTCTCTGGGCACCCTGTGCCAGGCCAGGCTGTGCTGAAACCCCCTGCTCACACCTCTTACATCTGTTCTTGGTGGAGCTGGGGCTGTTCATGCACAAAGCACAGCAAAGCTGGTCACAGATGGATGCAGCAGTTCATACAAACCCTGGGAGAAGTGCAGAGGAATTTGTGAGCTGGCCTGGGCTCCTCTGAGAGAATCCTGGGGTCTGTCAGGGGAGGAGAGCTCAGATGGCAGCACAGCAGATCTCAGGAACAGCCACAGCCCAAGGGCAGCACTAACAGAGGTTTCCATTTTTTCTTATCAGGACAAGTGGACTAAGGCAGTGCCAGAGGTTGTTCAAGCACACAATCCAAAACAAACCAGGAAAAGGGGTAAAAACAGCTAAAGAAAGTTGAACCATCCAGCAGTTTATGGGACATCTGAACATGCTCAGTGCAGATGATGGCACAAAACGAGACATCCCTGAGCCCAGCAAAGCCAGGCTGTTCCACAAGATTAAACAGAGTAATAAAAATAAAAAATACACCCAGCCCTGAACACTCTAAAAATGAAAGGGCAAACTCATCTGTCACTGAGACATCACTGCTGTACCTGGTCAAAGGCTCCTAAACCCACACATTGCTGAGGCCATGGCCCAGGAATTCCTCCTCCAGAGCAGGGAGAGGCACTGGGTGCTCACCTGGCTGCAAAGAACCCCTGGGTTCCATCCACAGGACAGGAATGTCCCCACATTGCAAAGAGACATCCCTGGGTTCCATCCACAGGACAGGAATGTCCCCACATTGCAAAGAGACATCCCTGGGTTCCATCCCCAGGACAGGAATGTCCCCATGCAAAGAGACAGCCCTGGGTGCCACCTCAGCACTGCCAACACTGTCAAAAACTGGGATAACTGTCCTGGACCAGATTCCAATCAAAATTCAATAATAAAAGGATTACACACAACAAAGACATTTCAGAGGTCAATCCTCTCCCAGACCTCCTTCCACTCCTACCAAATTCCTGCTCCAGAGCTCTAATATAACAAACTGAAAATGGATCAACATCAAAACAGAGACAGAAGCAGAAGTTCAAAAGGTTTCATTCTCACTCTGTTGAGGAAACTCAAAATCTTAATCAATACAAACATTTTCCAGGAACAGAATGATTAAGATGATGTTTTATCTTTTTCTAAAGCTGTTAAAAATCAAAAGACCAATAAATCCAATTTAAGCCACAGAAAAAAAAGGAGGAATAGCTTTCTAAATGTATGTCAGTCACTAAACCAGTCCAAAGTTGCCAAAACTCATCCTGTTTGCAGACAGATCAGCAGCATCCTTCCCAGGGGAGGTCTATTTAATCACTTCAGAAATTATTTCTTCCAGACAACAAAGAGCCATTAGATTACTTAATTAAAGGCCTGATTATCTCCAACCCAAAACAAGGGAAGGCAGAATCTAAAATAGAGAGATTTAAGCAGCTGCCCTGGTCCTCATTATGCTTTGATTTCAATCAAGCACACACACGTCAAGCAAAGGGCAATAAATTACAACCATGTGTTGGAAGAAATTATCTTCACCATATTGGAAGTGGAAAGCCAAGGCTCTAACTGAGTGGTGTAAGATATTAGACTTCCATCTGGGAATAATAACCTACTGAACACAAACATGCCAGAGCGTTTGCTCCAGGCACTGCTGGAGTTAAAGCTGGCAGCAGGAGATGGAAATGGAACAGTTGTTTTTTGGGAAAGTGACATGGATTTTGGTAAAACAGATAACCAAGAGACATGCTTGTTGTTTAACACAGAGGACAGAGAGGGAACTGAAACCTGGTGTAATTCCTCTTTAACCCAAATAGCTCCAGAAAGGAAAGGTGGGAAACTCCAGAGATACTAAAGGTAGTATCTACACTAAAACAGGCACTTCAGGCCAGTTCAGCACTGGTTCACAGGCACTGAAGGTTCAGCAGAATTGTTCTCCAGTTTACATGATTTTATTGCATGCAGTACTACAAGACTTCCCCAAACTCATTTTCACACTGCAGTCACTCAGTGGCCATTAAGCTTTTGGGGACAAAATTGAATATTAAGGTCCCTAGCAAGCAAATCTGAGTGGATTATTGCACACAAACTGTTAACAGACCCACACCAGGCTGTTTCCCTCAAAACACCCACAGCAGCAGGTGCCAGCCCCTTGGGAAATGGCAAACACAATGCAGTGACTCACTGAACGTAGGTGGAGACTTACCACACCTGATGAAAAGAGAAATCTAAAAAGGAAAGGTGTGTGGGCCAAGTGGGACTGACACAAGGAAGAACTGAAGCAATCTCAAGTGCTGGGAGAGGCCTGAGATGAATTCTGTGAGATATCAGCACTTTCTGTGCTAAAGGGGAGCTGATCCAGGGGAGGCTGGGACCACAGGGGGAGAGCAGAGTGGGATGGAGATGTTCCCAAAAATGCTCATTTATCTACAGATGCTGGGATGAGCTGCACCTGGTGTGTTTGGAAGCTCAGGAGGGAAGTGAGCCCTGTGCACAGCAACTGCTGAGAGACCTGGGGTTGTTCAGCCTGGAGAGAGGAGCTCTGGGGTGACCTGAGTGGGGCCCTGCAGTGCCTGAAGGGGCCAACAGGAGAGATGGAGAGAGACCTTGGACAAGAGGGAATGGCTTCCCACTGCCACAGGGCAGGGCTGGATGGGATATTGGGAAGAAATTCCTCTCTGTGAGGGTGCCCAGAGCAGCTGTGGCTGCCCCTGGATCCCTGGCAGTGCCCAAGGCCAGCCTGGACAGGGCTGGGAGCAGCCTGGGACAGCAGAAGCTGTCCAGCAAGCCTGGACACAAAGGCACTACTTGCTCTGAAAAACCCAGCAGAAACTCTCATTACAGGAATAAAAAGCCTGAACAGCCCAGGAAATTCAGGCAGGCTGGATGTGATGTTCCCTGTGAGTGCTGTGATTAATTTTGTATTCACTGTTACCTCTCTTTCATAAAACAGCAGCTGTGGCTACAGAGGCAGCTCAGGAACATTCTCTGCCCCACAGAGGGACAGAACAGCCTCTTAAGGGACTGCTGGTGAGGAGCTGATGTGTCAGATTTGAGGCTTCTCCCTCAGCACCATTTTCATCCTCTTCATCCACAGCCACTGCACTTAAACTGGCATTTTTAAAGAATTTGTAATGTAAAGTATCAATTAGCCTGGTGTCCCCTGTGCAGGATCTGTGTGGGCAGGCAACCTCACCAGAGAGAGCAGAAACAAGGAAAGCCTCTGCAGGTCAAGTCAAAATGCAGATTTTCTGCACACTGCATACAGACTGATCCCTGTTCCTGGAGGGTGAACCTGGCATAGATCTCCCCACCTAACAGTAAGCAGAATTTCCACAAAAAACACAATCCTGAGGGCTGCCAGCACGTTTAGCTCTTTGATTAATCCATCAAGGAGCCTGAAGTATCTCCCAGTGCTGGAGAAGCTCTGCTGTGCCAGGCTCTGGAGCTGGGAAGGAGGACACTGGTTGCTGGCCCAGGATGCCCTGAGCCCTCCCTGCCCAGCTGCAGGAGCTGCCAGGGCAGTGACACTGCCAGGACAGTGACACCTCCAGGGACCCTGCCTGGCCCAGCCCCACTGCTGCTCTACAGGCACTGCCAGGGGCAGCTCCCAGCTCCAGCAGCCAGGCAGTGACACCCCTGCCACTGCCACTGCCACCCCTGCCACCTAGGCAGTGACATCCCTGCCACCCATGGGGTGACAGCCCTGCCACCCAGAAAGTGACATCCTTGGCACCCAGGGAGTGACATCCCTGCCAGTGCCAGCCCTGCCCAGGCAGTGACATTCCCGCCACCCAAGGAGTGACATCCCTGCCACCCATGTGGTGACATCCCTGCCACTGCCACCCTCCCACCACAGCCCTGCACAGGCAGCTCCAGCAGCCATGGAGTGACATCCCTGCCAGTGCCACCCTCGCAGGCAGTGACATCCCTGCCACCTATGGAGTGACATCCCTGCCATTGCCACTGCTACCCCTCCACCACAGCCCTGCACAGGCAGCCCCAGCAGCCATGGAGTGACATCCCTGCCACCCATGGGGTACATCCCTGCCAGTGCCACCCCTCCACACAGCCCTGCACAGGCAGTGACATCCCTGCTAGTGCCAACCCTGTCCAGGCACTGACACCCCTGCCACTGCCAGCCCTGCCACAGCAGTGACACCCCTGCCACCCATGGAGTCACGCCACTGTCACTGCCACCCCTCCACCACAGCCCTGCACAGGCAGTGACATTCCTGCCACTGCCACCCCTGCCACCCATGGAGTGACATCCCTGCCACCCAAGGAGTGACACTCCTGTCACTGCCATCCCTCCACACAGCCCTGGCCAGGCAGCTCCAGCACTGCTCCATGAGGAATTGCTGCAGCCATTCCCAACCCAAGGTGTTGTTGGCAAGAGCAGCACTGAGGGAAGCTGCCATTTGTTGTCACCTCTGAATTTCCACCCTCTGATCTCCAAGCAAAAATTAAGCTTCTGCTATCAAAACACAAAAATCCAATTGTCTTGTTCAGAAACCTGCAGAGCCCAACTGCAAGAACAAAAGACTGTTTCCACATCTCTGTTGGAGGTAAGGTACAAATCTTGATTTTAAGCACAACAAACCCTTCAGACACTGAGGTTAAGTTGCCTTAACTTTGCAAATTCTTTCCACAAATGCCACAATGTTTTTACACTGCTCAGCCAAACATTAAGCCACCCTTTTCCTCTTTTCCTCCTCCACTTCTGGGATCACCACAGGCACTGAAGGGTTCTGTGCTGGCACCTGTGCCCATGGTCTGACCTCTCCTCCTGGCTGTGATCCTCCCTGGGTCCCCTCTGACCATTCCTGCCTGTAAAACCTGCACTGACAGACAGAAAGATGGAATTTGGAACAATCACATCTTTCCCTTCCACACAATACATGGAGATTGTTATATAAAGGTACTGCTGTACCCCACACTGAGCAGGGCTCAGCAGATTCACCTCAGTCACAAACCTGCCCTGTGCCTTCCTTTCAGCCAATCCAAGCTGTTTAAAGAAGTTTTTGTATCCAGCCATGACTTCATGGTCATCTGAGCAGAGTGGGATTTAAAAAGACAACCTTGGTTCCATGAACCTCCCCATTTTTGTCTCAGGGTATTAAAATCTTATTGGTCCTGCTCTGTTCTGCATCTGGGGAGTAACTGCAAATTTGGCTTTGCTGAATATGCAAAATTCCTTTCTTCCACTCAGTTCAGATACCAATAACAAGTGTTACTTACAAGAGAAGTTGGAGAGCTATGAAAATAATGCATGAAAAGTAAAGATTTGATACCTGTAACAGAAGTGTGATGTTTAACACGTTCGGACAGGCTGCATTTACACTGAGCCACAGAACTCAGCAAGAGAAGTCCCTTTTAATGTGCTTCTGTCAGCACTGTAACATGATGAGCTACATCTAAGACTGTGTTTTATCTCCCTTTTCAGGCAACAAGAAGCAGCAATGAAGTTTGTTCACTTTTTTCATGGGCTTTAGGCACCTCCCTAAGAGTGTGTCCCAGTGAAGGACACACTGGTTCATTTTGCTTTCCAACACTCACTTGCTGTGCAGTTTTAGCATCACTTTCCACCCCAGCATTGCTCAGGAGACCACAGAGCCCACAGCTGGACCTGATCCCATCCCAAGGATGTGGAGGTAAGTTCAGTGCAGGACCAGCACAGCCCCAATTTACAGAAAATTGTTCAACTGGTAACTCACCCAGCCAGCTTCCTCTTGCTGCTTTAAAAAGCCACTGTCCAATCTACATAGATCCCACACAGGCTCTGTTAATTCCTTTGTTTTACACCTCTTTCATAGGACAGGGCCTGAACAAGCACCCTGCAGCAGAGGCACATCAATCCCTGCCCAGCTGCTGCCCTTCAGTGCCTGTCCTTTCACTGGGACATGTGAGAGCTGCTGCTGCACACAGAGATTTTTTAAGAGTACAGCCTTGAGGGAATGGAAAATGCAGATGGTTTAAGCCAGAACTTAGAGATCAAAGAGAAGCCAGGTCATGCCAGGACAGAGACAGCATCAATCTGTTCAAGGGGGAAGGAGGTGGGAAAGCACCTCAGCACCAGCTGACAGACTTCATCATGTCTGGCATCACAAACCCAGCGCTGCCTCCCCCCAGGGGACAGAGACAGACAGACAGACAGGGCCCAGAGGGTAGGACTGACATACAAGTCTCTGTACTGGTCGAAGGCATTGTTGGCTTCCACCTCCAGCTTGCGCAGGCGAGCCGAGGGCATGGCACCGTCCTCCAGGGGAGGGTCGTACTTGTTGCTCCACGGTGACCTGCAGGGACAAAGGAAGGGACAGTCACACCAGGGGACAGTGGTCACAGGGGCTCTTGGATGAGGGGAGAGACAAGAATGTTGGTTCCATGTTCAGAAGGCTTGATGCTGGCTAAAAATAGAATGGAAAAGAATGATAACAAAGGCACCTGGCTCAGACAGAGAGCGAGAGCCAGCTCTGCTGTGACTGGTCACTAAATCCAAACATCCACAGGAGACCAATCACAGATGGACCTGATGCATTCCACAGCAGCAGATAATCATTGTTTACATTCTGTTTCTGAGGCCTCAGCTCCTCAGAAGGGAAAAAATCGTAAGAAAAGATTTTCAATGAAAAGATGTCTGCAACACACCAGGGGACAGAAAAACAGACAATAGTTTCTTAGGCTGGAAATGGGGCTGTGCGTTCCATTCCTATCTGTGGGGCAGTTATCTTCTGTCCATGGGGCAGTTTTAATTTATCTCTCCCACAGCCAACCCTCCCTCCAGGAGATCTCTGCTGTCCATGGCCACTGAGTGTCCCTGCAGGGCTGA
>JAWWEX010000084.1:1108045-1132574 GCA_035583215.1 Arremon brunneinucha | reverse complement strand
TTTTTCTTTTCCCTATTAAAGAACTGTTATTTCCTGCTCCCATATTTTTGCCTGAGAGCCCCTTAATTTAAAATTTACAGCAATTGGGAGGGGTGGGGAGGGTTTACATTCTCCATTTCAGGGGAGGCTCCTGCCTTCCTTAGCAGGCACCTGGCTTTCCAAACCAAGACAGAAACCCAGCACAAGGGAGCCAAGAAGTCAGGCTGCCATATTTTACAGTTCTTCCCCTCAGTTTAATGAACCTGCTCATGCTCATTGAGCATTTGGAGTCTGCCCTTTTTCCCCAAGGAGGTTCTTGCCTGCAAATGGGACAGGCAGCAAAATCAAAATGACAGATGTAAAGGTTGGGATGAAATTTGCCAAAAAAGATCAAAAATCTATTTGTTCCAGTCTGGCTCCTGGTGTTTCTGGAGCCATTACAGGTGGCAGAGCACACACTGCTCTTGTCTAACCAGGGCACCCTCCAGGAGCTCAGGCTGAGAGTGGCTGCAGAGCAGCTCTACAGATGTCTCAGCAATAAAGGAATTGTGCTGCATTTAATAAATTATTTGATCTCAGCCCCAGAGGAGGGGCTGCAATGCCTCATGTGGGGGACACAGACCCTCCTCCTAACAGCCCCCAAACTGCTCTGGTTCATGTTACACTGTGAAAGGGAGCCCAGGGAGTGTGTTGCTGATGGAAAGCATGTAGAGCACTAATGAGCACCATCCAAAAGTAATTCCAGCATTTAGAGGTACCCAGCAATTTTCTGAGTCATTAAAAAACCTCAGACCAATTACAAATCAAGCTTACCATGGCTGACCAAACAACTCCTTGTTTGGAGTGGTCCTGGGAGCTGTTCAGACCCCAACACCAGTTCAGTCCTCCCAATTTCATCACAAAACCAAGCATGTCACACCAGATCAGATCAGAGATTTAGTTACTTGTCTCCCACCTCCAGCCACAGCCACAAAAACGATGCTTTAGGTTGCCAAGGGTTTTGGGGGCACAGATGTAGCCAATTATTAAATGGTTTCAAGAGAGAGAAATAATCCTTTCCTGCAGGGAATAACTTCTTTCCTGACCCTCAGAGCTCCCTTACCTGTACCTTGGCTTACATAAGTAAAAGAAATGTTTAGAGTTTGATAAATTGAAGTCAGCCACAACTTTTTGACCACAGCTTACCAACATCAGCTTTAGAAGCACTTCCCAACCAAACCTCTACATGGTGAGCAGCTGCTCTTCTGTACAGATTTAGAAGTTTAGAAATAAGCAATGTATTTGGACTGGACAATAGAATCCAGTTTTCCCACTAGGAGATTCTGTACAGATTAAATCCATATTTCAGTAACACCTTCAGTTACTCCAAAGGCAACTGTGCCACACTCTGTTTGAAGGGACATTTGGCACTGACCAGGTTATTACAGCCCCAACGTGCAGCACAGGATGTGCCACTTGTAACAAGCCTATAAATCCTTCTTACACCAGTTTTCCTCCCTAGCAGTGTGTAAAGGACAACAAAAAGTTCCAGGGAGAAGCAGCAAAAAAGATATCAGACACAAGATGGTCAGCCAGGTTTGGTTTTTGACTGCAGAACATCTGAGAGAGCACAAATTATAAATAGATTTGGGTGTTCTCCAGATGCCCAGACCTTCTCAGCAGTGTCTCTGCAGCCTGTGGGGCAGCACAGCCACTGCAGCTCCCAGAGCTGCACACAGCAGGTTGTTTATCAGAAGATAATACCCAGGTGCAAGGGCCTGCATCCATCTGCACTCATTGTCCCAAATTCCAACAGCAGCCTCCAAGCTGGCACCTGGGCTGAGCTCATTAGGAGAGCTGCTAATGACTGCTCACACTCACTGAGTGTCCCTGCACACACAGCCCCAAACAACCCCTGCATTCCTGACATTGCCTGGCCAGTGGTTGTTTGGTCAACCTTGCCCAAAGACAAGGGGACAGACAAATCACTGACAGACTGACACTGCCATATTTTCTGGAAAAATCCCTTCACCAGGATTTCTTCTCATGGGAAGCTGAGAAGCCTCAGAGAAAAATTAAAATAATAATGATCTCATTGCTTCTCCTGTGTTTTGCTGCTTTGGAATGTGGTTGGAGATTGTTTATCCAACAGGTGCTTGTTTGGTTTCATGTGAATTGTTTTGACTGAATGACCAATCTCAGCCAGCTGTGTCAGAACTCTGGAAGCAGTCATGAGTTTTCATGATCATTCTTTGTAACCTTCTGTCTGTATCCTTTCTCTATTCTTTAGTATAGTTTTAATATAGGAGAGAGAAGAGAAAGAGAAAGAGAAAGAGAAAGAGAAAGAGAAAGAGAAAGAGAAAGAGAAAGAGAAAGAGAAAGAGAAAGAGAAGAGGATTTGTCTTCTAAGAACATGGAGTCAGATTCTCAATTCCTCCTTCGTCCCTGGGGACCCTGAAAATACCACACCAAACCTCCCAGATGCCCCAGAGAAGTTTTTACATCCCAGCCCTTTGTCAGCAGGCACTCCCTGGGAAGCAGCCAGTACTCACCAAGTCAATGAGGTCACTGAGATTCTTCTCTATCTGCTGTGGAGGCAGGCGCCTCATCAAATCCAAGGCACAATCCAGCTGCTGGTCACTCTGCAGGAACAAGAAAAGAAGAGCCCTTGGTCAAAGGTGGGCAGGAAACACAACACACAGCTCCCAGCAGCAGCATGCTTTGCATTAATACAAATAGAATTCACTACATTTGATTGTGGATTATTGACTTGGAAATTTAACACCGTGCAGTTGATAGAAAGGAGGTCAGTCCTTACCTCACCAAACTCCTTCCAATGTTTCTGAAAGTGTTTAATGTTGTGTTGTTGTGTTGTTTTTCCACACTATCTCAATAATAACCTGGGTTAGGGAACTGAAAGTTCCTTCTCCCCAAGCAGGTTTAACACTTCCTCCATTGCACTGACCACCTTGAGATAACCAGCATCCAAGACAAACTCTGTTCCACCACAGAGTTCCCTCTGCCCTGCAGCTTTATCAAAAAAACAGAATGAAATATGTACATAAAGCATTTTCCATTATTTCCTTCTTCCTACAAAGCACACACCAAGAGCTGCCTGTACCTAGGAAATCAGAGATCAGTTATTTATTTAGAGCCAACACAGCAGCCTTCTCCAAAGGGCTCACTGTAGCTGCTCTCACACCAATTCTGACACAAAGAAACAACCTTAAACTCCACTTCAGCGTCAGAAAATGTGCCCCAGACACTTGAGGAGCTGAACCACGGACCTGACATAACCTTTAGCTGTCCTTTCCACCAACAGACACAAACAGACACTTTCCTGCTGACCCAACAGCACCCAAAACCTGCACAAGTTCCTTTGATCCCAGGTCAGGTGAAGCACAATCAGTTTGCTCTCACTGCTCCTCCCCTCCTTTTTCTCTTTGCCATTTCCAGCCACCCAATTCCCACCAGCCGAGGTTTAATTTCACCCTCCCATGTTCTGCCAAGCTCCCAAAGTCTTATTTAACAACAGCTCCGATACTAACACAGTTCCATTTTCACATTATCCAACAGAGCAGCCCCCAGGACAGGGAGACACAGGAAGCCAAGTTTCCTGCAATTAAGGCAAACCTGTGGAATGAGGGAAGGAGGGAGTTTTGTGGACATCCATTAGGAAGCTGTCCATTAGATGGCCATAGGAAGGGAATTTTTAGCTCCTGAACTCTCAGACCCCAAGGACAGAGACTCTGGAGGTGGCCTGTGCCTGCCCAGCTGTGCAGCCGTGCCAGGAGGGATCTCCCTTCCCAGGTGTTGTCTGTACCTCCTGCTGTCCCTGCAGCCAGCAAGGAAACCTGGCACATTGTCACAGACACTGTCACAGGGTCCTGCTCCTCACTTGTGATCATGGGGACACTCAGGGAAATGCTCTGCCCTCCTCTGCCAGCTGGAATTGTTTAAAAGACAGAAAAGCCCAAGGAAGGATGTTAAAAACCACCACTAAAGCTGCAACCTTATAGGGAAGCAAACTGAAAATAAAGTACACAGCATGGAGGAGAATGCACACTTGCAGTGTTTATGGATTAACCAGGAGAACCTGCAGTGACCATTTTTACCCAAAATATTCAGTAACAGCTGTGAAAGACACGAGCAGGATTGTTTAAGGCACAGATCCTCCAAGGGGTTCAGACACAGCTGACATCCATGGCTGTGTGCAATGGAAAAACAAAAATATCCAGGCCCATACAGTGCCTGGTACAGTGCATTTCCCTGGTAGCAGGAGGAAAAGCAAGGCTGAGCAGCAGCACTCCTCAGCTCCTCACAGAGCATTCAGGTAATTAAACAGCTTGCCAGGAGATCTCCTAATGGACCAAAATAAAGGCTGGTTCTGCTGCAGTTGTGTCCCTAAATCCATGGTTATTCAGCCACTTTAATCCAGCATAAATCCAGCTGGAATGGTCAGGAAGGCAACACAAGCTGACAAATCACAGAGCAAAGTGGTACCTTGGGGTACATCCCAGTTCAGAACTGAACAGGGAAGTGAACCAGGATCTCCTGCTCCTGGTTCCTTCTCTGTAGGTGAGGATTTAAAGGCAGGTGTGTGGTCAAACCCAGCCTCTGGCTCAAACCCAGCCTCTGGCTCAGCTGCAGGAGCTGCAGGCAGTGACACACAGGGACAGGGAGCACATCCAGGTGCCAGCAGCACACAGTGACACTCTGTGTCACAGAGGGGCAATATCCCAGCCTGTGCTGCCACTGCAGCTCTGACAGTGGCACTGGATCAGAGGAGCTGAAACCCCCCAGAGCCTCCCCACAGCTGGCAGAGGAAGGGGCTCTGGGGAGCTCAGGACATGTCAAACCCCACTGTCATTGACACATTTCATGAAAATCCTGTCACTAGGATGTTTCTCCTGAGAACCCTCAGAAAAGAAATGTAAACAATAATTATCTGATGGCTGTGGGATGTGGTCTGGAGATGGTTCACCAAGAGGTGCATCTTTGACTGGTGTCATGTAGATTGTTTTTACTTGATGACCAATCATGGTCCAGCTGTGTCAGACTCTCTGGTCAGTCACAAGATTTTATTGTTCATTCTTTTCTAATCTTCTGGTGAAATCCTTTCTCTTTCTTTAGTACAGTTTTAGTATTATATTATATTATATTATATTATATCATATTATATTATATTATATTATATTCCTTTCTCTTTCTTTAGCAGAGTTTTCATTTATAATTACAATATGTAATATAGTATAGTATTAATATAACATAATATAGTATAGTATTAATATAGCATAGTATAGTATTAATATAGCACAGTATAGCATAGTATAGCATAGTATAATATAATACAATGCAATATAATATAATATTATATTACATTCCATTATATTCCATTCTCTTTTTTAGTATAGTTTTAGTATATAATTATAATATAATATATAAGATATAATATAGTGTATAAAATAATATATAATATAGTATAGTATAATAGCTAATATATAATATCAACCTTCTGAAACATGGAGTCAAGATTCTCACAAACACCCCACCTACTTCTCTCAACTTCACCTGTCCTGGATTCCCATTTGCTTAATTCTTCTGTAAAACCACATGCTCATCAAGACCAGGTTTCTTACCAGGCCTCCAGACAGAACATTTCCATGGAATTTCTGCCTTTACCCAGGAGAGGCTGCAGCTCTCTGGGCAGGAGATCAGACAGGCTGTCTGCCAGGCTGGGCTGCTCCCACAGCCCAGCTCTTTGAGCCTGCAGCACTTAATGAGCTCAGTGTTTACCTGACAGGAGGTCCCTTTCCACCATTCCTGTTTCATCCAGCCCAGAACCTCCTGTGGAGGAGCAGGGAGTTCAGACAGAAATTCTAAATGAAGTTTTATTACAGCTGAAGTCACTGAAGGGTTTAGAGATCATAGAAATCTCAAAAGACTAAAAATATTAGCTTAGATGAAAGCTCTTTAATAAGTTTCCTTTAAAGATGTTTGCCTATCTAGAATCTCCACTTAAGCACCTGTTACAGCACTCCCATGGCACTGCCCCAGGGAAAAAGGTTATGAGGATGTCTGTACTGGTTATTTTACAGCTTCCTTTGTCTGCACCTCCTCTTCTGTTTGGTCTCTTTGCTGTATTTAGCTTATTTACAAAAGGGAAACCCTCTCACAACAGCCACAGGTCATCTGGGCACTGTGTGTTAAAGCTCAAATGTGCTGAAAAATTAATAAAAATAATTGTGTAAATGTGCAGTTGTAAAGGGACACAGCTGTGCACCTTAATTTTAAAGGCTGAGTATGGGCAGATGTCATTCAGCGCAGAAAACACAAATAAAAAATCCCAGGTAGTTACTACAAGTATGGAAATCACAATAAATGAAACAGGCAGCAAGCTGGACTTCCTTTTGACTCCACTTGCCATGTCCAAAGCCCAGAGCTCCTTGGGTGTGCTGGAACCCCCAGCAAACAGGAGCTGAGCCAACCCAGCCAAAGCTGGGAGCAGAGAGCTGCTCCTGGCACCAGCCCTGGCACTGACCAAGGAGCTCCTCTGCTCCAGGAGGCACATCCAGAGCCTCTCCATGGCTGAGCAGAACCAGGAACACTTCCCTGAAGTGTTCACCTGTTTGCTCTTTACAAAAGACACCAGCACTTGGCTGAGTTACTACAGGTATTCTGCATTTCTGAAATATTTTTACAAGTGCTTTTGACAGCACACACTTACAGAAACCCACAGGCTCCATTCCCAAGTGTGGAAATGGACAGCTCTCCACTGCCAGCTACCTGAGACTTCACCTATATTCCATCTTCCAGGAGGGCTTACACAAACCTGCAGCTCTCCTAAGGCCATTCCACCTGAAAGGAGGTAAAACACTCATTTAAAGCTCCTGGCCTGGCAGTCTGCAGGAATTTGCTCCCTTTATCACAAAGCCCTGAGGACTGAATCTCCCTCCACACCTCTGCTGGGACACTCCTGCTCATCTGAGTCTGCTGAGCACAAACAGAGCTGGGCAGTGCTTTCAAACAGAAACCCAGGCTGGTTTCACTTCTGGGCTCTATTTCTGTACCAGCCCCACTTGCAACTCCCTGAGCCAAGAGCTGAGACAGCTCCGTGCTACAGCAGTGGGAGCCCCTCCCACTTCAGCCCTTCCTGGGAAATAAATAAAATTAAAAATAATAATTTGGGCCACCAAATATTTTCCACCATAATAAAAAATAATATTATAATAATAATAATTCGGGCCACCAAATCTTTTCCACCAGCATACTAGTAGTAGTAGTAATAATAATAATGTTATTGGTATATTTTATATAAATAGTTATTATTATTATTATTATCATTATTATCATTATTTATTATTATTATTATTATTCGAGCCACCAAATCTTTTCCACCAGCATAGTAGTAGTAGTAACAACAACAACAACAACAACAATAATAATAATTCCATCATTTTATTATATTATATATAATAGTTAGTGTTATATTATATATAATACATAATTATATATAATTATATTTTTATATAATTATATCTAAATATTGTTAATTTATTATTAATCTATTATTATTATTATCATCATCATAATCATCATTATTATTATCAATATCGTTGCCACCTAATCTTTTCCACCAGCAAACCCAGTACAACATTTCTGCTCCAGGCACGATGGTGCTCCCAACTCCCTTTTCCATCTCTGATATCAGCTGAGAACAACTGAGGGACCCAGAAATTACTCAAGTGAAAAAGCCCCACCCCTGATGTGACAGATAAACATCTTGGGACACTTCACACCCAAGTTCCAGTCAAGACCAGCACCTGAAGGGTTACCCAAATTCAAAGTACAAGCAGAATCTCAGTGTTCAGACAGCAAAAATATAAGGTAAAAGCCCCATGAGACACTGCAACCAGAACATCTGCTCAGTGCCATGCAACTCAAAGGAGCCACACATCAGAGCACTCTGGTCACTGGTCAGTTTGCAGGCAAAATATCTCTGTAAATTAATCCAGGGCCAGAAGTACACAACCAGCAAATGACTTTTTCCTTCCTCTCAAGCTGCAGACATACCCACGATTGTAAATCACATATTTCCTGTCAGTTCTCCCAACAGGAATGTCTGACTAATATTTCAGCTTTGTGGTACTACAGCACTAAGTTTTTTTTAATTGAAACAGATACCCAGCTTCCCCTCCTGCTTGTCATTTTAATCCCTGCCAACTTCCAGAACTGCAAGGGCAGAAGATTCCCTTTTCCAATGACACAACAGGATAGCATTAGTGCTAGAAGCTGCAGCAAGGCTTGAATTATTGTAACCCCTGGGTAATAAAAAGTACAGTAGTATGTTAAGTTGCAAGGTTCCCTTCTCATCTGTCAGCATTCACTTTTTAGGATATCAGATGGGAACTGTCTGACCTGGGAAAGCCCAGAGAAGTTCTGCACTCATGACATTTCCATCAGCTGCACATATTCCTCGCAATCTGGTTTTCCATATGACTTTTCCCTTGACTATTAACCCTCCTCTGGCAGATCCTATCTAAAACCATTTGTAATGGACTCATAAATCACAGCTCTGTGACAGCAAGGTGTGCTGGGGAGGAACAGCAATAGCACAGTTAGGAAACAATCAAAGGTAATAAAACCTGAACACAGACTCTGCTGTGGACTGTCATAAAAGGTCAAAGATTATTAAAAAACAACACACCCATGCAGACCTCATTCTCCTTCTCTCCAGCCACTTTTGCCTTTGTCTGGTTTTGGTTGGGATGGATGCAGTGGTTTTTATTATCTCCAACATTTCTGAGCACATGGAACACTCAGGAACCAGCTCAGCCCAATTTGCTGTGGTCAAGCCCAAACAGCCCCAAGTGCTGCCACCACTCCTCCCAGGAATACCAAGTGAGAAGGATTAGATTAAAATAAAAGCAAGAAGTGATGGATCAGAAGGCTTTAGCAGAGGCTGCTGTGCTCTGGCTGCCCCAGGTCCCCTGTAATCTGTATTTATTTACAGAGCAATTGTACCAGTCACGTCACAGCTTCTGAGTCAGCAGATCCTCCTTGGAGATGTTCTCCTGCACATTATTCACCTCATTCTGCAGGGCTCCAGCTTCTGAGTACAACTGAGCAGCACCAGCCCCAGTTAATGACTGAACACACTCTCACAACTTGTTCTCTGAGTTCAGGTGCTGGTGTTGTACACACTGCAAACACAGCCAAAAAAAACCACAAAAACACTGAGCAGCTTTTGTCCTCCACTGCTCCAGGAATGGAACTCAGGTGAAATTCAGAGGGACCTCTCTGAAGAGGTTCCCTAGGAACAAGCAGCTCATGCATCTGCCCTGCAGCCTCATGAGGAGGAACTAAAATAATTCATGGGCAGGAGAGAGGCAAGGCAGCTTCACTGTCTTTGGCACCAGGGCTGCTGACACAGGACACTTCTCACCATCCCAGGCTGCCAACCCAGCCAGGGCAAGTCCTGCACAGATTAAAGGAGCAGCAATGGCCTTCCAGGGCAGCTACCAGAGATCTCCTCCTCCTCCAGACAAGCTCAAGGACCAGTGTTTTGCCAAATCCTTGGTTATCCCTTTAGCCTCCAGCAGCTCTTCCAAGCATCCTGTGCCTGATTTCCCTTCCTCATCCCCACCTCCAAACCAGGCCAGCTCCCTGCCCACAGGACAAACCCAAACACCCCAGCCCAACTCTAAAACAATCATCAAGTGGGTTCTAATACACTGAAGGCACTCCCATCTGTGAGCTTCTAAATAATCCATAATAATGTTCAAAACATTTTACACCCAGGGAGGAGGAACTACAACCCCTGAGAGCCTGGAGCAGGGCACTTGTCTGTAATTCCCTGTTTACCAGTAAGGTTCAGGCATCTCCAGGAGCACATTCTGCAGCTGTGGGTGTTTTCTGAAGGTGTTTTCTGACCAGATGCAGTTCCTGTTAGCACATCTACAGAGAAAAATTAACATTTCCTTGGCACCTCCTTCCCAGCAAGGACGTATTTCCAGGTGGCACAAACTTGGGTTTACTCTCAAAACTAATGAATCCCTTTAGTTTATACAAACCCAGGGCAAGTCTCCATCATGTGCCCAAGGAAAAGAGGCATCCCACACCACCAGGAGAGCAGGATGGAGCAGCACCAAGGCTTTCTGGGAACAGCTTCTCATGCCGACCTTTTGCCAGGATCACTAATGATTTCTGCACTAGCATTTGTCTTCTGGGTAACAGAAACAATGTTTTATTTATTAAACTTGTCATTGAACATGACAATGCAATTTACTGCCTTTCATCTGGTGCCAAGAATTCCTGTGAAGCATAAAGTTTGCAAAAAGTCACTTCCCCATAAATCGTGGCAGTGAGTGACTATGCAATCTGCTAGCCCCACATGAAAGAGGAAAGTGGGGCTGCAGATAAAAGTTGCACAGATTGCAAAAAAAAACATGCTAAACTTCTAATAAATGGGTTAAAGACATTGAAGTTGCCTGTAGAACTGACCAACTTTGCCAACAGGTTTTATGATGTTATTGCACAGTGGGGATTTTTCCCCATTTTAAGTCTCGATTTCACAAAAATAACATTTTCTTTGTTAGCTCTAACTACAGATAGGAAATCTTAGCTAAACAAAATGCAAATAACCCATTACAGCACAGCACTGAGGGACAAGAACTTGGCCTGATTTTGCAAACTCTTCCTGAGGCAGCTGCAACACCTGGTTTCACTACCAGGAGAGATGAACACACACGTGTTTGTGCCCCAAAATGTTTTGAAATCACCCAATGCAGTAGGTCTGAGTCAGTTCACAAGCCTGGTGACCTGTTTTTCACACTGTCTTCCCGCCTTCCACTCAAATCTTCTGAGGAAGAGCCCCAATCCATCCCTAGAGAAGAGCTGCTTAATTTTTACAGGGGTCACTTCTTTCATTTTTTTTTAATTGAAACCATAATTACTACAAATACAGCAGCTCTGAGATTCAGCACTGCCATTTGCCATCCTGACCATCTGCAAACATGTCATTTGTGATGCTTTCTTTTAATCCTGCTAATGCCCAATGACCTTTTCAAATGCTCTTTTCTTCTATGCACTCCTGTTTGCTTCATGTTCCATTCAGGCTGGTCACAGAAGTTTTAGAACTGCTCAATTAAAATGGAGAAGTTGTTTTGTGCAGAAAGAGCAAAGTTGGGCAAGTTGGTTTTGGCCTGACAGATCCAGGTTCTACTTCCAGTCAGCTGCAACTTAAATGCAGTTTTGTGAGAAATTACATAAAAAATATTTGAGAAAATACACACTATGGAGCAGGCACTGTGTCTGAAGGTGACAGCAAACACCCTGACAGCAGAACTAACAGTGTCAACATCCCAAATTCAGGATTTGCTCTACCCCAGCTCTCTGTGGAGCCAACAGCTGCCTGGCTCTAGGTGCAAACTCAGCACTTTGCAGCTCCTGGAGGCTGCAGCCAGGGTTGTAAATTCAGGAGATAACTCTGGCAAGTAACCGGATGCCTGGCAAGGCAGGCAGGGGACAGAGGATCTCTCATTAGCTCTCTTCCCTGAAAGTTCTGCCATTCCTCAAAGGTCAGGAAAGTAGGTTAATATGCCTTGTGCTTGGGTCACACATGACATCCCTCAGTGAGTGCCCTGCAGGGCTCTTCCCAGCTGGGGAAAGGGGATTCTGCCTCAGGACACCCCAAATATTCTGCAGGGTTGGCTGAGGGCCCTTCCCAGCTGGGAAAAGAGGATTCTGCTGGGTCAGAGCCTCAGGACACCCCAAATATTCCACAGGGTCAGCTGAGGGCCTTTCCCAGCTGCAGCAAAGAGATTCTCAGCCCAGTTCTGCCCCAGGAATTCCAGGTTTAAAGCAGGAAGCTCCTGGCTTTGCACACCTACAGCCATAGGAATATCACACCTAACAGCACATTCACACCTGCCACAATTCCTTCCTTTGCTGGAATTCCCAGACCTGCCCATCCCTGCAGGTTTTTCATGCCTTCCTCATCACTTCTGAGCCCACCTGAGCACACCTGCAGCCAGCTCCAACAGGCTCTGTGGCCATTCCCAGCAGGGTGACACTTTCTGTGGCAGCAGGGCTCACCTGGCACACCTGTGCCAGCTTCAACCCCCAGCAGGTTTTTCCTGAAGTTAACAGTTATTCCACCTGGCACTCTGCACCTTCCCAAGCTCTGCATTAGCCCTGCCTGGACTCATGGCTACCTGAAGCTGCTTTTGGCCACCCAGAGGAGCAGCATCAATGCTGAGCCAAGATCACACCCAAACCTCTCTCAATAACACCTCTCTCTTCAGGGTGGCAGCACCTGGTGGATAAATACAGCTGTAGTCAGCACAATGCAGCTGATATTGTACCTCATTCCTCCATTTCATGCCTCTCTCCTCCCTTGCATTAACACCAAAAGCCCCAGCTCTTGTTTCCTGAGGTGTCTCAGGTTGCAAGCCCAGGCTGGCAGCCAGGCCTGACAGGAGCTTTTTAAATCCTGGTATTTACCAAGGCAAAAATGTCCAGGGAAGGCAGGTAGCACAACATCACTGTCAAACTCAGCAGTTTGTCTAATGGAAAAGAGAAAAAAGTATCACCTAAAGAAACACAAACAGAACTCCCTGAGAGAATAAAGAGTATTTTATTTATGGTGGCTTCAGGCAACCACTAAGCCTCTGTCTTCAGTGCAGTCTCAAACATTTTTCCTTCCTCACAAAATCCTCTTACTTAAGTGCTGTTTCCAGCCTTGTTTCAGCTGATGCTGCTAAAACTGAGAGCTCCTGAGTTCTGCTTTCACCCAGGCTCGTAACACACCCACTGCAACAAGGACGTGACTGAAATTCCAAGGGAGCGCAGCAGGAAAGGTCTGGGCTCCACTCTGTGAGGAGGATGTCCCCTCAGGGCCAGGGAGGGACAGTCCTGTCCCCTTCAGAGGTAGAGAAGGACAGGACAGTCCCCTTCGTGGCCAGGGAGGGACAGTCCTGTCCCCTCCAGAACCAGGGAAGGACAGTGCAGTCCCCTTCAGAGGTAGAGAAGGACAATCCTGTCCCCTCCAGAGCCAGGGAAGGACAGGACAGTCCCCTCCAGAGCCAGAGAGGGACAGGACAGTCCCCTCAGAGCCAGGGAGGGACAGTCCTGTCCCCTTCAGAGGTAGAGAAGGACAGGACAGTCCCCTCAGAGCCAGGGAAGGACAATTCCCTTCAGAGCCAGGGAAGGACAGGACAGTCCCCTCCAGAGCCAGGGAGGGACAGTCCTGTCCCCTTCAGAGGTAGAGAAAGACAGGACAGTCCCCTCAGAGCCAGGGAAGGACAATTTCCTTCAGAGGTAGAGAAGGACAGTCCTGTCCCCTTCAGAGGTAGAGAAGGACAATTCCCTTCAGAGCCAGGCAGGGACAGTCCTGTCCCCTTCATGGCCAGGAAAGGACAGAGCCCCTCCAGAGCCAGGGAAGGACAGTTCTGTCCCCTCCAGAACCAGGGAAGGACAGAGCCCCTTCAGAGCCAGGGAGGGACAGTCCAGTCCCCTCCAGAGCCAGGGAAGGACAGGACAGTCCCCTTCACAGCCAGGGAGGGACAGAGCCCCTCCAGAGCCAGGGAGGGACAGTCCAGTCCCCTCCAGAGCCAGGGAGGGACAGTGCTGTCCCCTCCAGAGCCAGGGAGGGACAGTGCTGTCCCCTCCAGAGGCAGGGAGCCTCTGCAGCAGGGCTGCAACCCCTGCACTCTGTCCCCAGGGGTTAAACCCAGAGCCAGGGCTCCCAAAGCAACCCTGCACTGGAATAATGCAGCTCCACTGGTGAAACAGGAACTTAGTGAGGTTTAATCTGCACAGAGCAGGAATAAAGAAGGCAACTTCTGAGCAGGGCAGCCAGATAAGTCAAGTGCCTGCAAATCCATTTCCTAATTCTTCAGGCCAGCTTGGAAGGTGTGGCACAAAGAGCAGGAGCTCAGAGCAAGCTGCAGATTTCCTTCTAAAGCCTCAGAGAGGGAGGGAGGGCAAAACAGCAGCACCAGAGAATACAAGGAAATTAATCTGGTGCTCGGTGCCAAGGCTCAGACCACCACTCCAGGAAACACAGCACCAGGTAGTACCTAATGCAAGTAATGTTCCTCTAAACAGAAGATAATTTTGGGCACAAAACAACAGAATAGAGCCTCACTCAAAACTTCACTGCATCAAAAGCACAGGAGAAGGACAGGGTTCCACTGCATCTGCCATTCCAGGGGAGAATTACAATGATTTAGCTGAGAAACAAGCAAAGCTCCTTCCTCAAATGATAAACCCTCTCAGATCAGCCACCAGAGCTTAAAAACTTCCTCAACACCACATTTCCCCTCGTGCCACACCAAGGAAGTCTCAAATGTCTCATCTAGCACACAGGCAAGAGCTCCAACTCCCCAGCACAGCCTGTCTGCAACATCTGCTCCCATCCTGCCTTAGGACAGAGGACCAAGAAGGGAATTTTGGCCCCTGGATCAGGTCCAGGACCCCTGAATTATTGAGGTTAAATCACAAGAGTTTCTCACCCTCCCAGTGTTTCACTCACACCTTAACCAGGTTCCCACTACAGCACTTGGTCACTGCTCAGAGGAACCCCTCAGTCACAGACTATCGAATATTTAAGAAGGCATCACACCAAAGATGAAGAAAAGGATCAGTTTGTACTCCAGTCTGAAGTGGCCTCACCCCCACTGCACTGCCCTGAGCTCCTGATCTTCAACTTAGAGAAGCTTTTTAATTACCACAACCTATCAGCAAACATAATTTGGGCTAAAGCTCAACTATAGAGAGCAGGAAGCCTGGGAAAAGCTTGTGTTGGTCACATATATTAATTACTCCTTCAGGGATGAAGCCTCTGTGCTGCAAGGAAATTCAAATTTGAAATCCCATGTTTTTAAGTGAGGTTTTTTTTGCCCTTATTCCTGGAAATGGCAAAGGCTTAGGAAGAAGTGAAGCATACACAAGCTTTGGGCCTTTCTCCTTGCATTAAGGAGAGACACAAAGATTTATTTGCTTGAGGCTTTTGAAATTCTTCAGGACTCCCAGCATGAATCAGTGGGAAAGCAGGAAATTTTATCATGCACTTTAAAAATCAGTTTATGAATCACTTTAGAAAGTGATTGACTAAAACATATTGATAAAAACAGAAGATCAGCATCTCCTTTGAGTATCTTCTACTTGTGCAATCACCTCCTTCACCTGGAAATAAAGGTTATTAAAGCACATTGGATCAGAGCAGGGTAAAACAGGGCTGAGCATGGACAGGGCTCTGAGCAGCCTGGACCAGATGACCCTTAAAGGTCCTTCCAACCCAAACTATCCTGGGATTCCACAGCCCTAAACCAGGCACAGGCACCTCTCAGAACCTCACATTGCTCCAGTAAAGCTGCTCTCTTCAGCAGGCACTGAGAAGAGTTTTATTTTACCTTGAGGTGGGTCTGTCAGGGTGTGAACCAGCTCAAATTGCAGCAAAACATTTCTCTACAAGTTCACTTTGCAGGGTAAGGAGCTCCTTGGATTTGACCAAACATCCCCACAAAGGGCAGGCACAAGGACAAACAGGGGCACAGGATACAGAAGTACCCTGAGCCTAAATTTGAATTTTAAGGCTTTGGGTGACCTGACTGGGGCTTTCCAGTGCCTGAAGGAGCTGTGAGGAAGGATAGTGACAGACTATGGACAAGGACAGGACACAGGGAGTGGCTTCCACTGCCAGAGGGCAGGGATGGGTGGGATCTTAGGGAAAAATCTTCCCTGGAAGGGTGGGCAGGCCCTGGCACAGGGTGCCCAGAGCAGCTGGGGCTGCCCCTGGATCCCTGGCAGTGCCCAAGGTCCAAGTCCAGGTGGGACAAGGCTTGGAGCAGCCTGGGACAGTGGAAGGTGTCTCTGTCCATGGCAAGGATGGAACGGGATGGGCTTCAAGGTCCCTCCCACATCAAACCATTCCACATTCCCTGATGCACCAATGGCAAACTGGAGCAGCAGAGAGCACTGGGCAGTGCTGGATGATGATGATGATGAGCACCCCGAGCTCCCCTGCCATCCTTCACCCAGGGCAGGCAGGGATGGATGGAAAGCAAAGCTGACAGCTGTGGAAGCAGAAATTGAGAAGGGCAGCATTGTCATTTTTCCAAAGAAAGTAATTTCTCAACTCAACTCCACTAACAAGGACTAAAAATAGTCCCCCAAAAGAGCTGAGCTGCACTTTCATTCTGTTTCACTCCCAGATGTGAACTAGCCCCATATCAGCATATATATTTACCATATGAGGAAATCCTGTTTGAACAACTTCAGCTGCTGCATGCTTCCCCTGCCCAGCAAACCACAGCTGAAGCATCAGTGCAAGGGCAGCATTCCCCCTCCCAGAGATGCCCTCTGACTTGATTATTTTGGGCATTTGCAGTTTAAGATAACATTGAGCTAAGCTCACACACTTGGCTTGCCTGACACAACACAAACTCCACAAAAGAGCTGAAGTTGGTGTTTCTCAAAGGCACGAGGTGCATAGGACTTGCTGTGGGTACTGAAAACATCCCCACACCCCCAGAGCACATGGTGGAGGTACAAAAAGGACATGACCAGGTCACAGATGGGCTCTGATTCCAGACAAACAAATCCTGTCCTGAAATTCTGAGTGACCCTGAGCAGCACAGGAGGTCTGTGTTGGTGTCACTGTCACATCACACAGCCTGGGCTGGGTTTCACTGCTCCTTATCTGCCTCACAAATCCTACATGGATGATGCCCAGCCAGCACTGCACTAGGCAGCTTGAATTTATGGATGATTAAATCATAAATTTTGCTAAAATTGTCCTCCTTTTCCCCAAGAGTTGCATAGCAGAAGAAATCCTTGCTAACATGATCAGGCCAGTTTACATAACCTGGAAATGAAAGGTTTTATTTTTACAAAGAGTAACTGGATCCCATCCATTCATAACCCACAATTCCAGAAATCTCAGCAGATCCACTCTCCCAAGTGCTGCTTTGCCCTGAACTGTGCATTCCATTTATTTTTAGCACAGGAGACACCATCCATCCATCCATCCATCCATCCATCCATCCATCCATCCATCCAGGCAGTTTTCAAGCTTCGTGTGCTGCCCTGCCCTGTTTCCCCGAGCACCTGACTGAAATGTGGGCACAGCTCTGAGCTCTCCAAGGAGACAAAGCTCTGCTCTACACAAATATTGGTAACCCTGAGGTACCAGGCAGGTGTTTCACCCAATATCCTGCACCACACCAACTGCTCTCTGCAGTGGAAGGGCCATTCCATCCTCTCAGTGCTCCACTTCTGCTCTCAGAGCACCAAAAGCAAAGCTCCTGGAAGAACCCCAAACACTGGGTTTGCACATGAGCTGAAACTGGAGGCTGCAGGTTCATCCCTGGAGTCCACTCAACATTAGAAACCACCACAAGAGTGTTGGAAGTTCTGATCCAATTTCTCCTATGCCCAGTGGTCTCCACAACTAAACATGAAAAAATCAGAAGATAGCAAAACCTGGTGACACTCAGGAAATTTCCAAAGGATTTGTGCTGCACCTCCTCCAAACAACTGGCACAATTACATTTAAACCCTGACTGGATGTTTTTACATCCCTTCAAAGTTGGTACCACTGTTTTACTTTCCAGGAAGCCTCCTTGTTTTCTCTGAGCTCTTTTCCTGTGACAATTTTTGCAGTGGCACAAGCTAGGAGAGTTTGCTGGAATTCCAGTTTGAGATTCCAAGGCAGGTCCTGCACACACAGATGTCAGTGTGTTAAAATCAGGCCCACAGCTGCAATGAGATGCTCTGTGCTGCCAGGACTCAGTGCAGCACCTGCTCCTGTCTGAACCAACACGGAACAGAACTTTGATCATAACTGTTCTTCACCTTTCACCTGACATTAAAATCTTTATCCTGCATGACACAGCTGGCTCCAGCTCCTGAGAAAGAACATAAGGCATTGCCTCTGGAATTCCTATGGATGAAGGCAAGAAGTAAAGGATTACACTGGTGTGGTAAAACTGCTGTAGAGCCAGGCTCTGGGTAGTTCTTTTGTGAGCTAAACACATTTGAACATTGTTGAATTGTCCTGCTGGAAACCCTGACTCACAAATCCCCAGGAGCATGAAGTGATGTGATTCCCTCCAAGTGCCTGAGGAGGCTCAGGAACAGCCCCTGAGCACCAGGCAGGGAGCAGAGCAGGGCCCGGGCAGCTGCTGCAGGCTGCTCCCTCTGCACAGCACCAAAGGGGAACCGAGAGGCTTCGAGCCCCGGGCTAATCAACTCGGGAAACACAGCGGGACAGATCAGTGCGCACGGCTGAGCAAACCGGAGCTTCTCCGGGGGAAGGGAAAGCTCCCAGCCCTGAGGAGGAGCAGCACCCAGGGCTGCAGCCCCTCTGCCAGCCCGCATCTCGCGGCTCCGGGCGAGCCCGGCACACGCAGGGCAGGGGCAGCTCCGGGCGGGGGACACAGCCCGGGCACGGACACGGGAACCATGGGCCCGGCGGGGGACACAGCCCGGGCTCGGGAACCAAAGGGCCCGGCGGGGGACACAGCCTGGGCCCGGCCACGGGACACAGCCCGGCTTTGGGCACGGGAGCCACGGGCCCGGCGGGGGACGCAGCCCGGGCTCGAACACGGCAGCCACGGCCACGGCCCAGCGCTCCCAGCGCCCCGGGCGGCACCGTTCTCCGCCAAAGCGGAAGCACTGCCCGTGTCATTCCACATCCTTCCCCCTGGAAGCACCGCCCGGTACCGGGACCGGAGGGCTGGCAGTGACCGGGCAGCGCAGCCCCGGGCGAGCCCCCCGCCCCCGGGCCCTGCGGAGCGCCGGGCAGAGCCTCCGCCAGCCCCAGCCCCCCCCCGGCAGCGCCCTCAGGCCGGGTCAGCCCTCCCTGCGCCTCGGTGGCACCGCCCGGGCCGTCCCTCCCTCCGTCCCCGCCGCCCGGGGGAGGCCGGGCGAGGCCCCCCGGTGCGAGGGGGCGGTGGGGGCGCGGGGCCCGGCGCGAGGGGGCGGTGCGGACGGGCGGGGGCCGCGGGAGGGGGCGCGGGGCCGGCCCGCTCTCACCATGTCGGCTGGGCGGGTGCGCGGGGCGGTAGAACGGCGGCGCCTCCCGGTCCGTCCCTGTCGCTTCGACGCCGCGGCCCGTCCGCTTCCGCCGCCGCCCGGCAGTGAACATCCGGGTCAGCGCGGCCGGCCCCGCCCCCGCCCTGCTCCCCGCCAATCAGCGCGCGGCTCGCCGGCCATCGCCAAGTATGGATGCGCGGCGGCGGGGCGGGAGGGCGGGGCGGAGCGAACCACGCCACCGGCGCGGGGGGGACGCGGCGCACGGCGGCACCAACTGCGGCGCGGGGGTGAGCGTGGCGGCCAATCAGAGCCCGGGGGCCGGCCCGGGGGCGGGGCCTGCGGGGGGCGCGCCCGCAGCTCGGGCCCGGCCCTCAGTCGGTCCCGGAGCCTCTGCGCGGGAACGTCGCTCCCTTAAATGCACTTGTGGAAGTTTAAACCAAAGGCAGCACGAGGCAGGCGCGCTGCATGGCAAACGCCGCCCAGAAGAGGTAACGAGCAGCAAACTTGTAACCCTGAAGCTGCGTTTTACACAGGTAAACTGCACTTTACACATGCCTGTAATGCATCTGCCAGGTCTGAAGCGATGTGGAAGAATAAGCAGCCTCCAGCTGCTTTAGGCCAGGGGTAGTTATTAATTATTTCTAAAAGGAAATGATAAATTATTTTAAAAGGAAATATTAATTATTTCTAAAAGGAAGTGTTCGGTGTGGGCTGGGTGGTGCCTGCTGGAAGGCAGGCAGGTGCTGACACAGCTGCTGTGCCAGGGATAAGGGGATCTCAGATTTGTCAGGGCACAAAGGGACCTCAGGGGACACCTGATCCAACCCCCCACCAAGGCAGAGTCCTCTGGAGGTGACCTGAAGCAGGATCTGCAAAATCAGGGTATATGAACTAATAAAACATTTCTATTTTGCTCAGACTGCCCCAAAATAAAGCATTTTTTCCTGTTACTGGGGTGATTCCCACTACAGTGATTTCAGGTAAGACATCCCAACTGCAGACTCCTGACCTGGCCTCAGTATGGGAATCTCAGAGCTACACCAGACAATGATCCCAGGAAAACATTAGGATTCAATAAGCACCGACAGCTTCCTCTGCAGCCTCTTTTGGAACAGGTCAGGCCGGGTTTCACCCCACTTTTATTGCCAGAACCCCAAAAAACCCCATTGGGCCTCTCTGTGCTGCAGATGGGCCCTGGGGAGCCAAAAGCTCTTCCCCGGGTTTGATGTAGGAGCTGGGGGTGCCAACGTGGGGTGAGAAAATGGCTTTTTGTGGGTGTCACAGACAGGACAGTCACACAGGGCTGTCCCTTGGGTGTCACAGACTGGGATGTCACACAGGGCTGTCCCTTGGGTGTCACAGACTGGAGTGTCACACAGGGCTGTTCCTTGGGTGTCACAGACTGGGGTGTCACACAGCTTGTCCCCTGGCTGTCACAGACACAGCAGTCACACAGGGCTGTCCCTTGGCTGTCAAACACTGGGGTGTCACACAGGGCTGTCCCTTGGGTATCACAGACTGGGGTGTCACACAGGGCTGTCCCTTGGGTGTCACAGACAGGGCAGTGACACAGGGCTGTCCCCTGGGTGTCACAGACTGGGGTGTCACACAGCTTGTCCCCGGGGTGTCACACAGAGCTGTCCCCTGGGTTTCACAGACTGGGCTGTCACACAGGGCTGTCCCTTGGCTGTCAAACACTGGGGTGTCACACAGGGCTGCCCCTTGGGTATCACAGACTGGGGTGTCACAGACTGGGGTGTCACACAGGGCTGTCCCCTGGGTGTCACAGACTGGGGTGTCACACAGGGCTGTCCCTTGGGTGTCACAGACTGGAGTGTCACACAGGGCTGTCCCTTGGGTGTCACAGACTGGGGTGTCACACAGGGCTGTCCCTTGGGTGTCACAGACTGGGGTGTCACACAGCTTGTCCCCGGGTGTCACAGACTGGGGTGTCACACAGCTTGTCCCCGGGTGTCACAGACTGGGGTGTCACATGGCTTGTCCCCTAGGTGTCACAGACTGGGATGTCACACAGAGCTGTCCCCTGGGTGTCACAGACTGGGGTGTCACACAGCTTGTCCCCGGGTGTCACAGACAGCCCCGTTCCCAGGGAAGCACACAGATGGCCCCGGATCGGGTTACAAAGGCAGAGGCAGGACTGCAGCACACGGATTTGCACCACAATGGAGCCCGTGCACACAGAACAGCTCTCAGGGGTGGCAGCAACAAAACGAGCCAGGAAGGGTGGAGAGAAAACAGGAGAACGATGGCAGGAAAAACAGGAGCTGTATTACTGCACAGAAACACAAAACCACATCCAACTCCATCCAGAGCCAGAACCAAACAGCCCCAAAGGTGGGAAATTAGGAAATTATCCTTCCCCATCTGGGAGAGCAGCCCCATGAGCTCAGAAGGATCAACAGAGTCCAAGTTCAGTTCTTTGCCACCACTCCTCAGCCTAACCTCCTTCACTCTGCTTTGTAAGATGGAGCAATCCCAAATGGCTCCTGTTTTGCAGCTCCCAGATCCTCCTCCAGCCCTTGCATTCCCTCTGAGCTGCCTCCCAGCAGTAATTAAGAAAAGCAAACCTGTTCATTACAGGCCAAATTATTCATTCTTTTTCCAGGGTTCCACACATCTAATGCTCCTCAGGGCTGGGAGGCCAGAATGGATAAACTTGAAAATTCTTGTTCTAAAATTCCCTCTTTCTGTCACAAAATTCATGCAAAGTACTCAATGACAACTCCACTTGTAGCAGCTTTTAGTTTGAACACAAACAGCTCCTAGCTGCTGGCTAGAGCAGCACAGCAATAGCAGAATTGGGCAGCCCAGTGTATTTCAAACATTTTGAGCTCTAAATGAATGTCAAGGCCAAGAGGATGTTTTTCTTAGTGGAAGAAATACAAGCATCCTGGATTTTGTTCTCCTGCTAAAAGGTATAAAGAAGAATAAACAGCTGCTTTTTGTTTTCCCCAAAAACATTTGCATTAAGAAGATCTGCAGATTCAGTTGGAAATGGATGTCACATCTTTTTTTCCAAATGAGGAGCAGCTGTTTGCTTTGCTTGTTTAGAGCAGGCCAATTTCAGGGATTTTTTGTTGTTTGTTTATGAAGATGTAGGAGCAGCCTGCTGCAGTTTGGTGTGGGGAGTGGATCCCAGCAGGCAGAAGGTCCATGACTGTCACCCCATCCCACTTTCTGTGGGATTTGTGGAATGTTTGACACCAAATTCAGGGATATCCCATAATCCAGGCTGTGAGGTGAGTTCCCTGTGCCTCAAGCATTCCCAGAGCTGGAAATGGATCACCCAAAGAGCTCCCCAAAGGGCTCTGCAGGCACTGCCCTGTCTGAAAGGAGGGCCCATAAACAAAGGAAGCAAACAATGATGTCAGATGACATCTTAACAGCCCCACAACATCAGATTCATGTGCAATTAATAACAAAGCTTTTGATCCTGCAATCAGCAGCTCTAAAAGCCATGTGCTTTCCCTGTACATTTGATTACATTCGAGGAAGCAAAAGGATAAACACTTATTAGCATTACAAAGTGCTTTTCACATGCAGCCAGAACTTCCTGAAGCATTTGTGGTCCAGCACGATGTGGTTTTTATTTTATCCTCCTGGATGTGTGGTGAAATGCTATTTATTTTGTTTATTCCAGCATTTATCCAGGACCAAGGGTGACTGTGAGAACATGCTGAGGAACAAAGTCTGAGAGAAAACCTTCATGCTTCACTGAATAGTCATTTTTTGTAATAAAAAAAGCAACATCTTGACTTTTTTTTCTTTTTGTTTTTTGGTCAGATTGCCCATTTTCTTTCATGGCACTTGAAAGATATGTAAACTTTTATTAGGAGTTCTCATAAATTGAATTTATTGCTGCAAGAGTCTTCCAGCAATGGTAAAGTTTAGCTTGCTGGGTTTTATTAGTCAGAGTCAGTAAAACAGCAGCATCACTTGGTTTGAGGCTGAAAACCAAGTGTTTCTTGGAAACTAATATAGGAAAAAGGTACCTCCAACACTACCCAATGTCTTGGAATTCTATGTTCAAGCCACAGATAGTTCTCACTATGGAGATCTCTGTACACAGTGTCAAAATAGCACACAAACAATAAAAAAGTGCCCCATCCTGAATCCAAAGCAGCTTTGCTGAGTGTATTCTTGGAATTTAAAGTTTTTAGAGTTTCCCCATTTCCTGCACGAACTGATGAGTAACTCCAAATACCAGGTTTAATGAAAAACAACATCTCACCCATTTGGTGGGAGGTTTGAGGCATTCCCCTCCCTGCACTAAGAATGTTGAACCAGACTTTTTTCCACTCCAGCAGCACCCAAGCAGATCTGCTCCTTTGGTTAATGGAGAGGATAAAGCCAGCAGCACCCAAGGTGTCCAAGCACTGCAGGACTGCAGTGTTAGCTTAGCTGCAGCTCCCAGGACACTGTTCATTCCTCTTCCTGCAGCTGCTCCTTTAACTTTGTATTTCCAGCTCAGAAAACTTGAGAGACAGAGGCTTTACCCTGAGCAAAGAGAGGATTGAGGGCATTCTTGTCAAACTTGGTCATTACCCAGCAATAATGTCTGTGGCTTTTCATTAAAAAGGAATCAAGGAGAAGCTGATTAAACACAGCAGAAAGAAACAAAACTTTCCATTCCCTTACTTTTTCCTTGACACGTTGCAGTTCATTTGAAGCCTGCTAATGTACCAGCCAAAAGAATTGTGAGGGCCTGCCTGGATTCCTTCTTAATACAATGGTCATGGTTCAGTGGTTAGAATCTGTGTGGAATTAGCCAGAGACATGGAAGAATGGAAAAACATACTGCAAGGCTAAAACCCAGCACTTGTTCATGGGCTGATTCATTAGAAAACCTCATCAATACAGCACAAGGTTTCTCTTTCTACTTACTATTCTAAAAAATGATCAGAAAATAGTACAGAAAATAAAGACATGAAATGTCAGAGCACTGCTTTTGCCTGGAATTTCAGAGCTGGCAAAAACTCAGGTCAGGGTTTCCATGCAAGTGCTCTCCTGCTAAGCTTTGTGGGGCAAAGCTCATGTTCACAGCAAAGGCAGCCTGGAGCAGAATTAGCACAAGGAGCTGTGCCACATCTTGTCCCATTTCTCCAAGTTCTGCTTCAAGCAGCCACACCTGACAGCTGGAACAGCAGCAGACACACACACAATCCCACAGAGTGGTGTGGGAATGCAGCAGCACAGACTGCTCATGGATGTGGCTGTGGCCCCATGCAAAGCCTGAGGGTGTGACCGTGTCACAGGCGTCCCAGGATGAGATGAGGATCTGACTCCATGTTCCAGAAGGCTGATTTATTATTTTATGATATATATTATATTAAAACTATACTAAAAGAACAGAAGAAAAGGTTTCATCAGAAGGCTGGCTAAGAATAGCAAAAGAAAGAATGATAACAAAAGCTTGTATCTCAGACAGAGAATCTGAGCCAGCTGACTGTGATTGGCCATTAATTAGAAACAACCACATGAGACCAATCACAGATGCACCTGTTGCATT
>JAWWEX010000084.1:1059510-1100098 GCA_035583215.1 Arremon brunneinucha | reverse complement strand
CTGCCCTCAGCCTGGTACCTGTGACCTCCTGTCCCCTGCCCTCAGCCTGGTGTCTGTCGCCTGCTGTCCACTGCTGTCCCCTGCCCTCAGCCTGGTGCCTGTCACCTCCTGTCCCCTGCCCTCAGCCTGGTGTCTCTCCCCTGGCCCCAGCCTGTCCCCTGTCACCTCCTGTCCCCTGTCACCTCCTGTCCCCTGTCCCCTGCCCTTACCCTGGTGCCTGTCCCCTGCCTGGTGTCTGTCCCCTGCACTCCTGGCTCTGCTGTGGACCTTTCATTTGGATTTGGTGTTTTCCTCCAGCCTGAAGGGGCAGCAGGAGAACGAGAACCTGCTTTGCCTTGTGCTCTGGGGCTCTGCTCTGAGCATTCCCAGTGTTGGCATCATGAGGATGCTGAGGAGAGATCTCAGTGAAATTCCTGTTTTCCATCAGGCTGCCCAGAAGGGTCCCCTGTGCTGCATCTCTTTGTTTCCCCCCACACCCAGGGGTGGGCTCACACACGTGGTTCTGTTCCTGTGTCAGGGCACATTTCTGGTGTGTGTGCTTTTACAGTGGATCAGTAGCTGCAGCATTTGTGCTGGCAGCCTCCTGCATGAATGGTGTGCTGACAACACACATTTTTCTGTGGCATCCCAGTGGGAATGATTGTTTTCTCTGCAGGGACATTGAAACTGTGAGTGGTTGGCTTGATTGGTTTTGTAATATTACTGCAAACTTTGCTGGAGTTTCCAATATAAATTACCAAGGGTGGAAAGAAGGAAGGAAAGAAATTAATTTTTTACTTGAGGATTTAGTTGTTACAGGGCTTGGTAAACTTTGTCAGCCTTTTCCCTTTGGTGGCCACAGTTCCCTTCCCAAACACTCCTTTACATCCTTCCCCAGTGCCACAGCCAGGGAGCAAAACCAATCATTGTGATTAGCCCAGTGTTTGCCATTGCAGACTCTGTAAATAAAGCACTGAATTTCTGGAGCTGTGCATGCCCAACATTTCCCAGTGTCTGTGAGAGCTGTGGGCAGAACTCCTGTGGGTTGCTTTGAGGGCTGGTGGGACATGGGAAACAGAAAAGGGGAGAAGGGGAGGCAGAGCTCCCAGGCTGGCTTTATTTTAAAGCAAAAATGTGCTTTAAATTCCAGCTGGGGCTGTGCTGCCTGTCCTCAGCCCATCAGGATTCCCTGGGTAAGGCAGGGTTTGTCCTCAGCTCTGGTTGGAGTTGTGCAATCCTGTTTTGGTTGGAGACCAGGCTCCTGAAAAAAACTTGATCTCCTGCCACTAAAGCTTCCAAAATAAATATTTATCTTGTGTTGCATCTTTTGAAATGCTGTATTATGGTTTTGAGTTCTTGGTCACTACCTGTGTGGATCTTGTAATTTAGTATTAACTTTTTCCTGTTAGCTCCAAACAGAGGATGTTGTCAGGCGTTGTTAGGACAGGATTTCGTTTCAAAGAGGAGCTGAACCTTTTGATGCCTGCTCAGAACATTGAGCCATTGTTACAGGGAGCTGGTGGTCACCTCGTTTTTATTAGCATGATATTTATTTGTTTTGCTGATGATGAGGCTGTATCCAGGGGGTTTTGTTCCTCTCCATTGCAGAGGTAGCTGTGAGCTCAGTGGTTGTGTGCAGAGCTGGTTTGAGCTTTCTTAGCTGACCTGGGGGTTTCTGACAGACAGTCCAGGTCCTGCTGGCTCTGCCTTTGCACCATCCTCAGGGCTTTTCACCCAGGCAGTTAAATTATTTAAATAATTTAACTTTCTGGTCATTTTTGTCATTCTAATTTTGATACAGAGAAGCTGCTTGTTACTTTCTAACAGAAAACCTGGTTGTTTGGCAGGTGGGAACAGAGACTTGCACTATCCTGGCTTGCTTTTCCTTCCCAGCTTGCAAACCTTCCTCAGTCCCTGTGTCCTCTCCAGCCTCCACAGCCAATTCTTCCTTTTCCTCAGTAGGGCTCTGCACAGGAGGCTGATGAAGTAAACACTGCCATGGTCTTCCTCCACCCTGCAGGCTCCAAGCCCTGTTCAAAGGGTTGGTTGGTTGGTTTAACTGATTGATAGTTCATGGCTGTTTATTTGGAAAGACAATTACTCCCAGAAGATTGACAGAGGTGTTTTTTGGTTGAAAGGCTGTAATTTTGGACAAATTATTATTATGTGCTGTTTCCAGGGGCCAGAGAGGCAATAAAGGGCAGTGTGAAAGAGAGGGAGGTTTATGTGCCCTCATGCCTTGGTTTGTTTTGAAGCTGTTGTTGTTTTAAATGAATTGAAGGCTGTCATTTTCCTGATACTGGAGGTAATCCTAGGGAAGCTGTTTGCTTCTTGACTTGTGTGTGTGTGAAGTTGCTGTGCTGAAGTTCATTTTTTTTCAGGACAGAAATGTTTTGATGTATGTCTGTGATTGACCAGAATTCAGCCTGGAAGCTTGTAAATAACCCAGTGTAGTGATTTCATTTTCCTCTAATCCTCTGTTTTGACATCTGAAAATAAAATGCTTCTAATTTCCATTTAATAGGGATTTTTTTTAAAGAAAAGGGCACTTTGAATTCTGCAACTGTTAACATGATTTCTTCTGCCTTTCATCATCTGGTCTGCCTGAATAGCTGTTCTGTTAATGGCAGGGATGAAATTGTATTGTTTGTGTCATTGCACAGATTGGATATTTCAGAAAGAATCATTGTATGGATTGTAACGTCGGTATTTTTAAATAATCCTTCACATGGTTATGAGTAGGATAAAGTCAGTCTATATAATGATAAAACTTGATTACACTTTCTGAAAACTGGATTAGACTTTGTCTAAATATACAAAAATCCTAAAATTCCTGTTTTGAAGTGTTTTTTTGCTTGGCAGTTGTATCATGGCCATCCAGTCCTGGCTACCAGGCCAGAAGGTTTGTTCCAAACTCCTTTGGGGTTTTGTTTGTAGTGCTGGAGAGCACAGATATTCTGTGAGCACACAGCTGCATTGTTGTGTGAGCTTTGTGGGAACCCCAAGTTATTTTTCCTGGTCTTACAGAAGATCCAGCTCTGCTGGTTGTGTCTTGCAGCAGAGCCAGTAGTGTAAATATGAACTGCTCACGGCTCAGGCTGTGCAGGGAGGCAGCACAGACAATAAAAAATGTTTTCCTTGGAAGAGGTGGGCAGTGCTGTTCTGAGAACAGGCTTTCAGTCCAAAATCTGACAGCAGTTTTTGGTCATGCTGTTAGCAGAGCTCTGAATGCAATGCCCATTTACAAGTCAGGGGTGTTATCTCCTGTTGGAAGGAGAGGACAGGAAACTCTTGAGGAGCCCAGGTGTCCCCTGAGTGCACTGTGCCCTGCTGTTGCCTTGGCTGGCTCTGGGTGTGCCCTCTGGGCTGTGCCCCTCCAGCTGTGCCAGCCTGCTCTGGGTGCCACTTGGAGCCACCAAGAGAAGCTGTGACATTCCACCTGCAGCCTCTGCAAAGCCCAAACCTGAGCTCTGCTCCAGGGAAATGAGCCCAGAACACCCCAACTTCCTGAACCTCAGCATTGGTGCATTGAGGAGGTGCCAGCTCTGCCTTTTGTGGAGGTGGCATGCAGTGGCAGTGCCAGGGGACAGGTGTCAAGTGTTTTACACTTACTGAGGAATTTACTTGCTGTGGCAACTGTGTCTGATTATGGACAGAACAGGACAGTTTGGACTAGTGACATGAGACATGCAGTGCTAACAGAACTTCAGTCTGAAGCCTATTCTTTTTTAACCATTTCTTAAAAACCCTCTAATTTTATGAATTCCAATAACAGGGACTGCAGCCAAGTGATATCCTGGAGTTTGCTCCTTGAGGACTCACAGCACTAGGTGGGAACAAGACTTCGTTGTTTTTTATATCAAACAGTTTGCTGAGAAAATCCCTTCAGGGCTGCTGGCACATCCTTGGTGACAATAAATGAACAGGGGGAGGTTTGAGAAGGATCAGGCTCCTTTTCTGTTCCCTCCTGCCAGTGAGACACCCCTGAAACTCTCCTTGCTCCCAGTTCTGTTCCTGAGCTGGGCCAGCAGACGTCAGTGCTGGCCAGCCTGTGCTGGGTGGGTGTGAGGCAGCAGCACTGCCAGCCCTCCCAGCTGGGCTGCAAAAGCCCTGAGAGTGGAGTTTGCTCCTGCTAAATCCTTCTTTTCAGCAATGTTACTGCTTTTGTTGGCAGAACATGTAACTGCAGTAAGACAAGGTAAAGTTTCCTCTCTGAGGGGCATTTTCTGTGTTATGAGAAAATTGCTGATTTCTTATCCAGGAGCTTCTAAAGCAAGCACAGCCCTGATTTGTCTAAAAGCTTGGTGCATCACTGATCACAGAATCCCAGAATGGTTTGGGCTGGGAGGCATCCAAAGTTCATCCAATCCAACCTGGCCCTGGACACTTCCAGGGATGGGGCAGTCCCAGGGATGGGGCAGTCCCAGGGATGGGGCAGCCCCAGCTTCTCTGGGAAATCTGTGCCACCTTCACAGGGAGCTGCACTGTGTGAGAGCAGCTTCCACTCCTGTCCCCTTCCCCTTTTAAAGGAGGGAGAAAACGTTGGTGCCCTCAGGACTCACAGTTCATTCACCCATCTGTGGTGTGGGGTTGGAGTTTCTGTGCAGGGTCACTGTGGTGTGAGGTTGGAGTTTCTGGTGTCACTGTGGTGTGAGGTTGGAGTTTCTGGTGTCACTGTGATGTGAGGCTGGAGTTCCTGGTGTCACTGTGGTTCCTTGGGACATCACAGATGTCCCTTGGTGCTGCTGCCTGTGCCCCTGCAGCAGTGCTGGTGTTTATTACCCAGGGTTTGCCTTTGAGCAGCACTTGGCCTGACCCTGAGTGTTTCAGAGTGAAAGCAACTTGGGATTTTTGATTATAACGATATTTGGATATTAGTATTTTCTTATTCCAATTTTTCTCTGTTACTACAGTCAGATGCTGGTATAAAACAAAACTCTCTTTTTTTTCTGCTTCTTTCTTGGGTACTTGGTTTATAATTTCACTGTGTTTTCTTCTCGTGTCCATGCTCATTTTTCTGTCTGCTCTGCAAACAATCCACACCACAGGGGAGATGGGAATGAAAGCTTCAGAGTTGGTGTTTGAAGAAAATCTGATTCCTGCCACTAAGACCTTGCAGAGAGTCTGCTTAAAATGAATTCTCTCCGTAAATAAGTGATTTCATGGTCTTGGATTTCTAACTGGTGCTAAGTGCTGCCCTGTGAGGGCCCTGGTTATGAAGGCAGCTTCCCTCCACATTTTACAAAGCAATTCTTTATGGATCTTGTCAGAGTGGGATTGGAGGCTGAAGCTCTCAGTTTTGTATTAGTGTGTGTGGAATGGCAAAGGAACAGTTTTCATTTTGGGATTAAATAATTGAAAAGCTTCCAGCTGCTATAGTAACAGCAGCACATCTGCCAGATGTCAGTGAGCAGATTTTAATCCCTCTATTTTAAGTTTCAGGCTGTTGAAGCAAAGTACATCTAGGTGTGGCTGTGTTAGTGGCTGCCTCAGCCTGCAGCTACTTGGGTAGCCTAGGGAAGAACAGTGTAGTATCACTGTTGGAGTGACTGCTGATTAAATTTATAGAAAAAGCTTTTGCCAGATGTTCTTGCAGGGCAGGAGCCCATCCTGAAGATTTGTGTTTCTCTCTGAGACACTTTTATGATGTCCTGTTGGGCATACAGCGTGTGCTCTCCTGCGTGTTAGATTGATTGGAGGTACTGGGAGGTTTTTCTTGGAAGGTGGAGGAGCCAAAAAAGGAGAAAGAAAAAGTTTTGGTGCCTGGGCTTGCTGCCTAATGCCAATTCAATGTGGCTGTGCTGCATGGGGGGAGCAGGGCTGAGGTGTCCACACAAGTGTCCTGTCCCCTGCTGACACTGTAAATGAGTTTAGGCTGCAGTGATGAATGGGGGCTGGAAGAGGCTGTTTTTCTAGTTAAACATTTTAAACTGTCAGAGAAGGTGAAAAATGGCTTGTACTCTTTCCTGTGGCCTTTTCCTCCAAAATCTGTCAGGCAAGAAAGGGAGGGAAAATGTGCCTGGCGTGGATCAAGCCCTTTGCTTTGCCATGTTCGTTTGTTTTCATTGTAAGATAAACCTTTCATGTTTTATTGTTGTGGAGTTAAAGCCTGGCCTGGAGGTGCTGATCTCTAGGAGGAACAGCTGGAGCATCCCCTGCTCAGGTGGGAGGCTCTTTGAAGAGACATGTTGCCTCTTTAAGAGGAAATGGAGCATGTGAGAACTTCAACCTGTAAAACTCATCAGCAGCTCTGCCATTGTTTATCTCTGCTGTAACTTTATATAGAATTAAAGTGAAATGCTTTGCTTTGCTCCCGAGGCAAGATGGTTTTGCTCCCCCTTGGTCTTGGAGACACAGGAAATGACCACATAACCACAAATACTTTCTAGTGGAATGAGGATGAGTGACAAACTTCCCACAGAAAGAGGTTCTTAGCCAGACAGGCTGAGGAATTAAATGTAGCTGAAGGCTCTGGTTTTAAGTTAAAACCAACTCCTAACTGTTCAACACAAATAAAAAAGAGCAAATGCTGTGCATGCAGTGCCTGGTGTGAGGGCAGAGCTGTGTTCTGGTGGTCAGGGTGTTGTGATCACAGGCTGTGCCTCAGGACAGGGGTGACCCAAGCTGGTGTTCCTCATGGTCAGGGTGTTGTGATCACAGGCTGTGCCTCAGGACAGGAGTGATCCAAGCTGCCTGTGAGTTTAGGAAAGCTCAGGTGCTTTTTTGGCTTTGTTTTCAAGCTGCTTTCTTGCACAGAAGGCCAGAACCCATTAGCTGTCAGATCTCCTTCACTTCTCTGTAGCATTTTCATTACTTAAAGCAAGGTCTTAGCTGTCCTCCCATCATTTTTGGTACTCATTGTTGCTGTAGACTCCTTACAGCTGGAATAAAGTGCAGTGATAGCCTCTGAAATTGCACAAAAATGCATTTGCATGAAGAAGAACAATCCTTTCAAATGAGCTGCTTCAGAAAAAGCTTCCTTAAGGCAGAGTAGCTTTTCCTAAGCCAGTGATGCTGGACCACATCTGTTTAGCAGTGGTGTTGGTGTGGGGGAAGGCCTAGTTTGTGTTTTAGTTGACAGAAATAATAAATTCTTCACCTTTTAAGTGTATCCTGTAGCTTCCCCCATGGCCAACAGGAAGCAGCATTGATGGCAGTGAGTGCAGCCCTTACAGAGGGGCTGTAATGTCAGAGAACATCTCAGGGAGGTGAAGAGAATACGAGATAATGATAATTTCTGGAAGTGAATGGAAATAAACTGTATTAATTATAGCTGCTTCCTTAGTGCAGAGTTGTGTTAAGACAGGAAGCAGTTCAGCACCAGGCTGGTGAGAAGAGTGTGGGTTTGACTGGTGCCATGGAAAATGTGGTGACATTAGAAACTGCCCAGGCTCTGCATGGAGATGATGCAGGATTTGTCATCCTGTAAATCATTTTTCATTGATTAGCTAAGCTGTTTGCATTGGCAGAGGGGATCTTCCAGGGACAGGAAGTGTAGGACAAGGATTGCTCCCTCATGGCAGGGCTGCTGAGCTGGGCACTTCAGACAGTGCTGGTGCTGTGTGAGGAGAGAGAATCCCCCAGCAAATCCTCATCAGAGGATCCTCTGTGGATCTCTGAGCAGCCCAAAGCTGGGCTGGGCACTTCAGACAGTCCTGGTGCTATGTGAGCAGAGAGAATCCCCACAGAAAATCCTCATCAGCTCTGAGCAACCCAAAGCTGGGCTGGGCACTTCAGACAGTGCTGGTGCTGTGTGAGCAGAGGAAATCCCCCTGTAAATCCTCATCAGTTCTGAGCAGCCCAGAGCTGGGCTGGGCACTTCAGACAGTCCTGGCGCTGTGTGAGGAGAAAGAATCCCCCAGCAAATCCTCATCAGAGGATCCCCTGTGGATCTCTGAGCAGCCCAAAGCTGAGGTGGGAACTTCAGACAGTCCTGATGCTGTGTGAGCAGAGGAAATCCCCCTGTAAATCCTCATCAGAGGATCCCCTGTGGATCTCTGAGCAGCCCAAAGCAGACCAGCTCAGGCTGTGGGGATGGGCTGGCAGAGGGTCCAGGGCACCAAACAGGTGGCTCCTGGAGGATGGTCATTGTCCTTGGTGGCACAAACACTGTCAGAGCCAGCACCGGCTGGGTGCAGCACAGGCAGGGCAGGAGGGCTCTGTGGGGGTTGGAGGCTGAGCTGTGCCTGGTGTCCCCTCCAGGGTGAGCATTGCTCAGTGCAGGGCTCTGAACCAGCTGCTCCAGGGGTCCCTCGCTGTGTGAAAGGCACAAACCCCGAGGCTCTGAGCAGACAGCTGAGCATCCCAGCCTTTCCCTGAGCTGGGCAATGATCAGGGTGAAAGCCTGACCCTCAGTGCAGCGCTGGGCTCTGGGATGTCTGGGGAGCTCTGTCAGGATTGCCTGGCGGGCAGTCAGAGCTCTCCCTGCGTGTTCTGTAAGCCTACTCCACGTTGTAATGACCTGGTAAAGCAGTTAGCTCTGGCACAACTGCAGATCTGTAGTAAAATGAAAAGGGTTTGCAAACCCTTTTCCAGCTCTCAGTAAATACAGAGAGTAAGGTGCTAACAGAGAGTGAACGTGGGGTGCTCTGCTCAGATCATGCTTACTTATCTCTGTCCTGATATTCAGGGGCTTATCATCAACAAAAACCGTGGGATGCTTAGTTAATGTACAAGGTGGTGCATCCTAATGTACTGAGGATGTCAAGTATTCTTTGCTAATCTGTTCTTCACTAGAAACTATCAATGTACTTTTTACAAGGAAAAAAATTTGAAGAGCACAAGGAAACATAGAAAAAGGAACACCATCCCATATGCCACGAGAGTACAGGATTCCTTGGCATTGTTCTGTGCTCAACCCACTGACTAATGCATTCAACAGGACCATGTGCTTTTAGGAATATAAAAAAAGGATGTATTTTAAGTAGCAAACTCATAATATTTAATTTTTTGTATTGAAAGGAGAGAGTTGAAACTTACAACAGGATGTGTTTGCTGCAAAATAAACCTGAAGCTGTTGGCTTGTTTTGTTAATGAGGATATGCATGGATTTTTTTTCTTTTTTCAAACTTTTGTACTTCTGTGCCTTATCTAAAATTCTTCTCTTCAGTGGACATAATTAAATGTAGAATTTGCCCACTCAGCTGCAAGTTTTCCCTGTCATATTTATTGGGTCCTGAGAGGAGTTTTGCAGACTTGCCTGACACCTTACACTAAATCATTACCTCACCTTCCAAGGAAAGTGAAAGATTATTTTTAAATGTGCTGAGTTTTTTTAGTGGTGCTGAATAATTTTGTTTCAACCGCTGCAGTTATTTCTGTGTATAATATAAGGATGTGAAAAGTCATTCATTCCTAATGTGTTTAAATATGCTCCATAATGAATGTTGGGGATGTGAAAGATAAGCAGCCTGGAGCTTTCTTTGTAAGGTATAGGGTAACACAAAGCTTCAAAGTTCTGCTGCCCTGGGGACACACATTGAAGCACTTAAAGGAGTGAGATAAACGAAATACAATGAGATATTCATCTGCACAATCTGAAGCACAAGGACACAATAAGTTTTCATTTAAAGTGTTTCTCATTTGCTGACAATGAGCCAAATAAGTTTTAATTCCACATTGGAGATGGTGACAGAAATTCAGGAACTTTCTCTAGGATGAGAGTCTGGTTTTTTTCCTCTGATATTTCTGATAATGTACTTATTACATATGTTGGGATTCTAATGTGAACTTATTCATTTGTTGGGATTTCTGATAATGTACTTATTACATATGTTGGGATTCTAAAGCTGCTCACAGTTACTTAAGAAAACAAGAATTATTTTTTTCAGATTTGTTGTGTAAGAACTCTCTGGTTGGGTGTGCTGAAATAACATGTAGGTGGATAGTCATAGTCTGATATTCCTGAGTTGGAATCAAGATTTACTGTAAAGAACTAAATCATTTTCCATGACTTTGCTTTATCTTTGTCCTCACCTGCTGCATTTCTTCTTACAGGTGCTGGATTTGGACTAGGAATTGTTTTCTCAGTCATCTTCTTCAAGAGTAAGTACCCTGCATTAATCTTGGCTGCTGGCTTCCCTCTGTCCATCTGTTGGAGGTCCAGCTAGAAGCCTTTGGGGCACATAGAACTTAAGCAGCTTGTTAGACCAATTCTGCCATTGTTTGGCCTGTCTTTCCCATTGAAATGGAGTTCCCAAAACCTCTGGCTGTTGTGTAACGAGGTTGTTACCCATGGCACCTCCCTGAGCTCCTCCTGTGCTCAGCTCAGATCCTGGCATGGCAGGAGAGCCTGAGCCAAATCACTGGGGCTGTGCCCAGACATCAGTTTGTGCCAGCCTCACCAGGGCTGTAAAACTGATCTTAGCTGGGCTTTAAAACACAATCAGTTTCAGTAATACCTTGAATTCACACATTACTTTCTGTTAAATTCTAAACACGTGTTACTGTTCCTCTTCTTCTGTAGTGGGCTGGTTTGGAGGATTTTAGAACTAGAATTCATCTTCTAGTAATTTGTTTTTTCTTGGTGCTTACAGAACAATATATAACAAGCAGCTTTCCTTGACTTCACATTTTGCTCTGTGCTTGCCTCTCCCACAGGAAGGACATGGCCTATTGCATTTGGGTCAGGGATGGGGTTAGGAATGGCTTATTCCAATTGTCAACACGACTTCCAGTCTCCATATCTTCTCCATGGTAAATTTGTAAAAGTAAGTATCAGTGTGTCTGGTTTGGCACTGCCCAATGCCAGCACCCAGGAGAGCCTGGGTTACCCTCCCCTGTCGCAGCTGGGCAGAGGAGAGAGAAAAACATTAACAAAAGGTTCATGAGTTGAGATAAGGACTGGGAGAAAAACACTTCAAGGGCAAAACAAGTTCAACTTCAAGTTGGAAAGTGAATTTATTACTAACAAAATTTGAGGAGGATAATGAGAAGTAAAATAAGGCCTTGAAACACCTTTTTCCCCCAGCTCCCCCATCCTTCCCACTGACAGCAGGGGGACAGGAGGGTGGGGATCTTGCTGAGTTCATCACCCGAGGTTTTCTTCCCTTGCTCTGGGAGAGGAATCCTTCCCTGTGAGACCCTGGGGTCCCTCCCACAGGAGGCACTTCTCCATGAACCTCTCCAGCATGGATCCATTCCCATGAGCAGCAGTCCTCCCAGCAGTGCTGCACTGTGAGTCCCTCCATGGGCACACAGAGCTCCCAGCCCTGCTGCAGCCTGGGTCACTGCCACGGGGTGCAGCTCTGCCAGGACAGGCAGCTCCAGCCTGGCAGCAGGGCCCTCTCCATGGGGACTTCAGTGGAGCACAGCCCCCTCCAGGCATCCACCCTCTGCAGTGTGGGCACCTCTGCCAGGGGCTGGGGATGGAGCTGTGCATCCCCCGGGGATCCCCAGGGGCTGTGGGTGGATCTCTGCATCTCCTGGGGATCCCCACAGGCTGGGGGGGGATCTCTACATCCCCCATGGATCCCCATGGGCTGGAGGTGGATCTCTGCATCCTCTGGGGATCCCCATGGGCTGATGGGGGTCCCTGCATCCCCTGTGGATCCCCAGAGGCAACAGGTGGATCTCTGCATCCCCTGGGGATCTCTGCATCCCCAGGGGATCCCCTCAGGCTGTGGATGGATCTCTGCATCCCCAGGGGATCCCCTCAGGCTGTGGATGGATCTCTGCATCCCCTGTGGATCCCACAGGCTGTGGGAGCATCTCTGCATCCCCCCTGGATCCCCAGGGGCTGCAGGGGCACAACTGCTCTAGCCTGGCCTCACCACAGCTGCAGAGGAATCTTTGCTCCAGCACCTGGAGCACGTCCTGCCTCTTTCTCCACTGACCTTGGTGTCTCCATGTTGTTTCCCTCACATGTTCTCACCTCCTCCTCTTCCCTGGCTAGAAGAAAAGCTGTGCACCTTTGTTCTCAAGTCTGTTATCACAGAAACTTTCCCATCATCTCTCATTAGCCCAGCCCTGGCCAGCCTGTCCATCCTCAGAGCCATCAGGGACTGGCTCTGCTGGACATGGTGGAAGCTTCAGCAGCCTCTCACAGCAGCCACCTCTGTGCCCCCTCCCTGCTGCCACAAACCAGGCTGTGCAAAACCACCACACAATGCTGCTGCCACTGCTTGGTAACTGCTTTATTACAGGTCAGATTATCCATTGACATGGATATTCCTCTGCCTTTCCCAGAGCAGTGCTGGTAGGAGGAAACTTGTGTTGCCAGAGCTGGAATGTTCCCCTGGTCTTTAATATCTGCTGTGTTTAACACTTAATTTATTGCACTGAACACATGGAATTAGTTTAACAGATCCTGCAGGTAGCTTTTCCCACAACCTGAAAACACAATAAAAATACATGTCAGAAAAGCAGAAAAACTAAACTGGTATTAAGGTTCTTCAGACTTAAAAAGAGATGAGCTGGGAAGAAACTGAGAGTCACATCAGGCACGTCAGGTAGATCTGCCTGTGGAAGCAGATCTTTGATCTTCTGTTGGGTTTTGGGGTTTTTTTTTTCAATATGAAGACACTGATCACTTGTAAGTTTTGTGGCTTGTTTGTCTGCACAGTAATGTAGTAGTTGTACCCTGTAAGCAGTTTTGAAGAGGATCATTTCAATGAGTTCAGTATTAACACTGAAGTAAAATGTTTTAAAATATTTTACCATGCTGAAGTAAACTTTTTAAGAATGCATTAATTAGCAGGAACCATCTGTGTACCAGTCCACAGACTGGCTCCATCAGTGTTTTCTTGATTTCTTCATGTGTCAGAGCTGGGGCTGTTCTCATGGTAAGTTCTCATGGTCCCTGTGGCACCTGGAAACAAAAGGAATGTGTGAGTCTGTGGTTTGGATCCACAGAGCCATGGCCTGGTTAAATGCTTTCAGTGCCTCTGGTGCAGGGGCATCACCAGGACATATTTACAGTTATTTTAAGTAACTTTAAGATACTTCAGAAAGTACCAAGGTAAAATATTCTGCCAGGAGCTTCTCATGCAGGGCCCAGAGTGCAGAAATCCCTCCTGTGTGACTCCTCTGCCTGCTCAGGAGGCCTCCAGGCATTTCCAGGCTTCTCCTGGTGCTTGTAGAGCTCAAGTTGAGCCCAGTCCTCCTTGATTTACTTTTTTTGTAGATGAGCTTTTTTACTTCTTTTACAGTCCTCCTTTTTTACTTTTTTGCAGATGAGCTTTGGCCAGCCTCCTGCAGCCCCACCAGAAATACCTGCTTGCAAATGTTCTCTCCAGCTGCCTGTTAAAGGGAAACAGTAACAAGACTCTCCAACAAATAAAAGCTTTGGAGAGCAGTGTAGAGAAACTGCCTTGGATGCAGCTGATCAGCACTGCCAGCTACTGCCCAAAATAAAAAATCTGCAGTTCTTCTGGCTGGATGTGTTAACATTAAAATGTGTTAGTAATCCACACCATCCTGAGGGTGTTCCTCCAGTTTATGCCTCCAAAAAAAAGCTGGAGTGACAAGTTTGTGGCTTCATGTGAGTGCTGAATGCACTGCTCACATGTTCTGAGAGCATCATTCAGGGATGCTTGTTCCTAGGGAGGTTGGGCAGCCCAAAACAGTGTCTGGTCACCCTAGGAAGGGATTTTCTCTGGATTAAGGACTAATCTGGAGCAGGGAGGTCCTTGGAAGCAAGAGCTAACTGCAAGGACAGGCATGGCACAGGACAAACAGTTTCCAGTGCACTGTCTCCATGGCTTTCTCTGGCACAAAGAGGCTGAGAGAGGGAAAACACAGATGAAGCCATCTGATGGTTAATGTCATTAATTCCCTCCCAAATGTCATGTCATGGGTAATGGCTCCAGGGTTATTACAACACAATTATTTCATTTCTCTTGGTTAGGAACATGGAAGATATTGTTGCATTATCACTCATCTGGTTTTTTCCCTAGAAAAATTTGCTATAACTAAACTTTGTAGGATTTCCTTTACAAAGCTGAGTTCTGTTCAAATGCTAACTTGTCAAAATTATAGAATCTGCAAGAAAATTGCCTTTATTAGAGGGAAATGTAACATGGATTAACTTGGTCAAAATGATTTCTAGTTTTCTGAGCCTGTCAAGGTCACAGGATCACAGGAGAACTCGAGTTGGAAAGGACTTCAGGGAGGTCATGGTTAGCTGTGAGGTCAGAACAGGTAACTCAGCTGGGGTTGTTGATTCTTCAGGATCAAGTTCTTAATTCTGAGTCCTGAGTCAGAATGAGAGAGGACAGAGCACATTCAAGATACTGAATAATGTCACAGTGACTTTGCAGCTGTTGTGGCTTGGGTCATCACACTGCCCATCCTTTGGGTTAGAAATTCCACCATGAAACCCCAGCCCCAGTGCAGGAGCCATTCATCTAGACCAAAAGAATACTTAAAGTGCAGCAGAGTTCTAATTTGTGGTCAGAATATTCTGAGGCTTTTTAAGTAATTTGATCAAGTGGTTTTCACTGTGACTTCAGCAGGATTTAAAATCAACATGTCACAATTATTTCAAGGCTTAAAATGCTGTGGCTGTGAATTACACAGCCTAGGTTTCCTTGCAAAATGGAGAATACCCTGTTTTCAGGTTATTTAGCCTGTATTATCACCCAAACCTCACCATCCTGTGCTTTGATAGGAATGTGGGTTTATATTGATGTGCAAGAGCACAAGAAGGCAACTGCAGCCTTTCCTCTTGCTCTTTGTGGCTTTGATTTCAGTCTGATTTCTCTTCAGCCTGTGAAGAGTTAACCTGACCAATAATGTGGGGTTTTTTAAAGTGTCCAGTTTATCAGAATGGAGGGTTGTGCATGAAAACAGCTGCTTAATTCCTCCATGTACAACCTCTTGCTTTAGCAAAGGGTGAAACTCTCCCTTACCCTCTGGAAATGTTACAGAGCTCTGTGACTTGCTTTACATCCTGTAGCACCTTCCATGTAAGGAACCCAAATGGCTTTTTAATAATCTAAGCCTTCTTGCTTTACAGGAACAGTGACTAATGGCTGAGACTATCCCAGTGGGAAGGAAGGAAGGAGAAATCAATGATTATTCCTCAGGAATACTGAAGTGCCCCTGGAATAAGCCAACATTCTTCAGTAACGATCACCAGTAACTCTTTATACTCCAACAAACTGTTTCTGTCTATGAAACAAAGATAACAAAGATCTGTTGCTTGTTTTGTATCGTGTCTGAAAAGTGCAAGGAAGAGCTCTTCTGGGAAATAAATGAAAGAAAAATGGCCTTCTCTGGTGTGTTGACTTTGTATGTGAGTGAGAGAGAGGGAGAATGGAAGGAGAGAACTTCATTTGGAGTGGCCAGCAGCTGGGACCACCTGGGCCACTGGGAGAGCTCCTCAGCAAAGCCAGCCTGGTCTGCTCCTCCCAGTCCTGAGAGCAACCCCCATCCACATCCAGTTCAAAGAAGCATTCCCACCTCATAAATCACCACTAGACCCCTGCTGCTTGTGTCGCTGTTTGGAGAGGAATATAAATACTCCTATGTCCTGTTTGTACAGTTGCCCTTTAAAATTGGAGTTTTGTCCTCTCAGAAGAGGCAGAATCCAAACTGTGTGATGGATGCAGCAAGGCCCTGCTGTCTCTTGTAGCTCTGGGTCATGGAGTGACCCCTGTTTGAAGCTCCCCAGGACAGTGGGTGAGTTAAACACATCCTCGTGCCATCTGGCTCTCAGCTTACCCTTCAGGCTGATTGTTTTTGCACCCCTCTTCTGGGGGACAGCAGAGAGGTTTCAGTGTCTGGCAATGGGTCACAACTACTCAAAGCTCTTCATTGCCTTGGCAGGACAGTGCTCCAGGCCCTCCCTTCTTTACATCCACCCCAGCCCTTGTTGGCACATTTCTGCTGCTCTTCCCCTGCCTCAAAGCTTGTCTGCACTGCTTTGCTCAGCACCATTTCCTAGCTCTGGAGATCCTCTCAAGGATCTCTTTTCTTTGTCCCACACTGTGTGCTGTCCATGTAGCACAGGGAGTGAGTGTGTGCCTCCAGAGGGAAGGGCAGTGCTGTAGGTTGGTGCAGAACTTCCCTGCACTCAGAGCCTGTTGTGCTGAGTGCTCAGAGATGGGAAAGGGACAGAGCAGCTCCTCCTGTTTTGCACAGCAAATGGGAGAAAGGAAAACAAGTTGTGTGATAGTTGTTTTTCAAACCGTGCCAGGAAAGGAAGGGGATGGACTGAGGGGAAAGCTGGAGTTCAGAGGGCTTGAGAAGCTCCTGATCTCCCAGGCCTGAGGTGTGGGTGCTGCTGCAGCCCTGCATCCCCACCCCTCCTGGGCACTGCTCTGTGGGTCCTGCGCTCTGAGGAACGTGTTGAGCTGTGCCCAGAGTCAACAGAGCTGAGGAGCTCGCCTGGAGCAAAGGACTTGTGAAATCAAAGAGCTCCAGTGCCAGAGCAGCATTAAGATTGTCAGAGCATGATACCATGCAGGACCATTGCTCCAGCATGTCCTTGTTTTTCCACCTCCTCCCTTGCCGGACTGCATTCATCAGTCAGGTCAAAACAGCTTATTGAAAACAGGATATCTTGCTTTCTTCCCAATTTTGAATCATTTTATCCAGCCCCAATTTTTAATTTGAGCTATGTACTTTGGAGCCATAGCTCCTCTGTGGTTTGGAATGGGGTTTTATTGAGTTCTCTGTGTGTGTGCTGCAGCCTGGGAAGCCAGTGGGATCTGCTGGAGAGAGGAGCAGCAGCCTGGGCAAGACCCAGGAGAACCAAAGGCGGTGGCAACACCTCACACAGTGACTGTCGGTGTGCAGAGAGAGCCTCAGCTCCTGCTCTGTCCTTCAGGCTGATGATGAGTTCAGTTTTTATTTGGTGACCCTGGTAACGAGTCATCCTGCCCTTACATGCTCTGCTCCAGCTCAAATGTGACTTCCCAGAGTTAATTCTTGCTGTGGGCTGCTGTGGCCTGTGGTTCTTCTGGCCCTGGAACTCAGAGATACCCATGGCAGATATCAATCCCCAGTGTGTCCTTTACTGCTAGAGTGAGAACAGTCAGAACAAAGGTGATCAAGTCAACATGGGTGAGTGTGGAAAAAATGCACAATTCTAAAAGTGGAATTTAAATTTGTCGTTGCTCTTTAAATAGGATAAAAGCTTAACTTTTTGGTTTTCTTCACAGCTGCCTTGCTTCTTGTTGTCTGTGTTGATGTATATATATATATGTATATGCACATATAACTACCACATGAAGAGTCTGTATTTGTTTTGCTTTATTTAATTAAAGATGTATTATCTCAAACCTATTTTTGAACCTGTCCATGTAAGCTGTGCAAAATTCATAATTTTCATATTCCTTTTTCCTTCTGTGGGAAGGAGCCTGTACCCTTCCCAGCTGAGGCTGGAGTAGGAATGGTTTCCTGCCTCTTAATTTCTAATTGCATAAATGAAAGGGGGAAAAGTGGAAATTCTAAGTACCAAAAGGCATGTTAAATTTAGTATAATACACTCATCTGGAAACTATCACATTTTTCCTTCTTTCTTAAGCCTGCTGAAATCATTGCTTCATCTGTGGCGTGATTTGGATCGGGACCAAAAAGTGCAAACAAGATAGGGCTGAAAAAGGCAGGTGTCCCTACCTAGACTTAATGAGAGCTTTTAGGAGAGAACTTGTATCCCAATTGTAATTGGAGTATACAGTGAGTAAGGAAACCATATCACTACCCAGGAGAAGGGGAAAAAAAAAAGAAGCTGTTTGCTGACTAGAACTGGTTTTGAACGTTTAACAACTCCCCAAGTGCTCGACTGACCACAAATCTGCCTCTTTAACAGCTTGATTAGATGTCTGCTGAGGCTTTGAGATGAATAAACAAGTCACGGAAAAGCAGAGACAGCGGGGAAAAAAATATCAAGCTGCTTTTGTATTGTTTACCCGAGTTGTTCATGTTTGATCAAGATACCGTCATTGCTTTGTGTTCCAGTCCTGCCTGGAGCCGTGGCCAAGAGCAGGACCTGGCTGGATGTGGTGCTGTACACACAAATAAAAACCAGGCTCTGCCCTGGAGAATGTACAAATGAAACAGATGGGCTGCAGGGAGGCAGGAGGGTTTGGAATTCCCATTCTGGAGATGGGAGAAGCTGTAGGCAAGGTCAGGGAGAAGTCGTGCAGGGAGTGTGGTGTGCAGCCAGGCCCTGCCTGCAGTCCAGCAGCCCAGCCTTGCCCATCCTTCCCAACTGGTTTTTCACGTGGTGGTGGAGTCTCAGGGGAAGGCTGCCCTTCACAGACTGGGAGACTCCAAAAGTGTTTGTGCCACCCTTTGCTATTTTCAAGTTGCCCCCAATTCTTACTGGCAAATCCCTGAGAAAGTTGGGAATGATGTTTTGCTGTCCAGAGGCTGATATCTTATGGAATCACCGGTAGGTGTAAACCACTGTGATCCTCAATATTGACTTTGGTGATAACCTGAATCTGATAAGCTGAGAAAATACTGAAATGTATTCCCAGTCCTTTGTGCCTCATGGACACTCCTGAGTTATCAGAACATAAATACAATACCAGGAGGAAGTAAATGCCTTAGTAAATCTACATTAAATATGAATTTAGGCAACAGACTGAGAAAGAGGGAGGATCAAGGAGACAGCAGCATTCCAGTACCATTGGATCATGGAGTGGTTTGAGCTGGAAGTGACCTTAAAGCCCATCCAGTGCCACCCCTGCCATGGCAGGGACACCTCCCACTGTCCCAGGCTGCTCCAAGCCCCATCCAGCCTGGCCTTGGGCACTGCCAGGGATCCAGGGCAGCCACAGCTGCTCTGGCCACCCTGTGCCAGGGCCTGCCCACCCTCACAGGGAAGGATTTCACCCAGTATCCAATTTAAACCTACTCTCTTCCAGTCTGAAGCCATTCCCCTTGTCCTGTCACTCCAGGCCCGTGTCCAAAGTCCCTCTCCAGCAGTGGGAACACAGCAGTGATGGTGTAACCCAGCTCTTCCAGAGAGTGCACAGGGATGGTTCTCCAAAGGAGGAGGAATTGGTTTCCTGTTTTTCTTGGGTTCCCTCTGAGTTTGGGAGCAATGCAAAAGAAATGACAGAGGTGCTGGTTTGCAAATGCAAACAGTGGGTGCACAAGTGGACTGAAGGTGTCAGGTTGTTGTGGTGGTGATGTGCCACGAGGTACAGGTGATGCTGCAGCTGGAAGGGAGAGGCTTGTGGAGCTGGGGAGCCCCTGATCCATGAGTGACCTGCTGGGAAAAGCCCATTTTCCAGCAGGTTCTGACCCAGCAAGGCACTGCTGACCCTTCTTCCACTCTGAGCTGGCAGGGTTTGGTACCTACCCCCACACCACACACACACCCAGTAAGAAATAAACTTTCTCCCTGTCTCCCACCCCACTCCTGCCTTTGGAAGTAGGACTGGTGCAAATTTTGGCATGGCAGCTCTGTAGGCAGCTGGATGCAATGTGCAGTGTGTCTGTAGTGCTCTGAGAGTCCAGCCTATAGCCCACCCACAGTGAAATGCTTCCCTGAGACTGAAGCTAAATGGGAGCACAGTTTATGGAAATTCAGCTGTGGATGGCCGTGCTCTTGTGCCTTCTGGCTGTCAGCACTTTGCTGTACAGCACTGCAGGCTGCTGGAGCTGCACTTTCCTCATGGTGCTGGATACCCACTCCTGGAGCTTATAAAGATGCTTAGAAAGTTGCTGGTGACTAATAAATCACTCTTCATCTCTAGGCTTTATTGGTGGTGCTTGTAAAGCCTCCAGCTCTGCGTTAGGAGTGGATGCCCCTTCCTGGAAAAGGTCACGCACTGATCAGTTCAAATTCAGTTCATAAATCATGCAAAGGAGTGTGTTTCTTTTTAGAGGTTTTAGAGGATATTCTTCCTCCCCCTCAATGCTGCACTTGAAGTTGTGAGCAGTGATAAACAGCTAAACCCAAACCCATGGCTGCCCCCCTGAGCTCTGCATTCCCTCTGGGTTTGGACTGGAGGACCTGGAGCTGCTGGAGGGAGCCCAGAGGAGGCACCCAGGGTACCAGAGGGAGGGAGCAGCTCCAGTGTGGGGAAAGGCTGGGAGAACTGGGATTGTTCAGCCTGGAAAGGGCTCCAGGGTGACCTAAGTGTGACCTCCCCGTGCCTGAAGGAGCCAACAGGAAAGATGGAGACAGACTCTGGGCAAGGGCCTGGAGTGCCAGGACAAGGGGGCAGGGTTAGATGGGATTTTGGGAAGGAATTCTACCCTGTGAGGGCAGGAGGGCGATGGCACAGGCTGTGTTTGTAATTTTAGCTAATTATCTGGAAGTAAATACAAAAGGGTGGCATATAAATTACTGCTATTGGTTGGGATGCTGTGTAAGTGAAAAAGAAAGTGGGGCAATATAGATTTTGGCCCAGACAGATGTGAAGTTCAGCATCCAGGTGCAGCAAACACTGATAATACCTGGAGATGGCACAGCCTGGGGGTTATGGAACCCCAGTAACTGAAGGGATTGCTGCAAACAGGGAGAGCACAGTGAGAAGCAAGGATGGAGGCTGAGGCTTGACCCCTGCAGATGAACAGTGAGGCACTGAATTACAGACTGGGATGAGCTGGGAGAGCCTTGGGAGGATTTTCCAACTCCTGAGGTCTTAAATGGAAGTTACTGAGCTCCACCTGGGAGTGCCTGGGTGAAATCAAATGGCTGTAACACACATGGACCCAGATCTGATGATCCAACTGTGTTTGTTGGCCGTAAATTCTCTGAAACTTGTAAGGCCACAAAGGTTGCCTGCAGAATTCCTGTTCTCTGTTCCGTGGTTTAATCTGAACTAAAGGCAGAGTGTTTTTAGCTGGAGGACCCTGCTCGTTAGACACTCCCTGAAGATGTCCCTGCTGTGGACCTCAGAGGGAACACAACCTATTTCTGTGCTGTTCTTGCTGCTTTGTTCCTCAGCTCCTCCCTTTTGGACTGTTTTCCTTGGGTTTGTTTGAGGGAATGGCTGATGGTGTGAGCTCCCCTCGCTCCTTTTTCCAGGCACAGGGCCCATTTGTTGTTTCATTCTCTCTGAAGATGCCATGGTTCCCTAGATAATCTGTCAAGAGATGACTATTTCATATGTCAATAAATACATTTTTGGATGATGGATGGAGGCCTGGGGCTGGAGCTGCAGGGGGTTATTGGGATGGGAGTGGAGGTGCAGGGAAAGCCCACAGCGTCCTGCTGTTTGCACACAGGCTGGGCAGGCAAAGTGACTGCACTGGGTTCTTTTAAGGCCTGAGAAATAATTCCTTTAAATCTTTGGGAGCATCCTAGCAGGCCACATGCTTGTGGGAGGCTCCAGTTTACTATCTGCAGAGTCATGGATTTTATATCCATATTAGGTATAAATAGAGGTAGGCTGGCAGATAGAGGCAAGGTCACTGTGACTCCTCTGAGCACCGGATGAGCCCACGATTATTTCATTTAACTCTTGTCGTGCACTGCAGCAGCCACTGCTGCCAAAATTAAAACCTGAATGATGCAAAGTTGGTCTGACACAGAAGCCTCAGCCTGTTCAGGAAAGCTGGGATAAGCTGAGAACTCATGGCCACTTTCATTTTATTCCTCATCAGCTGCAGTTATAGTCTCAGAAATCCCAATCCTGCTCCAGGGCAGGAGGAGAGGGATGCAATAAGCAGATTTCTCAGGGTCACACATCTCTGATGTTATGAACCAGACCCTTTAAATTATGAAAATCACACTTTAAGAATAGTATTTACATTTGTATTTTAGAAGGTGGGGGGATTGTGAGCTGAGGGTTTTAATCTGCTAACAAATCCAGATATATTCTTTTTTCTCAGTCATCCTAAGTCTAAACAACACTGACACTTGCTGTAGCAGGATTTTGAAAAACTGGCACTTTAAGGTCTCAGATTTTGGGTGCTTTTCTTCAAGGCCAGGGAGTTTGTGCATGAGGCTGTTCCCATGCAGGAGCAGTGCAATATTGCTCTGTGAGTCACCCCCTTTCAGGCGGGCGCTGGTTTCCTTTCAGTAATGTGCAAAATGTTCCCTGCACACATGTGGATGTTCTAAGTTTGTCCTGCTGGTTGACAGTTTGGAGGAGCTTTGGTGCCAGAACTGTCTCTGAACACACACAAGCACCTATTGTGACGAGGCCTGAGCTTGGCTGGGGCCTGCAGGCAGCGCTGCAAGAAAAATAATTAATTTAATAAGAGGTTCTGAGTGATTGCAGCAGGGGGAAGTTGTGCAGCAGAGAATAAGATGGTTATCAGAGGGTATTTAACTGGTTGTAATGGAGGTGGAGGAAACTGGTTATTTTTGAGTAGAAAGGAAAAAAAGCTGTTTGAACTCTGTAGGGATGAGAGGGTACCTGCAAATGAAGCCCAACAGCTCAGAACTGCCCCTGCAGACATGAAGTGAATGAGAGGAGGACTCTGCATGGCCTGAGCTGCTGGGGAAGCAAAGGAGGGAGGGATGGAGGGGCCTGGAGTGCCTGGGAGTACTTGGGCAAGGTGGAAAATGGAGTGATTGAACACACTTGGACCTGCTCAGGGATGGGAGGAGAAGGTTTTTACTGCTGCCCCAGGGCCCCACAATGCATTGGCACAGCACTAGAGAGAAACCATGAATGGCAGTGACCAGAGGAGGGAACAGGACTCTCTGCAGAGGGGAAGGCAGGGCAAGGCAGGGCTGATGGGATCAGAGGAAGCAGCTGGCTGGAGTCGCAGCTGCAGGAGCTGCATTCCCGGCCGGGCAGGAGAGGAGCACCCCGCTGCCCAGCCGCATTCCAGGGCACTGCTGAGCCCAGATGTTTGCTAATGGGCCCGGTGAGAAACCCTTTCCTTCACTCCTGAGCAGTCCCTGGCAGCCAGGTCTGCCCCCAGCTCTGGCCCTGCAGCCCAATCCAGCCAGATTCCCTCAGGGCTGCTGCCTTTCCTCTGCTGCACGGGGGAACCAGCCCAGAGCTCCAGTCTGGGCTCCTCAACCTCATGGAGGCTGCTCCACAATTCCTGCCATGGCTGAGCCTTCCCTGAATGGATCTGCAATTCCTGCAGGCTGAACCTTCCCTGAACGGCTCCCCAATTCCTGCCATGGCTGAACCTTCCCTAAATGGCTCCCCAATTCCTGCCATGGCTGAACCTTCCTTCCATGGCTCCACATTCCTGTTCTGGCTGAACCTCCCTTCCATGGCTCCCCAATTCCTGCCATGGCTGAACCTTCCCTGCATGGCTCCACAATTCCTACCATGGCTGAACTTTCCCTCCATGGCTCCACAATTCCTGCCATGGCTGAACCTTCCCTGAATGGCTCCACAATTCCTGCTGTGGCTGAACCTTCCTTCCACTGCTCCCCAATTCCTGCAGGCTGAACCTTCCCTCCATGGCTCCACAATTCCTGCCATGGCTGAGCCTCCCTTCCATTGCTCCTCACAATCCCTGCTCTGGCTGAACCTCCCCTCCAGCCTCCCCTCCAGCCTCTCCCTCCATGCTGTGAAGCTCAGGGGGTGTTCCGGGGGTCTGAAGGAGCAGTGGGTGATAAAAAGGAGAGCAGGCTCCTGGTACTGAAGTGATTTCAGCATTTATTATAAGAAAAAGAAAGGCCCAAAGCAAGGGGGCCTGGGCCAAACAGGAGCATTCCCATGGAGGATGGAGCAGCTCTGGCACTGGGGCTGCTCAGCAGCGATGTGCCCGATGTTCCAGGGGAGCAGCACAGCTTCCCTGGGTCAGATGCCCCTTTTTATCCTGTTTTATGTCCCTTTGGATTGGTTTCTTTCTGTATCCTTCATTTGCATGAAGGTTTAAGGTGCTTGGTTGGCCATGACAGTTCTGTCCAGGCTGGCTCGTGCTGCACTTTACTGAGGTGTGTTATGGTACATTGAGTACTGGATTTCCTATAACTACCATTTTAACCCCTTTTACAATATAACAACCAAACTAACAGTACATGCTTAATGATCTTCAACTATTTCACAACAGTTTCTAACCTATTTTTACAGTGGGGGCTGTTGTACCCACGGGCTTTGGGGGAACCTCAGGAAGCAAGAGCTGTGCTTGTAAGGTCAGGCTCACCCCTGGCCCGGGTGCTGGGGCTGCACAGATGGGAGGGTTTGTGCTTGCAGCACTGAGAGGATGTGGCACTCACACTCTTCCTGCCACCACTGTCTCTCCCTCCTCCTACCTGAGGTGGAGATGGGAAATCATCCCTCAGCTTTTTTAGTTGTTAAATCTTTGTGTCTCTCTTCTGGCAGGAGTGCTGTTCCATTCACCCAGGGTGTGTACGCCCCTACACATCAGTTTGGGGTCCTGGTATCTTGGAGATGTGTTCTTGTTTATTCAGGAACCAAAAAACTGGAGTTTAACCCCAGCAGGTGATGGTGAGGTGAGAGAATCATGGAATGGAATCCCAGAATGGCTTGGGCTGGCACAGACCCTAAAGATCATCTTGTTCCAGCCCCTGCCAAGGGCAGGGATGCCACTCACACTGAATCAGGCTCCAAGCCCTGTTCAGCCTGGCCTTGACCAACTTCGATCTAGCCTCCCTCAGAAAGGAGCTGATAAAGAGCTGTCTTTATTTCAGGGAGCAGCAGTGCAATTCTGCACCCATTTGCAGATCAGATGCAGAGGTGAAAGGAGCTGCTCTGACATGGGTGCTCCATGGCCCCCAAGTCCCTCATGGGTCATGCAAGGGGCTTTATCCCCTGAGAGCCCTTCCTTGGACCCTGTGTGGTTTATCTCAGGGATAGTGAGCAAAGCACCAGTGGGGAGGAGCTGGAACTCAGGCCCAGCTGTGGGATAAGCGCAGGGCCATTGTCCCCACCCTGCAGCCCTTCATGGGCACCCACACTCACTCCCCCCTCATTTCCCACCCACCTTCCCCCCACGTGTTTTCTTGCCTCCCACTGTGGGAGCTCTGGGCTCTGCACTGACACAAATAAAAGAAATGGTTTTATTTTTGACTTACACATCCACCCTTTTCATTCTCACGCTCACAGTGCCAGGTCCTGTCCTGACAAGCGGGGAGCCCCTGGCGCTGTGGGCGTTTGTCAGCAGCAGCAGAGGGTGAGGAGGGACATCCAGGCTTTCTGCTGTGTCCTTGGTGATCCAGCAACAGGCAAAGGGCTGAGGGGAAGGCATGGGGGGTGTGGATGTGGGGCACAAAATATCCTGTACAGTACCTGGGGGAAAAGCAGCATGGAATGGGCTGTTTGTGAGGGAGAGAGAGGAGCTGTGTCACTGTGGGAGAACATCACTGTGCTTTGGCTGTTCAGGGGCAGGCAGCAAACCCCCCCAGCCTGAGGGGAGTGGGAGCTGGTAAAACACTGGGTGATGTGTGGAGCAGGAGCCCAAAGCTGCTGCTGAGGGCAGAGCCCTGGCTGGGGAAGAGGGGCTGAGCTCGGCTCCTGCCCTCCCTGCAGAGCCACTGCCTCTGCTCTGCGCCTCAGCCTGTCCAAACGACATCTGCAGGCACCAGGTCATCACTCCTGGTTCTGGCTGTGATATCACATTGCCAAGGAGAAGGGAAAAAGTCTTGGCCCAGGGCTTTGACAGCCTTTCAGCAGCTTCTTTCATCCCCCAGCCAAGCCGCTCTGTCCTGCAGCACCTCTGCTTGTTCCTCCTGACACCAGAAAAGCTGAACCCTGCTCCTCCTGCCTCCCCACCCCCAGATCCACTGATTGCTGCTTCCCTTTCATGCTGTTTACAGAACTGGAACAGGGATGAATAGTAGGAAGCAGTGAATGAACAGCACGCTGGCTCACAGCTCCTTGCAGAGCAATCACACCCCAGTGCTGAGGATCCCACAAATCCCATCCAAACACTGAGCTATGGACCCCAAACACTGAGCCATGGATCCCAAACACTGAGCCACGGACCCCAAACACTGAACCACGGACCCCAAACACTGAACCACGGACCCCAAACACTGAGCCATGGATCCCAAACACTGAGCCATGGATCCCAAACACTGAACCACAGACCCCAAACACTGAGCCATGGATCCCAAACACTGAACCATGGGCCCCAAACACTGAGCCACGGACCCCAAACACTGAACCATGGAGCCCAAACACTGAGCCACAGACCCCAAACACTGAGCCACAGACCCCAAACACTGAACCACAGACCCCAAACACTGAACCACGGACCCCAAACACTGAGCCATGGACCCCAAACACTGAACCATGGATCCCAAACACTGAACCACGGACCCCAAACACTGAGCCATGGACCCCAAACACTCGGCTGAATTTCACCACAATGCCCATGGTCTGTTGCTGTGTAGCTGCTGGCTGCATCTACATCTTATTTTTCCTTGTAAGAACTTGCTTCAGAGTCTCAGATGTCTCTTATTTCACTCATATTACTCAGAATAAAGCAGGAGTTTACCGCTGGTCAGGCTGGCCCTGGGGAGCAGGTAGAGCATTGGTCAAAGGCCTGGGCTCAGCAGTGGGTGAAAATGCTGGGAAAACAGATTTTGGCTCCTCTTGGGGTGTGTGCTCATGGCTACAGGCTGTGCCTTTTGTTGGCCCTTTTGCAGCTGAGCAGTGCAGTACAGTTCAGGGCTGGGTAGGTTGCATTTAGCAGGACAAGTGATGTTGGAAGCAGCTTTTTGCCACCCTGCTTACAAATCCTGTTATCCTGGAGCTGGAAGGAACTGGGCAGCAGGAAACCATTCCTTCGTGGCAGCCTGCAGCCTCCTCCAGCAAAGAGCCAGCCCCAAAGCCTCTCCCCACAGCTGCTGCCAGGGCACTGCCAGCACTTCTCCCAGCACAGCTGCTGCTTCTTGCCATCTCCCTTTCCTGCTTCTCTGATCTCTATGCAAATCCTCGCACCAACAGCAGCCAGCAAAACCCAGCCAAGCCTGGCAGGTATCTTTTGATTTGGGTAGTGTTTAATGTGGGGGCCTCTTCAGATTAATTGTGCCTTAACAGAAACAGAGCCCTTGGTCTCCAGCAATTATCCTATCTGAAAGAGAGACGTGAATGGGGCTTCACTGCGGTGGGGTTTGGCTGGTTTTTAATGGGAGAGGAAAGAGGGAAAGAAAAAAGAAAGAGAAAAAGAGGAGAAAGAGGAAGGGAAAGAAAAAGGAAAAGAGAAAACCGTCATCTCTACTGCTGGAGAACTTTCCCAAAGTCTTTTCTGCAGCCGGGACTCTGCCCCACGGATTCTCTATCACGAATTATGTTTCAATAAGAGCTGTTGGCGTTCAGTGAGCCCGGTCCAGAGTGTTTATGCCACCGCAGGAGCAAGTGCTGGGACATTCCCGCGGGCTCTCCTGGCCGAGAGAGCCCCCTCGTTTCGTGCCCGGGCGTTTCCAGCGGGCTCTCCCCGTTAGCTCCAGCCCTTGCCGGGGGTTCCACGGCCCAGGTCAGTGGGTGAGCTCCGTGACCGGGTTCCTGGGGTCCCGTCTCTGCTCTCCGCGGGGCTCTCGGTGCGCCCGGAGCCCGGCGGGGCGGGCGGGCGCTGCCGCTGCCGCCGCCGCCGCTCCCTCCTCCCGCCGGCCGTCCCTCCCTCCTTTCCCCTCCTTTCCTCTCCCTTCGCAGCCCGATTGTGCAATCGCGAGCGGCGGGGCCGGCGGCACCGCCCGGAGCCCGGCACCGGGGGGAGGGAGGCGGCCGCTCCCGCCCGCCCCGCGCCTCCTCCGTGGCCGCCCCGCCGCGCCGGGGATGCGGCAGCCGCCGGGCACCGCCGGGCCCCGGACCCCATGGGATGCGCCCGCCGTTCCCTGGCTGGTGAGTAGCCCTTGGCTTTGTGTGCCCCCCGCCCCCGCCCCGGACCTGCCGCTTTTCCCCCGCACCAGATTTTCCGTCTCTTTTCCTCTCGCTCCTCTTCTCCCCCCCGCCGGTGATGGATGGCCGGGAGGATGAGGATGTTGCCACGGGCAGAAATCGGTTGCAGATGAGGCGGACTTGGGGGGATCTGCTCTGCAATCGTTAAAGTATTTCCACCGCCGCTTCGGCTCGAGTAGAATAAAAGCCTGGGAGCCGGGGAGCCGCGCTGTGTCGGTCGCACATCTGTGGTACAGAGTCCTTCCCTCCTTCCCATCCCTGTCGGGTTTGAAACAAAAGTGCCGAGGGAAGAACGGGAACGCTCACTATCGATTAACCACACCACAGCGGACGCGGGGTAGTTCAACGATCATAAAAGGAAGAAGTTTTCCCGATGGCAAGGCAGTAAACTTTTGTTCCTTGAAAAGTTCATCCCGGGGATTAATTTACATCCTTGTTTCATGGAAATACTTTAGGCACTTACTGTAAAGCTTATATCCGATATATCCCTACCTGTTTTTTGAACCCCAGCGTAGCATTTTAATTTGTCTCAGTTTTTGCAGCAGTTTTTATTTGTTCCATACAATAGTGTCTGCATTTTAAGATCAGTGGGGATTTCTCTTTTTCTCTGGTAGGTGTTTTGGAAACAGAACATGCTTTAGCTTGCTTTCGGGCTGCATTACAGTTGATCTGGACAATCCCTTATTTCCTAACATTTCTCTTACAAGGGCACCAGCAAGTTCTGCTCCACTCCACAACCTAACTTTTACATATAGGATTACCCCCATCAAATTAAAAATTCAGCCTGTGTGAAGTGTTGGTAGATTTAGGTCACGGTAGCTTTTCCATGTAGGTTTTTTTTGGGAAAAATTTGAACCCTGCTGAAACAAGTGGGAAAGATCCTAGCGAGATGGAGAGACCCAGATTTTCCCTTGTGATTTTAGCCGAAGGACTCGGTGCTTTCTTTGCAATGTCCAGCTGCATCCTCTGGGCACTTCTGCCTTTTGAAGGCAGGCTCCCATCTCGTAAAAGGCTGCTCGCCTCAAATTTGCAAACCGCAGGATGGGAAATGGAATTTGCCTTCAGTATAAAAATCCCAAGTGTTTGCAAACAGCCCTGAGAAGAATCCGGGCTCTTGGCGTGACCTCCCAGCGCTGGATTCCAGCTCGGGGAGTTTGCGGTCTCACAAAAAGGGCAAACGAGCAAAGTCCTCCCGAATGCCCGCTCGTCTTTCCGGAGCAGGGAAAACAGTGGAGCTGGAGGGAATTTTGGGTGCTCTGGAGGTGCAGGATCAAGCCCTGAGCCAAAGTGCTTTTCAAGGAGCCTTGAAGAGCTGCCCGTGTTGGAGTGACTTTGCTTGCGGCGTGCGTTGGCATTGCCGAGGGCGGATCAGGCTGGTGCAGCCACGGGAAAGCTGCCCAAGGAGCAGAGGAAACTCCTGGGCAGTTATTCCTGCCCAAACTCCGTGCTGTTCCCATTAAAGCTTTAGCAGCTCCTCTGCCAGAGCCCATATCCGACCACGGGGCGGGCAGAGCCAGGTTCTTGCTCCGTCCTTGGGCCTTGCTCCTGCTCTTTTTGTTTTGAAGTCCGCTGGAAAAAACCACCCTCCTCTGTGGTTGCACGGGCTCAGGGAGCCCCTGGGACAAAGCAAGGAGCTCAGTAACAGGGGTCCAGCATGGCTGAGGGCAAAGAAACTTCACACCCGCTCAAACCAGACTCTTAAAAACCCGAATAGCTGATAAAATTGTCCTTCTGGGGGAGTTGTGCAGTGAGAGCCAGGGGTGGTCTGTCCTCTGTTAGCCCTGGCAGGGCTGTGCTCGCTGCTCTCCAGACCTTTGTTTCTTGTGCAGCGCTGTTTAGGGAGGGAGGGCCGTGGGGGCCAGGGCTTTCCTGGACATAAATTAGCACCGAGGGTGGGAAGGGAACAGCCCAGCACCCATCACAGCAGTTGTGGAGCTGGACTGGGCTGGGCTGGGCTGCTTCCCTGTTCCAGGATCGCAGCCCTGCAGAGCTAAGCCTTGGAAATGGCGTCAGGATGGAGCCCTGGCCAGGGTCACTCTTAGATGTGGTTTAAGCCTCCTTCTTCTCTGACACAGAGCTCAGACAACCTGTCCAGAGGGGGGAAGGGAGTGCTCTTGGGGTCGCAGTGGGATTTCTTTGTGGGCCCAATCCTGAAGTTTTTGGAGAAACGGTCTAAATATCAAGTGTGAGGTCAGCCCTGGTAGTGACTGAAAATACCAGCTGGGCCATGGGCTGTTGCATTACCTCCAAACCCCTCTGGCCTTGCACTTCCATGTGTTTTTCTGCTTTGGCCAGTGCCATGGGTAAATAACAACAGACTTTGGGTTTGTGCCATCAGAACTGAGGAGGCTCCTGTGGTGTAAAGCAGAGACTAAAAGAGGGCAAAACCACATCAGGTCAGTGAATTTCTGCTGCTGTGACCAAGACATGGCCTGAACAGATATGGAGAGGGAGACAGCAGGGAGGATCCTGAAAGATCCACAGCTCCATCCACAAGCTCTTTTCTCCTTTGCTCCTTCCCCTTCTTGCTCCAGCAGCTGGGAACCTGATCCTGCAGGCGCAACCCCGCTGCGCTGGGATTTTATGCAAGTTTGGTAATGAATGACCAAGCCAGGGAAAGCCAGCGTGGTTGGCATCCGAGACAGCTCCCCTCGCTGCCTGCAGGAATTAAAAAAATCATCATCCTGGTGGCCACTCTGCACTGGAACTGGTTTTATCTGGTTCCAGTTAGGCTTGTTTTGAGTAAGACGAGCAGTGCCAGATTCTGATCTCATTTGCACCAGTGGAGTCATTTGGAGGAGCCGGTCCCAGTTTACCTCACTCCAAGCGAAAGCAGAACGGGCCCTGCTGGGAGAAGCTCTCCCTGCCCGGGGCAGTGCCCGGCGCCTGCCCGCAGATCCACTGGAGAAAAGCCGCGGCTCCCGAGGCTCCGGGGCTTTCCTGCCCTCCTGAGAGCTGGGACGGGCCAGGTTGTGCCTGCGGGGACCCGAGGGACCGAGCCCGGTGCTCTGGGGCGTGCTCGGGCTCCCCATGGCGGGGATGTGCTGGGGAGGAGGAGGAAAATCCTCCTGTCCACGCTGGGTGGGGAACTCGCAGAGGTCGGGGATAGCATTGGAGAGAGCAGCAAATCCCTGTTACCCATGGGATTTCCGAAGGAGCTGTTGGACACCCTGGTGCCCATCGGGCTGCCCTCGGCCCGGGCTGGCTCTGGGCTCGGCCCGGCTCTGTGGGGAGCACCAGCCCCAGCACTGTGGGAGCAGCAGCCCCGGCTCTGTGGGAGCACCAGCCCCGGCTCTGGGGGAGCACCAGCCCCGGCTCTGGGGGAGCACCAGCGCCTGCTCTGGGGGGAGCACCAGCCCCAGCACTGTGGGAGCACCAGCCCCGGCTCTGTGGGAGCACCAGCCTCGGCTCTGGGGGAGCAGCAGCCCCGGCGCTGTGGGAGCACCAGCCTCGGCTCTGGGGGAGCACCAGCCCCGGCGCTGGGGGAGCACCAGCCCCGGGGAGAGCAGGAGGCGGCCGGGCCCCGCTCAGGCCCGGGCATGCGAGCGAGCCCGGGGCTGGAACGCTGCTCCCAGCTGGGCTGGATCAGCTGCACCGGGCCCGACCCGGCTGCGAATGCTCCAGGCATGGCTCCAGACTGGACCTGGCCCGTGCAGGGCTTGGGCAGAGCCTGGACCCCCTGCCCGGCCAGCTGGCGCTGCTGGAGGCCGGTCCCAGGCTCCTTTTCCAGCTCCCCACACAGCTGATCTGGTCCCGGGCTCGTTTTCCAGCTCCCCACACAGATGATCTGATCCTGGGCTCGTTTTCCAGCTCCCCACAAAGCTGATCTGGTCTTGGATTTGTTTTCCAGCTCCCCACAAAGCTGATCTGGTCCCAAGCTCCTTTTCCAGCTCCCCACACAGCTGATTTAGTCCCAGGCTCATTTTCCAGCTCCCCACACAGCTGATCTGGTCCCGGGCTGCTTTTCCAGCTCCCCACAGAGCTGATCCTTGCTCCCATCCCACTCCTCCAGCTGCTCTTGGGGGCTGCAGAGCCCCCCATGCCTCAGGAAGAGGGGCAGTGCAGGTGTGGGGCCAGGATGTGCTCCTGAGCTTTAGGTTGATGCATTTTCCTGGCCGTGATTGTTCTTAATGCTGAAGAAATGGAGCAATTGAAATAAATGACCAGAAACTGTTTATATGACTCTTGCCTTTTCTACAGGCCATTAGTGGGTCCCTTTTCCAGCAGAGCTCCTTCAGGACCCCATCCTAAGCCCAAGTCCAGAGGTAGTTTTCCAATGACTTTTGTAGGTAAAGCATCTTGGATTTTTTTTTCCCAGCTGCAAAAAATGAGTTTCCCAAGAGCTCAGTGCATGGTTGAGGAGCCAGATCAAAACTCCCAATGTACCAACATCTTTTCACATTCTGGCCAATGTGGGGAGGGCAGAAGGCTTTAAAAATGCTGCACTGCTTTTCTTTATTTCTGCAACTTGCCCAACCATGCTTGAGTGGAAATTAATATGTTACAGAAAGGGAAGCTCTAACATCTGCTTCTGAAAGGAGCAGACACAGCCAGGTCCACAGTGAGAAACAACACAGCTTTTTCTCTACTATCAAAAAGTTCTTAGGATGGATTCTTGTGGTTGTTAAATATCAAATGTCTTCCTGTGGTGGTTCCCTGTTTATTTTTTTGTAATTTCTCCCCAGATTTTGCAGCTCAGCGAAGCAAGACTGGGGCTCTGAGCTTGGAGAGATTTCTGTGTTCAGTTAAGCTCTCTTGTGTCCTGCTGTCCTGAAGAATTACCTCCAGACATTCTCAGTGCAGAGTTCTCTTCCCTCTCCCCTGCTCATATCATACCTCAATTAGATTCTTTTGGGCTGTTACAGTCACTACAGTAAGGGTCCCCAAAACTGTAAAGTTTTAGCTAATGCAAATTTCAAAAAGGGGGAAGTATTTAATAATAGGTATTAAATAACATCTGTTGTTTTGATAGATGTTGTTCAATACACTGTGACTTCTCCATTTTTAGCAGTTGAGATTTAAGCTTTCCCTTTTAATACTGCTGGCTTATAAGTTGTTTTGTTCCATGTAAGCAAATATTATTTGAGTTGAGTTTCCTAAGAGCCAGTCCCCAGTGGTGTTCAGCAGTTACAGACCTAATCCTGCCCCTGAGGAGAGCCGTGCCCTGGATCTTCCTGGGATGTTTTTTTCCAGCTGCCACCAAGCAGACACTTTACTCTGGCTTTGCATCCTTTTAGGTGCCTCAATAATAATTTTTCTTTGAGCATTCCCTGCAGTGAGAGCAGAGATCCCACAGAGTCCCTGCAGAGCTCCCTGCCCTGCCTGCAGCGCCGTGTCCTGGTGTGACTCCCCCACACCTGGCTGTGCCCACCTGGCTCCCACCTGCCCTGTGCACCCAGGGGTGTGGGCTGAGGGCTCCGGCACCAGCCCAGCCCTCCCTGCTGCCCGGGCAGCCTCTTCTCTCCAGGGGAGTTGTGCTCTCCAGACACCTCCCTGTGCACCCACCAGCTCCCCTGCTCCTCCTGCAGCCAGGGGAACTGAGGCACAGAGCACCTTTGGGCCCTCCTCTGCTCCGTGTGGCAGCTCTTGTCAAACAGCACAAATAACCAGAGGAACACAGAGGGCTCCTGTCCCACACCAGCCTGGGATCACTCCTCAGCCCAGCGAGGGCACAGCTGGGTGGGGAGCTGGAAGGGAGGGACAGCCCTGTGTCCAGGGGAGGGGATCTCAGTTCTGACCCAGACCAGGAGCCAAAACCTTCCCCTTGCCCATCTCTGCTGAGAGCTCGTGTGTAAGGGCTGGGATCCCTGAGGCACAGCACAGAATGAACCCCATGTCCGTGCTGTGCTCACAGCCTGGGAGCCCCAGTGGTGTTTGGAAAGCTTTGGGGGTTCTTGTCTCTCAGAGCCTGCGGTGCCTCGTGTGTGGCCCTGAGCACAACCTACCTGTGTTTGTGGTTCTCTGTATTTGGCAGCATTGCAAGATCCTGGATAAGAAAAATACCTATAAACACATTAAACAACTCGTGAAACATTCCCCATGTCCACCTGCAAGCCTGTCTTGTGTTATGGTGTAAACTTCCCACTGGAAAAAGAGGGTAAAACTGATTAGATCTGTTTTATTTTCCTCCAGAAGTGTTTGGTTTCCAAATGTCTGGGAACAGCTGTGGGCTGGATGGTGGGAACGTGGCCTCCGAGGTAATTCCAGGGATTGTCCTCCAGCCCGTGGAACGATGGAGATTTTCCCAGCTGCTCCCAGGCGCTGGTGTTGTCCTGCTGGGGGGACTCCTGAGAGTGCTGGGATTGCTGGGATGGGAGGAAGGAGCTCCTCTAGGTGACACAGAACATCTGAGGTGGTACCAGGAGCTCTCCACGCCGGGAAGCTGCTGGCAGAACTGGGGTGGAACCAGTTCGGGGGTGCTGGGGTGGAACCCCGGCCCCAGCCGCCCCTCAGCTCCTCGGGCACGGCTGGAAAAGGCTCCGGAGCACGGGGCTGCAGCTGTGCCTGCGCTGAGAGGTTGTTTGTGCCGGGAGCTGGGATGTGCCAGGTTCAGGGCTGAGTCATTTCTTTCCCAAATGCTGCCGGAGGGATGGAGGGGAAGCTGCCCTGGGCTCCCTGCAGAGGGAGCGGGGGGAGCCCCTCACGGGCCGGTGGCTCTGCCGGAACTGAGCTGAACTTTCTGCTTGAAGAGCTTTGACTAGCGGGGGAAAAAATGTGCCTGGGTTCGGGGGAGAGAAAGAAGCCCCTGTGTGCCGGGAAGTGGCTGCTCCCGCCGGGTCAGCCGGGGAACACACTTGTTCCTTTGGGCTGCAACGTGTAATTTAGCTTGTCACGGAGGAATGTGCTCAATGCCTTTATTTAATCGGGAGTTTGCAAACCTGCTCGGGTGCCTCGTCTTCCTTTTTGCCTTCCCTTCCCTTCCCAGGCGGGGGGAGAAGGAACACGGTGCTTTTGTCTCCGTGGTTGCTGTCAGATGAATGGTGCTGGTGGCAGCTCTGTCCGCATGACTGCTTTGAGCTATGGACACGCTGCTCCCAGCCCCGGCTCCCTCCCAAACTCAGCTGCATCAGATGTTTTCCTAGGCACTAGCATAAACCTCGTTACTTACTAGAAAAGTAGCCCTGCGGGTTCCAGGACATTCCTGGGAGAAGGAAAACACCATGTGCAGGGGATGTGCAGGGGATGTGGTGTGCTCAGGGCTGCAGGGCAGTGGGGGACGGCAGTGCTGGGTGCCCGGAGCAATGGGGGACTCTGGAACTGCTCCAGCTCCAAAGGGGTGCCCCCTTCCCCTGCTGGGAATTCCCCAACTCCTCCCCACCCCTTGCACAGGGACAGCGGCCGTGGGGCCCTGGTTACAAACACGCCCTGCTCAGGAAAGGAGAAGCTCAGCACATGTTTAAGTGCTTTCCTGAATCCAGGCCAGGTCCTGTGCTGGAGCAGAGCACAGCCTCACTCATCTTCACAGGATGCTGGGAGAGGATCCCTCGTGCCTCTGGGTCTGCTCTGAGCAGCAGAAAACACCTCCATGGAACACAGACCCCAGGAAACAGGACCCCAGCACAGACAGGAATTTTGTCTCTTTGCAGCTGGCTAGAGATGCACAGAAACCTGGAAAAACCCCACCTTTCTTAGGAAAGAAGGAAATTGCTCTCTAATGGGGCATGTGGAAGTGAACTTGTGTGCTGGCTCTAGAGGAATCTGGGGTGTTCCCCGGGGGGTTGAAATTGCTCTCTGTGTCACATCCCAGCTCTGATCTCGGACTTGCCTTTGGGAGCAGGATTCCTCAGCACAGAGCTGCTGGCATTTGAGGAATGAGTGATGCTTGTTTCAGAAAGCAACCCAAGTGTGTGTGTGTCTGTGTGTGCAGCTTAGCCATGTTCATCCTTCAGAAACTGCAGAATTCCCGCGCTGAAATGAGAAAGAAACCTCGGGCACAAGAGTCCTCTTTGGGACAGATGTATTTAACCCCACAACTCTCATTAGTGGCAGCGCAAGCTCAGGAGTTAAAACCCTCTGCTTGTCTCCAGCCAACACCTGCAAGGTCTCCTTTGTGCAGGTATTCCCACCAGGGAGCCATGGGATCCACATCCCACAATGCTGGGAGGATTACAAAGCCAAGGCTTGCAGGTGCTGCTGCATTATATTACTGTGGTTCTGTTTCACCAGAAAATGAGGAAATTTAGCAGAGACCCCACAAGATTCCTCCAGAGATCCCATGAGTGAGGATGCTCTTTTCTGTGTGCCATGGGATGGAAGGCAGGGAGGAATCTTTCTGGTCTGTCTCTTGATTCAGATCCAGTGGAGGGATAACAGGGCAAAATCCCATAACGACCTTAAAATCCCTGAGTGCTCAGGAGGTGTCTCAATCATTTAGAGGAATCTGATGGTGCTGCAGCCCTGGGGGTGTGGATGAGGGCTCCAGAGGAACAGGGCATTTTTCCTCTCCTCCCAGCAAGTGTTAGAGGGCTGGGCCCAGGAGCCATGGGAATCAACAGCAGTCTTTCCAGTGTGGGCTGTGCATCATCGTCTGGATAAATAAATAGAAGGAAATAACAAATAACATGGTTCTAACAAATATTTTAGGAAGTATAAATGCCTTTCACCACGATTCCATCCAAACCCCACGCAGGAAAAAAAATCTCCCTGTTTCTGTGCTGCTTTTCCATCTGCCTTTCCCCGCAGCGACTTGGGGGGGTTCATTCAGGAGAGCAGAGCACGGAAACCTTGGGGGATTTCTCTGGGGGTGAGCAGCGACCTCCAAGCCCACCACCTTCGTGTCCTTGTGACAAGGCCCCCCCTTGTCCCGTCCTCGGAATAACCCTGAGCAGAATTTGAGTGCTCTGTGTAAATAAACGCTGTATTGTTCCTCCCTGCGGTTCCCAGCCCCGGGCTGAGGTTTCCCCGTGTCTCTGCTGCTGCCTTGCAGCGACACCTGCTGCGCGCTCCCAGGAGGAGAGGGGACCCCCGAGGCTTCCCAGCTGCGAGAAGAGGAAGGGGGAAAGCTCGTGCCTTCCTCAAATAAAAACATTTTTGTGCTGTGGGACTTCCCCAGCCCGGCTCGACTCGTGGCGGTGACACTTTTGGTTTGCAAAGTTCTCCCAGCCCAGCTTTGGGTGGGAAATGAGGAAAAAGCCTGGGAGAGGCAAGGCAGGTCCCTGGCTGGCCCAGAGCTCCTTTGGAAGAGGAAAGAGGCAGAGCAGCACATCCCACTCTGGGCAGAGCTCTGGGAGCTGTGGAGGGGGATCATAGGGATCTATCCAAACTGTCTGTGAGAGATTGCATTTTCCAGATCACAGCTGAAGACATTAATTAAGCCTTCTGCTTAAACCCCCAGGCAGGCTGACAAAAGAGCAGGGCCCTTGGCATCATTAAGGAAGGGAAGCAAAAGAAAAGTGAATAGGTTGATTAGCAGAAGTGAGAAATTGGTTATATATAGTGGTTATACATACAGCAGTGTGATCTAATTACAACAGTTTTACAATGAAACCTGCAGTGCTGAGGACATAGCATTAGAAAATAGCATTAATGCTGTGCAGAGAGAAACCCAGTTTGCATGCTGCAAGATCAAACCAGTGGTTTGATTAAAACCACCACCTGTGCTTGTAACACCCAGGAACTCCCTGGGCTGGGGGAAATGGGCTGCCTGGCCAGTTTTGTTTGCTGCTAACGCTGTGCTCTCCGTGTGCAGGTGTAGGATTCTGGCAGAGCTGGCCATGATGTTATGGTTCCTGGTGGGGGCCCTGTTCCCAGCGCTGCTCCTGGCTGCCCCACCGCCCATAAACAAGCTCGCCCTCTTCCCCGACAAGAGCGCCTGGTGTGAGGCCAAGAACATCACCCAGATCGTGGGGCACAGCGGCTGCGAGTCCAAATCCATCCAGAACAGGTACAGAGCTGCCTTCAGGCAGGGCTGGAGGCACTGCTGGCTCTGCAGTGCCTCTGGGCTGTGGCTGGCACCAGGCAGGGTGTCCTGCTCTGTGCCAGGGAAGGTCACACCTCTGCCTTGCCTGGGAAGGGCAGCGCCTCCCTGAGCCCCATCCTGCTGTCTTTGCAGGGCCTGTCTGGGACAGTGCTTCAGCTACAGCGTCCCCAACACCTTCCCCCAGTCCACAGAGTCCCTGGTGCACTGCGACTCCTGCATGCCAGCCCAGTCCATGTGGGAAATCGTGAGTATCCATCCTGCTCTGCTCCATGGGGCCCAGCTCTGCTCTGACACCCCCTCAGGGCCACTCCTCCTCCTTCTCTGGGCTTTTCCCACTCAGAGGTTCCTCCCAGGGCATCTCTCAGGTGGCTGTACCATGTCCTGAGATGCCTGGGTGGAAGGAGCTGCTGGAAGCTCTGCTGAATGATCCATTACCCTCCCTTTGCAGAACCTTCCCCTCTCAGTCCCTGCATTATTTATCCCTATGCTTATCCACATTCCTGCTGTCTCCACTGTTCCCTTTGTCCACCTGCACCCCCTTGGGAGATCTGGCTGTGTTTGATGTCCAGAAGTTCATCCTTAGACCTCACAGTTCTGTGTCACCTCTGATCCTGGCAGAGCCATAAACCCAGGTCCAAGAGCAGCCCAGAGCCCAGGGAACTGGCTCTGCCCTCTGCCTCCCTTCCAGCTCACATTTGATGAGAGGGTTTAGCCCAAAATGGGCTGCTTGGCATCAGCTCTTGTGGGTGGCCTTTGCTGTCTCAGGGATACTCCAGTGCCAGCAGTGCCTGGGAGCTGAGTCCTCCTGGAGTTGTGCTGAAGGGTGGGAGTGAGGGGTTGGTCTCTCCTGCCATGTCTCAAGTGAAAGGAGGAGAGGAAATGGCCTCAGGATGCACCAAGGGAGGTTCAGATTAGATATAAGAAAAAAAATCACTGAAAGGGTGGTCAGGCTTTGGAAAAAGTTCCCCAAGGAGGTGGTGGAGTCCCTGTCCCTTGGAGGTGCCCAAGGAATGGCTGGACAGGGCAGTCAGTGCTCTGGGCTGGCTGACAAGGTGGGGACGGGTCATAGGTTGGTTTTGATGGTTTTGGAGATCCTTCCCAATCTTAATGATTCAGTGATTCCCTGGTTTAGAGCTGACTGTCCTGGTGCTGGGTTGAGGGTTTGACTTGATGAGCTTGAAGGTCTCTTCCAGCCGTGATGCTCCTGTGATGTTCCCTGAGTGTCCGGAACGAGACATTCCCGGGGAGGTCCCACCTTGCAGACTGACCAGGGGTTTGTTTCCATGGATATAAACCCATCACATCTGCCCTAAAACCACCCCAAATCTGCAGGGTCTGGGGCAGGTCACACCTCCCACCACGGGAGCCTGAGCGCTGACCCGCTGTGTCCTTGTCCTGCTGCCCAGGTGACTCTGGACTGCCCAGGCAACGAGGAGATCCCCAGGGTGGACAAGCTGGTGGAGAAGATCCTGCACTGCAGCTGCCAGGCCTGTGGGAAGGAGCCCAGCCACGAGGGAGCCCTGTTCAACGTGTACCTGAACGCCGAGGAGAACATGGCCCACGAGGGGCCCGCGCCCCACCACTACCCCCACCACCAGCAGGAGCTGGAGGAGCCGCCCTCCAGCCACCACCACCACGAGGAGGAGGGCGAGGAGTGACCCTGTGGACTGTCCTGGCAGGGCTCTGAGGGCTGGGCCGGGCTTTGGGGAGGGAGGGGGGTGCTGGAGTCTTTCCTGTCAAATCGCTGCCCTCGCGTCGCCCCCGACCCTGGGGGCACAGGCAGGGCTGAGGCTGGAGCTGCAGGCTGAGACACGAGGGCTCGGCCTTCCCAAATGCACATAATAATAATAATGATGATGATGATGATGATGATAATATATTGAGAGGAGTGGCACGAGGGGCTCTGGCTCAGAGCAGGGGCTGAGGCTCTCCACAGGCTCCTGGCCCTGGGGGGATCCCTCCAAGGTCTGCTGGGTTCTCCTCATGCCCAGCGTGGAGGAGGAAGGGAAGCAGCCTCTCCACAGCCCCAGGAGGGACCCACATCTCTCTGGGGTGGTGGGACCAGCAGCACCCTCCTGCCTCCTCTCCCCCTGCCTGCCCACAAGGGCTCAGTGTGGGCACGCTCCTGGCACCCACGGGATCTTGGTCCGAGTCCAACCCTTTGTACCAGGTGGCTCCTGGGGAGGGTTTTGCCCCAGGAGGTGCCTCTGGGGGTATGGGAGCCATGGTGGTGACAACCCTTACCTTGCTGTCCCCAGGGCCACCACGTTGCTCCCTGACTTGGGAGTGAGGGACTTGGATTGTGAGCACTGGGACTTCACATTTTGGGGCTGCAGGGGAAGGCCAAGAGCTGAGGGGGGTCTGGGGGAGGTTCCAGCCCTGTCCCCCCTCTCCCTGCTGCACTTCCATGGTGCTGGAGGGAGAAGGGGCTGAGGGGCTGGAACGTCCCTGTGCAGGGAGTGCTTGGGCAGGGCTGGGGGTCGGGGTGGGCACAGCCTCTGCTGCCCCTCTCTGCTGTATAAAGCTGATTCCTTGGCATTGTCCTGACAAGAGCTTCCAGAGCTTGTAATCGAATGCCTCCCCCTCCTTTTGACAAGTTTTGGGGTTTTTTTTTTCTTAAATAAATTAGTTCTGACTTCCACTGCTCAGCGCTGTGCCGCCTGTCTGGTTTTTGGTGGCGCTGAGGCCAGGACAGGCAGGAGGCTCCAGGGCAGGGGAGAGCCGTGATTCCCACAGCTTTGAGCCACATTCCAGCTGGGAAAAGGAGCAGAGAGCTGCTGGGAGGAAAAGTGAGCCCAAATACTGAGGGTGTGGGCTGCATGTGCTGGGGGAGCTGCCCGGGGAGCTGTGGGTGCCGCCTATGCATGAGTGTGACGGTGTTCACAGGGATCTGAGCATGAGGGAAGAGATGAGGATCTGACTCCATGTTTTAGAAGGTTTGATTTATTATTTTATGATATATTTTATATTAAAACTATACTAAAAGAATAGAAGAAAGGAT
>JAWWEX010000084.1:1022719-1043229 GCA_035583215.1 Arremon brunneinucha | reverse complement strand
GCACTGCCAGGGATCCAGGGGCAGCCACAGCTGCTCTGGGCACGCTGTGCCAGGGCCTGCCCACCCTCACAGGGAACAATTCCTGCCCAATATCCCATCCATCCCTGCCCTCTGGCAGCTCTCTGAAGCCATTCCCTGTGTCCTTCCATCCCTTGTCCCCAGTCCCTCTCCAGCTCTCCTGGAGCCCCTTTAGGCTCTGGAAAGGGCTCTGAGCTCTCCCTGGAGCCTTCTCATCTCCAGGCTGAACAATCCCCATTCTCAGCCTGGCAGAAAATGTCCTGGGTTTCCCCACAGTTTTCTGACAGCTCATGGCAAAGCCCTGATGCTGCCTGGGCAGAGGGGCTGGAAAATCCAGAGACAGCAGGAAACAGAAACCATTGCACACACCTTGACACAGGCTGTGCTGAATGAAGTTAGAATAGGAGTAAAATTCTCCTGTTTGGATCCTCAGGAAACAATGTCAAAGTGAGGACAGTGAATACATCCAATAATTCAGAAGCTACAATTTAAATGGATCTATTAAAAAATTGATTCAATTCACCAATTGAATTTGGCACCTGAAGCAATGGTGCATCCTGGGCACCAGCAGTCCTTGAGAAACCAATCAAAAAATATTTGAGGAAAAATTGATAGAGTTGAATTTATTTTGGAAATCCTGACAATGCCACTTGCATTATTCCTCTTTAATGTTTCTATTTCTGCTCTGTCAAATTGAGGGAATAAAGAATTATTCTGCTGAGGCTCAGAGCTTTGCTTTCACATTATCCCTTTGCACAATCACAGCCCTTGTGGACAGAATAAGTCACTCAATTCTTATTTTTCTTCTCATTTCAAAACTCACTCGACTGGTAAAAGTTCTCCTTTCATTGCAGTGATATTTTTTGAGCCAGACTGTAATTTTTCCCTGCAATCATCTTTCAGCCACAACAGATTGATCCAGTCATTGTCACTTCTGGGCTGGTAATTGAGGGATGTTCCCCTCAGACACCCTCAGGCAATTCTACACCAAGCCAAGAGTTTTTTCCAAGAGTTTTTTCCATCAAACTTTGATATGTTTTGTGATCAATGTTGAAAATTCTGAGTAATCATTGGCTTTTGCTGGATTCATCCATTGCTGAAAATCTCTGCCAGCTTTATGCTCAATTTACTTTCAGCAATTCCAAGAGGAAGATGGAGAAGAGTAAAATACAGAATATCACAAGAAAACTCGGGGAGCAAATGGAGGAATCAAGTTCTGAAGGTCTAAGGGACAAATGGAGAGCAGCTGTACATTAGTGACAACAGGCAGCACAAAAGTGGGAATTAATATTCTGAATTAGTAAAAGAGTCCTTGAAAGAGTTTCAAGGGAAATGTGCCTTCAGAAATGTCCCTCTGTTGCCAGAAATGCACTCCAAGCCATCCCCCTGAAGGAAAAAGCTCTTCCATTGATTTTTCAGCTGTTTGTGGAGCTGCTGTTGACTGTTTTTTGTTGATGCTCTTCCCAACAACTGCCACTCATTTATAAGGTAGCAACAATTAAATACTCCTTTTTTAGAACTAAAACAAGTGGAAATTATTTCAATTCAATGGTTTAAAGAGTGTTTTAAAAGACCCAGTATAAACTGTGCATATAATTATCACTGGGAAATAATTTGGACATAATGTCTTGGGCCATGGAGGACAAGAGATCCCAAAAATAAAGACTGGATTGATACACTGAATTGGAGTGTTCCTAAAGAGAGCTTTGGGGATCCAGGTGTCTGCCACTAGAAACCACAGCAGGCCACCAGTGACCCAAAATACTGGACATATTGATCAGTATTTTTATGTAAAATTATGGAAAATAGGGAAGATTATGGAAAATTCTTCAGGATTCCACACAAGAACATGAGATGAGGTTTGGTGTCCATAAGCAGAGGGAAGCATCAGGACCAGCCTGAAGCAGAGGACGGTTCCTGCAACACCCAAAGGGGCTGTCACCCTTCCTCTCCCCATCTTGCTCCAGGAATACACAAGATTTGGCAGCTCAAACATCACCATCTCTGCTGCTTTCAAACGAGTTCTCAGCCCAACCCCACAAAACAAGATCACCTGAGATTAACTAAAGGAATTTTTGATGATTTTAGGGACAATGACCTGTTCTGACTCATCCCTCATAAGCTGATGGCAATCATGTCTTGGGCATTTGGAAATTCCAAGAGCTGTGGAGCAGTGCCATGTCTCTCCTCAGCAATGTGATATCCTATAAATCCACCTCATGGGGATTTGCAGGAGGTTTAAACCCTCCCCTTCCCCCAGTGTCACCAGGGCAGTGACACCTTTGTGGCATTTCAGTGACATTCAGCTCCTATCAATAATTCAGCTGCTCTAATTGCAGCATCTCAAACCCACGATGTGCACAAGGAGTCAGCAGAGTCAGCCTTCCCCCTGATTAACACTTCTAATTGCCTGCTGCCCTGGGATTTTGTTTCCATGTCAGCTGAGAAGGTCAGAATGGGAGCTCAAAGGGAGCAGAGAAATAACACAGAATCAGTGTTGTGTTCCAGCAGGCGACAGGAAATTAAAAGCTGAATTTTCTATCCTTAATTTTCTATCCTTAATTCACCTGTCTGGGCTCTGTGTGGCCATTCCTGAAGAATCCAGCTGAACAGCACTTTGGGAAAACTCCCACAGCTTTGCTCCACCAAGGGCTGGGATGGGGAAAGCTGCCTGCAAAGCCAACAGCTACAGACCTGCCCACTGCAAACCAGGAAAGAACAGGGGTGCAGTGCAAACTGTCCAATTTCCACATGCAAAGTGCTTTAAGGGGGAATAGGAAATCTGTCAAAGGTGATTTGTGATGCCAGTTGTTCTGTTCCAAAAGAGGAAGATGTGCTGGCATCACAACTTTGCTGGCTCTGCAAAGGAACAGTGAATTTCCTCTGCTGGACTGGGTTTGATGGCAATGCAGACCGCCTGTGAGCCACTCAAATGTGGCACTGGTGCCCTCAGCTCTTCTGGAGCTGGAGGAGAAGCTGCAGTGCCAGGAATTCAGCCCTGCCCAGGGTGGCTGGGGGCTGTGAACACTCTACACACCCCACAGATGATGTGGGAATCCCCCGTGGAAGGATACACACCTGTTCCAGGCACCAAGGGGGAATGGGAAAATCCCTCCTGTAGATCTGCAGGAAATTGTGGCTCTCTGCTCGTTCCCAGTTGTGGGAATTAATTTGGGCACCAACCTTATGAAATGTGAGTCCTGTAAAATGGTTCTCTCTGCCTTTAGAAGCAGCTGAGCACCCCCAGGCTCCCACAAAGCACATCCAGCTCGAGCAGTCTGTGTGAGGAGTGAGGAGGGACAGCAGCCTCTGAGGTTTGTCAGCCACAAAGCAAAAACAAACTGCAAGTTATTAATAGCCTCCTTTGCACTTTTCTTTTGGAAAAGCTTTTCCAGTTTCTTCCTCTGTTCTAACACAGTGACACTGCCAGCACTCTCTGCTTGTGTCCCAAAGGGAAAAACATTGAATATGTATTTAATGTGGGATTCTTGGAGCTCCCAAATCAACAGCAATGAGGAGCACAGAAGATGAAGCCACTGAGGATTCCAGGGCTGTGGAAGGCATCCCTGTGACCTCACAGCCCAACAGGCAGATGGAATTGTTTCCACAAGGCCCTGCATGTTGCCCTGAGGGGAGAGGGGCTCTCCCAGCTCCTCCAGGCAGCTCCCTGAAGCCAAGTTCTGCTCCAAGCTCTTGTTCCTCTGATCTGCCCTTGGGGAGGTGGCACTGCTCAGTGCTCACAACTCAAACAAAGGAGCAGTGACACACTGGCAACCTTTTTTTGCCTTTCCAACTCCCCAGGGTTCTTAATTAATCCATATTTTGTAACCACAATTAATTCTTTGCTGCAAGTCTTGGGAATACAGTGGGAAAAGCCACAATTTCATGTGTTTGGAGAAAAAAAGCCTGACTCACAGAAGTGCCAAATCAATTGGATTTTATGAAATTCAGACTTTCCATCTGCTTGTGGTATTGATGTACCTGACTGCCTTGAAGCTGTCTTCCCTCATAATGGGAATTTGGGTCCCTTTTCTGAGGGCTGACAGAAAAGTGGATCCAGGGGGGGTTGGTCTCTTCTCCCAGTTGACAAGTGAGAGGACAAGAGGAAACAGCCTCAGTCTGTGCCAGAGGACATTGAGATTGGATATCAGGGAACATTTCTCCATGGAAATGGTTGTTCAGCCCTGGCACAGGGCAAGGATGGCATTCCCTTCCCTGGAGGGATTTAACAGCAGTGTGGATGCAGTACTTGGGGACATGGCTTAGTGGTGGCCTTGGCAGTGCTGGGGGAACAACTGGCCTCAAGGGTCTCTTGAGAGCCTTTCCCCCCTCACCAATTCCACAATTCTGTGATCCATCCCTGCTCTCCTCTGGACTTCCAGCCATGCATTCTCACTGCCTCTAAACCTGCAAGTTCATCCCCAACTGCTGCTGCTGTGAAACTGCCCATTCCTGACTTGTTACTGACTCCTGAGCCTCCCTGAGGGTGCTCCTTGAGCAGTTCTGCAATATTCAAATATTAATTCAGATTGCACTGAACAAACTCCTCTGGGAACAAACAGCAATCAGGATAATCCCCTGCAGCTCCACAACTTCCTTGGTCTCTAACAGGTGCTGTCAAATAAATCCACAGAATAAATCAGCCCCTTTGTAACCATGAGGAAGGATTTTCTAACTGCATTTGCTGAGTGGGAGGATATTTTTCTCTCTGCTTTTTTACTGACAGTCAGATAAAATCACACTAATCAAGACAGACATGAGATGGAGGCCTTGGAGGTGAATTGCTGTTTATACTGAGGGCTCCTAATCCTCCACTCTTTTGAGGATTCTGGTGCTGCAGCAAAGAGAACCAAGCTGGTTGGATACAGACCAGTTTTCTTTATGGATGGACCAGGAGCTGCCAAAAACACGGATGGCGCTTCATAATATTTTCATGCTGAGCACCTTTGCATCAGCTATACTTTATTGTTCTTTCACAGCTTGTCCTTCTCCTGGAGGACACTCACAGGGACCTCCAACAAGGGCAACTGCAGGGGTGGAGCTGGTCTCCATAAAGAAAATACCTGTATCTCTACATATCTCTGAATATCACTTTGTATTTTTCTGTACTGCTACTGCACTGTACTTGCAGCAAAATCCATCTTTGCTTTCTTGCCGCTTTAAAAAATATTGCCCCTGGATATTTCCTTCCCCATTCTTGCTCCTTTTATTTCTAAAATGTTCACCAGAATGCACTGTATTTCTTCCCATGGTCTGGAAAATGGATCAAGGCAATGACACCTACTTAACATACATTTTTCCTCCCCAAAGCTTTGCAGTGAGATGAAGGAAGTGTCAATTCCTTCTGAAGGAGAGCAGCACTGGGACTGACTGCTGGCAGCAGGCAGCCAGGATGCAGACACAGAGCCCTGGGAGATGAGCAGAGAGCAGCTCTGCAAACCTTATTCATTCAGTGAAATGTAAATCCTGCTCCTCTGAGGGGAGAGGAGAAGCTGCTGTGATCCAGGCAGGATAAAGTGTGCAGGGCTTCAGGGGGTTTCATTCTTCAGGAGGCAGAGGGGCATGAGAAGGAGGGTCTCTGAAGAGAACTCAAAAAGAGAGAGGTGGCATGGACTGACTGACAGGAAATGTCACCCCCGTGCCACCACTTGGCATCTTGGGCCATTTTCATGCCAGCAACAGATGTCAGAGAGCAAATGAGTACTGGCAGCTCTGGGATGGTGAGAAAATGGATGTGGGAGTGTGGAAATGCTGACAGCCCAGAGAGATGCAAAGATGCATAGGCCATGTTTAACAGCCTCCACCAAACCCCCTCCTCCTGGGAAGCCCCTGTTTTGTTCCTCCAAGGCTCTGTTCTCTCTGCTCAGCACCAAGCCCTGCTTGTGCTGCCAGGGGCTGTGCAGAGCTCAGTTATCATGAATGAAATGAGCTGAGAACAGTTGGGTATTTATAGGCTTAGCAAGCAGGTGCTCCAGAAAATCTAAAAGCTCTTCCAAGTGCCTTTAGCTCCAGAGCAGCACTGATGGTCCCTGCCAGCTTGTGGGGACACTTGGGAAGAAGAGATCATGGAAATATCCCAAGCTTTGTGTTGGGCATCTTCCAGTTTGCAGAGAGTAAACAATAAATTAAAACATTAAGATATGGAAAAAAACACAATGGCATGCCCAAGATTTCTGTGGGTATGGATACACAAGATAAGCCCTGCCTGGTTTTCTGTGGAAGAGCTCACTTCTTCTGGGGAAGAGCCAACAACGTGGTGATGAGTGTAAGATAACTGAGTTGAATATTGCTTAGATATATTGCCAGATGTTCTAACAGTGGCTTATCACTAATGACACCAGCCAGCTTTGAGGAAGTTAAATGTTTCCCAGATACACCAGTGAATCTCTCCCTGTTTCCTGGAGACACACTCTGAAAGGCAGCAGGACCTGGCAAACCAACCATTGCTATCACAGAGCTTCTGTAATTCCAGAGCAGTTCCGGCTCCTGCAGCCCTGGGGACCAAGGTACAAGGGCCAGGAGCCTGTACCAGCCTGAACCTGAGCACTGTGGAGGCTCCACCAAGATAAGATAGTGGCTGCCACCTGCCATGTGCTTGTTTGAGATCCACGTTTTCCAGCTGCTGATCCCACCTCCCCAGGACCCACACTCACAGGGCCTGGCACTCAGCTCCTTCCAATCCAAACCTTTCCATGATTCTCTGACAGCAAGGCCTTTCTTGAGGAGTGACAGCATTTTCTATCTCCACCATGAGATATGTCAGAACCAAAAAACCCCAAACATATCCAAGAGGAGAGGCAGATTCTCATTGTTTTGCTCAGTGTTGAGTGCTAGCTGGGCCAACAAAATCCAGAGGGAAGTGTGGATAAGAGTTCTCTCAAAGACAGGAAAGAGGGACAATGTACCTAGAGGGGCTCTCTTCAGTCCCCAGCTTCCCCAGAGCAGTCACTGTGGGGTTACAGTGCTGCAGGCAAAGAATGGTGGAGAAAAAATGAGAATATGAGAACTTACCACAGAGGAAAGGTCCATGTTCACCATCCTCCTGTCATCCAGGTCGACTGGCTGGAGGCCTGCAACGTTGAGCTGGACAGAGGAGGTTCTGTAAACAAAGCTCAGCAGCCAGTCCCCCCTGGAAGCAGAGAAGAGTGGGAATAATCTTGTTGCCCAAGCAATGCCATGTGGAATCAAAGAATTCCAGAACAGTTTGAGTTAGAAGGGACCTTAAAGCTTATCCTGTTCCACCCCCCACCATGGGCAGGGGCACCTTCCACTAGATCAGGCTGCTCCAAGCCCTGCCCACCCTGACCTGGAACACTTCCAGTGTGTTACTGCTCAGGCCATGAGGAGAGTGGAAGTGCTGGGAATCCCAGTGATGTCTGGACCAAGACCTGCTGCAGGTCTGTGTGATGTAGCAACCACACAGGAATGACTTGCTGGATTCAGGGCAGACCCCTGGGACACAGGGCTGTAAGTCTGAACTGAATCCTGATCTATGGCTGTTGTCTCTTTACCTGCAGGGAGTTTAAAAATCTGACCCTTCTGTTTATTTCTATGTTTGCTCAGGGTTTGCACATTGACATATTTCATCTTTTTAACGTACTGCTATGTTCTCCAGGCCATAAAGCTGTAAAAGTGATGAGACCTACAACACTGATGTTGGGACATAAATATTGACTGTGAAGCTCCTGGGAGTGCTCCTGATTTATAGGAGCTGTAGAAATACATGGCTTCAGTGACAGAACTAGGAAGGGTTTGTTCCCACTCTAAAGCAGTGCCATAAGTCACTGTGACAGTTTCAGGGTAGACTGTAGCATGAGGAGAGAAGGAAACACAAAACTCTTCTGAGCTGAACAACAGCATAAAATCTGGGTACCAAAATGCCACTGTACTCTACAGAGCAGATTTAAGTGGGACCTGAGTGAGATTTGTGCTCTGTGATGGCAGCAGGTGAAATGCTCCTGGCAAAGGTGCCCATTCCTGCCTACTCCCAAATAATCCCCACTAGGAGTTGTAAGTCTATGCAGAGCCCTGCAAAACCTTTACAACACATTCACACTGCTCAGGTGTTGGTTCTTTCAAAAGCTGAGCCAGTCCAACTGATTTGGGTGAGGTTTCCCACTGGGAATTTGCAGCCCTGCTGTTTCAGTGGGAGGGGACAGCTCCAAGAGCTGACAGGGCTCTCACTCACCCTGTCCCCTCATATTCCAAAGCCAAAGGAGAACAAGGACTGAAGCTCAGCAGCTGGGCTCAAATCTGATCTCACAGGAATTCTGTTCAGTGTAATTCATCCAACCTAAATAGAGTTACTCCTGAAGTGACAGAATGAGGCCACCCTTTGTGCAAGCAAGAGACCAGCGAAATCAGAATCAGGTGAGGCCTTACCACAAAATGTTTGTATAATCTTTCTCTCTACCTCAATCCTCACAGAAATTCCCCAAATCTCTCAATTCCCTCCTCTAGCTGCCCCTCAGGTTGCCTGAATAACCCTCTGGACACACACTGTATTTTATTCCAACAGCACAGGCAGGCTTAGAAACTGTAAAAATCTTTGTTATGTCTGTGTGTGTGTGTGTTACAGGAAATGGATACACTGAGCAGTGATACAGTGAAATTTATTTTTGTAGAACACAGACAGGAACAATATTTCCTGGGTAAACTCAGTTATATGCAATGATTTCTATGATTTATGGTTTCTTGGAGGAACTCAGAGCACTCCCAGGCAAGCAGCTTTTCCTTATGGCACAGGAAGAAACACTGCAAGTGGTGTTTACATCTGGCATCCCTGAAAATCCTGGGATCCAAAGAGGACAAAACCAACAATTCCCAGCCTAGCTGAGAGATAGGATTGATAATTTGTTGTTTTAACCTTGAATACTTTTAATTAATTTATTTAATTATTCATTCTCAGTTAAAACACTCTGTTAGAATCACAGTAACACAGCACTTCCCCACCTTCCATGTACGTGTGTAGGCATCCATATGGATGCATGCATGGAAAATACCAGCAGCATTTTCACCTGTCCTTGACCTGAGGGCTCACAGCTTTATAAACTGTCTTGACCTGAAGATTCTTTGCTAATTTTCTTGCCTGGTTATTTCTCAATTTATTTCCCCATGTTCTTAGTCTTCCCCGCTTATTCCTTGGTTTTAATTTCCCCTTATCTAATTGTGCTGGTAAGCAGTGTTCCTGCCACAATTATCTTCCAAGACACAGTCATTAGGTTTGAAGCTGTCACTTGACTACTTAATAGCTTTTCTGAGATTGCTTCAGCTGTTTCAGGCCTCTGAACTTCCCTCTTCTCATCTACCAGCTCCCATAACTCTGCCCAACAGTTGTCTGCTTTTATTTCTAAAATGTTTTTCAATGTGGTTTTAAAGGGCTGGTATTTGTTTTGAAGGCAATCTTTGTATTCTTTCATATCCTTACTCAATTTGCTACAGCTATTCCAGTTATTCTTCCTTTGCAAGTTAAATACCTTGTTCATGTGGACTATCTTGACCAGAAACTCACTCCAGATATAAAACCCTTCAATTTGCTTGAGCTCCTTCCCTTCCATTGTGATTTTCACATATTTTTCCCCATAAGCAGCTCCAAGTGAACTGCATTTTAAAGCTTTTATAGATTCTAATTCCCAATCTTTAAGTCAGCAAACTTAACTGCTGTATTTATAGTCCTTCACACAAAGCTGAGATTTAAAGGGCCTTCAGAATACATCAGATTACCCACACAAACCCAGGCACTTCAGGCTGTGAGTGGCAGAACTCTGTCCCTCTATGAACACAGGTTTCCAGTGGCACAAAGAGCCAAGAGCTCTGTCAAACAGCTCCAGGTGCCTCCTGAAGCTGCCATCTCAAATGGATCTGAGGCAGAGGCCTGGAGGCACGAGGCTCTGACACTGCTCAATGTCCTCACCAGCACTCACAAAGTGCTTGAAAGGGATAAATGCCCCAAACCATTTCCAGGCTAACAAGGCTGGGCACTGAGCTCACACTGACCTGCAGAAGCCATTTATGATCCTGCCTGACACCACTCTGGTGAGAGCTCTCCAGTGCTTGGCTTCTCCTTCCACTGGAGCTCCCAGTAAGACAACGTCTTCAATGATCCCTTGTGAGTCTGTCAAGGTGAAAGCACAACAGTTCAGATTCAGAAGATGGATCAGAAAATATTCTTATGTGAAGTGTGCTCAGATGTGCACAAAAATCATAATTTAGGTGAAAATCAATTTGATTGAAAGATAGAAACAATGGAAAGGAGGATCATAAATAAAACTTTGCATACATCTTAAGTGTCCACAATTCACCTGGAGTTAGTAAATGTGAAAAACTGAGATTCTCAGACAGTGCACAGGACCAAGCACTGGGAAGGACAAGTGGCCTGGCCTCTGCCCAGAAAGGTGCTGGAAACCCCTGGAAAGGTCTTTCTGCAGACTCACTGATGTGGGTTTGCACAGAGCTTTGAAACAGGTGGAGGGATCTGAGATCCCACAGAGTGAGCAAATGTTGTCATACGTGAAGCATGAGGAGCTCTTCCCACAGCTGATTCTATGAAAAACATGACCTGAACATGCAAGGGGAACTCCCAAATTGTTAATATTGATTTGGAAGTAGCAACAATGCAGGCACTTGCCAATACCCAGTGAGGATCCATCAAACTGCTTTGATTTCCTTCTGCTGTAACATGAATGCCCAGGGCCTGATTTGCTGAACAGCATTGTTAACTTTTAAGCATAATAAATCTTCCTCACTTACCAGAGAGCTGCAGCTGGGCAATTTCAGGAGGAATAATGATGGAATGAGAAATATTGGGCAGCCCTGCTACTTTCCTAAACTCCTGAACAATATATCAGTATCGTCCACAAATCTTTGTAAAGAGAGATGAAGGCTCTGATGCCACAGCAGTTAAATGGAAGACTCATGAGCAGAACATTCCAAATCCATCCTCAGCACCTGTGGCAGACCAGGCTCCACAGACCTGAGCCAAACCCAACATTTGAGGGAGAGGTTCTGCCTGGGCACTTTTCAAATCTAAATCCCTTAGCTTCCTTTCCCTGATGGCAGTAAAGGATTGGAGCTGCCTGCAGTGCCTGCCTCCTTCTCTGCCGTGTAAATCCCGTGCCTGACAAATCCAAATGAGCTCTCCTGGAATTATTTCTTATTGCAGAGCAATTTTTGCACCAATCAAAGACAGCAAAGAGCAATTCAATTTTGTGAGTGTAATCTGTGAGCAATAAAGCCCTGTTCCCATAATTATGGGCAATGAAAAGGAAGCACAGAGTCTTGCAGGAAGCTTGTCCCAACCAAGGTTCTAAATTCCATGTCTGTGATGTGAGCCAAGTGAATAAACAAGCAGCTAATTCATCAGGATCCTGAATATTTGGGCAAGGTGTTGGAAGCTTTTGTTTCTCCAGTCCTTTGTCCAGTTTATTGCTTGTTTAGAACAAAAAAAAAAAAAAATTTAGCCTTGGCTGAAAAATGTTCATTTCTTTGAATGTTGACAGGATAGAAACCTGGGAACAGATCACTGGCCTGCAGAGCAGCTGAGGCTTGAGATAAATGAAATCTATTTCGCAGTTTGTAAATCTTTAGATGATGATGAACAATAAAGTCTGTAAAAGCAGTGGAAAAAATTACTTAATTAACCATTTACCCTCATAGAGAGTGGCTAATGAATAAGGAGTTTTATAAAGGAAAATTTCCAGTCAAGTCCAAGCAGGTGAGAACAGAGTGAGAATGAGAGGCCAAAAATTCAAACCTGATTAAGATGATTTCTCCAGAAAAGGTGTGGAAGAAAGAAGCTGTCCCAGACACCACAACCAGTCCTGGGAGCTGGGCTTTGCTGTGCCCTAGGGATGCAACTCACTGGGAAAGGGAAAGCACCTCAGCACATCAGTCCTGACTGCAGGGAGAACAGCACTGGAATGCAGCCCTGGCTGGGTACAGATGTTCCAGGGCAGAGTATTCCCAGGGCTGAGCACAGCAGGGATCACAGCCCAGTGGGATAATGGCCACATGAGCTGTGATCAGCACCAAACACCCAGTGTGTGACACCTCACCCCTGTCACACACAGCTGGGTCTCAAGGTTTGGTCTCTGGTGGTAACAGCTATTATCAATTTGCATTAGTTTGCTAATTGCTGAGTATTTACTAAAAGGCATGGGAATCACGATGAAGAAATCAGAGCAATGATCCTCCCACACAGTAATGTGTCTCTGATGGCTCATTGACTCCAGCTCCTGCCACAATGGCATTTTCTGGAAACCTGCTGAGCTCTGGCTCCCGGAGTGATCCGTGCTGAAGCACCCCAAGGTTGTTCCATTGCTTTGCAGAGAAGCATTTGAACAGAATCTGTGTTCCTGCCATGGAGTTTCACTGGCCAATCCATCATTAGCTCTCTGTCCTCAGAAATGCCAGTGCCATCTGGATGCAGAGCCCTGCATGACGAGGCCGTGTGTTCCTTTCGTGTCAGGCATCCAAGTCCAAACCCAAATCAGTCTCAGCTGTCCCAGGTCCCAGCTCTGCTCCTTCTGTGGCTTGCTCTGGAATGTGCCTGTGAGAACGCCTTGGCAATCTGTGCTAAACATGCTGCTTTTCATCTCACAAACAGCTCAGCTTGCAGAATTCAATTAAGGAACTGAAAAATCAGTGTATGGTGGGAGCTGTTCTCATACATCACCACAGTACTTGGATTTCTCTGCAGTGGCAGCCAACCTTCCAGACCCCTAAGGATTTCCTCCCTAAGCTATGAGCTCGTGTCATTCCAGAGCCTGCAGACTGAAATAAAAACCTGGAAATTCCTCAGCCCTTGGCATTCTCAGGACACAAAATGTGTAGATCTAGGGCCAGATTAGGATCTGGGTTCTGGCTCCAGTGTAACTCCATAAGGATTATTCTGGATTTGATTATATTTATTTTGAGAACAGAATTCCTGTATTTGAAGACTTCTATCTTAAATCAGAAGGGAAGTTCTGGCACACAGCTGTCAGTCCTGACCTCCCTCCTCACTTGACTCTGTTCCCACCTTCTTGGACTTTACTGGACATTTTCCTTTATAAAATTCCCTAGTTATGATTTATTGTGAAGTAAGTGGTTAATGAGTTAAATTGCTACATGGGGGGAAGGGAGGCTGCACACACTCACTGCTGACTCAACTCCAAGATACAATTTTCATCAACTGATCATAATGATTTTACTCTTTTTTTTTTCTAAATTAAAAATAGAAATCTATTAATAAACAGAACCACAATGGGTAATAAATTGGCAGATGGTTTTATACTTGACTTTGGGGGAAAATTACCATGAAAATAGCAGATGGCAGTGGCATTTCAGAGACTTAAATGGAAGGCAGGACTCAGGGAATCAGATGCAAGAGCTGCAGAGAGCTCCCAAGAAAGGCAAAGCATCCTCTGCTGGGATCAGGCAGTGCAGGGGCAGCTCCAGACTGATCACAAATGTCACATTGTTGTTCACAGACCAAAATGCCCCACTGAAACCCCTCAAGTGAATACAGTGGATTTTTTCTGCTGGACTGGGGGATATGACAGAAGAATTTGGCTCTTTTGTTTTATTCCTATTCTAAAAGAGCCAAGCTGTATTCTTCCTCTTGGAAGAAAAATTTCTCCACGAGGAGAAAGGAAAATAAAAGAAAAAATGGTTAGAAGGTGAATGTTACCTTTTTCCTGAGCCATTTCCTGCAGGCAGAAGTAAATGACTCTGGCACCCAGGCTGAAGCCAATCAGTGTGACAGGTCTCTGGCCCTGAGAAAGGAGGAGTGGAAGAAATGCCACCAAATGTTGTTTTCTCTGGAAAGAGATCAGGCTGGGGATCCCTGCCTGAGACACAGAGCAGCTGCTTGTGCATCACCTCTGAAATAGTGGAGCAATTTAGTTGGTTTCAAAGGGATCAGGTCTCCTCAAAGTTATGCCCAGTTCAGTATGGAAAATGCTACATATTTGTATTTTGTATTTTTGATCTTTAGAAAATCAACTGAAAACAATCTAGTGATCACAAGTTACAACAAAGGGGATGTTTCAAACAGAACCAAAACAGACGCTGCCCTTGGTTTGAAATTTCCAAATGAAAACCTTATTCAAGGAACAAAATTTTCCTAGAAATGTTTTCAATACACAGAAGAAGCAGCTGCAATACAAAAATACTGAGCACTTCCAGATTTCAGGCTGAGTGACAGCAGCATGTGATGGTTATAAAAGATGAGGTGGCTTTTAAGCTTTAAGCTTTTATTTTGAACAGCCTAATAAGATTTTCTGTAAGATTAAAGGGAGCCTAATCCCAACATCAATGAAAAATGGTCTTTGTAATATCCAGGGAGCAGGTGTGCAATGGACACCCCAGACATCTCATTAACTGGTTTTAGACTCTCCAGCATACTGGAATGTGTGTTTTCACAACAGCAAATGCCTAACAGGCAAGAACAAATGCCCCATAGCAAAAGAAAGGGCTTGCGTGAAATAAAGTTTATTGAATTTTCTAGGATTGGGTTTTTATGAGAAATCAAGTTTGCTCCTCCTCTGCTGTTCCACCTTGCTGGGACACACAGCTCTGGGGCCATGGCTTGCCACAGGCTCCTCTATGATCAGCAGTGACTGGTGTGAGACAAACACATGGCAGAAAACACCAGCTCTGGCCCAGCAAATGATGGCAGGCTCCTGGGGGGGCAGAAATGCCTTTTTTTGAGCATTTTCAGAGAATCTTCTGTTACTTCTGTCAGGTACCAGCCTGTTCTCCTTCTCTGCAGGCAAAGCCACAGAGCCACTGGGCATTGGCTGCCACCCACTTTTCTCACAGGTGGTTTTGCAGGTGTCTCTTAATGATCCATAAATATTTTTAACACTTTGTATTCTCCTTTCCTTTTCACCCATCCTCCCCTCCTGCTCTCTGACTTCCACTAGGTGAGTGGGCCTGGCTGTGTTGTGACATGGTTAAGCCACGGCTCATTTATGACCTGGACCTCTTCTTCCTCACTGAGAAAAGCTTTAGCTTAAATGGAACAAATCTCAGCAGGATTTCTCTGATCCACTTGGGACCTCCTCCTTTCCCCCAGTAAGCCAAATATCTGCTGGTCACCTTCATGCAGCACTCTCTGTGTTTTTGTTTTATTAATTTTTGTCCCCTTAGAAAGATGCCATTTAACCAGCATGACTATAGAACTTCACCTCCCTGGGCCAGTCCCTTCCTGCTGTTACTCCTGGATAACTGTGGCCACTCACCTGCTGTCTGCTGAGCAGGATGTGTGCAAGGTGCTTGCCCACCTCAGCAGAGCGATGCAGGCACACTCCCCAGGGGTTGTCAATGACACTGGCAACAGTCAGGAGGGATGCTGGCCAAGTCAAGGCTGTCACAATCCCTGCAACACACAGAGGTTCCTTAGAAAACATCAAAAGCAAGAGAGTTCACTGAAATTAAAGGCTAAGCCTAGGAGCTTATGTCATTTCCAGCTCTTCTTGCCTAATAGCTGTGCTGAGAAATGCTTTGCTGGACTAAAGATAAGAAAGAATTTGATGTTCTGCCACAGGGGGAATGCGTGCAACCCACGTGTTGGGCTGTTTCTGTAGAGCAGTAAATGTGTAATAATAAAGGGAAATGAGCAGTCCCAGGTGAAGGAAGGTGTTTCCAGCTGTAACTTTAACAGAATGATGCAATGTCATGGTGGCTCAGCAGTCCAGGAAAGCACAGCTAAATTACAGGTGTGGTAGAGGAGGTTCTCAGGTCACTTCTGGGCAATGCCAGCACTCCCCGCTCCAAAACATTCCTTCTTTAGGAAAGCTCCTTTAACACTGAAACTGCACAAGAGCCACTCAAGCAGATCTGATAGGATTTAGTTTCTTACCTGACAAGACAGTGAATTTTAGGGCTTCTTGAGCCATCATGTTGACAAAGCCATTCAGCAGGGAATCCAAGGCGTTGCCAAGCTCCATCAAGTACTTGGATTCCCAGGCCAGGCAGTACTGCTCACTCGAGTGCAGCATGCTGCTCCACGGGGCTGTGAAGCTCCCTGGGAAAGGTTGCAAAGATGGAATTCATGTTGGGAGAGAACACAATGGCAAGAGGAGCCCAACAGAGGATCAGAACAAAACCTGCAGGACACTGGAATATTCTAGCAATGCTATTAATGACAGATCAACGCTGAAGGACAGAGCAGAACTGTCATCTTAATTAATTAAAAGCCTTCCCACACTGTTTCTTCCCCAAACAATGCAGGTCAGGTTGAGGCAGCTGCTGATCAAAGGGTTACAAGATCCCCACCGTGGTCTGTCTTATTTGGGGACACGTTGATTTGCAACTACTTGCAGCTCCAAAACCACAAGGTGGCAAATTCCATAAAACTCCTGTCCTCAGTCCCTCTGTTTGAAGGAGTGTGTACACAGACAGACACTGCTGTAAGGAGGAAAATGGATGACAACCCTAGTTTTGTTCTTTAAAACATTCTAGCAGATTGCTAGTTATGGAAGAAGAATGTGTGTCATCTGGAACTCCCTTTTACAGGCAAACAGACACAAAATGTTCCTGGAGGGACACACTTGCCTCTCTAACCCTGCCTGGGAGCCTCCAGCTCTGAGCATTTGGACCTCTGGCAAGTGAAGAGAGAAGCCAAAGCACAGCACTGCAAAATGAGAACTTCCCTGTGACAGCAAGCTGCAGCCTGGCAAGTGACAGGGCGAGGCACCCTTCTGCATTAATGATATCCAGAGTTAATTATGGTGCTTCTCAATAAACTGGCAGCTGTTCAGTCAGCTGAAGCTGAGCACATTAGCAGACAGGTGACATGTTTTATATGACAAGCTGCACTGGAAAACAAAGCACTACAGACCTTTCAAGGTTTCCCCTGTAAGTCACCTCCAGAGTGCTGTGCTTAACAGGATTTACTTGACAGAACTTACTTGCCAATAAACCTCATTAGCTGGCAGATATGGAGAGAGCAAAACCACACTATTTTCTGTTAATTCCTGGTGGATAAACATAAGGTCTCAGAGATACTTTGTACAAGTGCTGGCAATCATCTTCCAGACAGATCTTTTCTGGCAAAACCATGCAACAGTTCCTATCAGAAACAATCCTGCTATGGCTGCTCCCAGTCCTGCTACCACCACCAACATAATGCCCTCTTTTTTTCCCTCTGTTTGCCTGGGATTGCAGATTCAGTTGCAAAGTCTTATAATGAGAATTGATGTGGGTCAGCTTTCATGCCATGGAAATGTGGGGCAGACATGGTGCTTTGTGAGCACAAACACAGCCTGGAGTAGGACACAGCCACAGCTCTTGGAGCTCCTCTCAGCTTCTCATCATGCTCTTACCATATTTGCCAGTGCACAGCCATCCAGTGATTGCTATGGTGATGTGGAGCTGCTTCCCTTCCGTAAGTGGGAGGAATTCAAACTCTTCTATGGCTCCCACACGTTTCTTCATTTTGTATCCTACACAGAGCCAGGAAGAAACACACGGCTCAGAGATGGCACAGAAAGGACACCCTCTGCTAACAGTAGGAGTTTGTTAAGAAATTAATTGGGTAATCTGGAGAGGGTTTTTTTTCCTTTCCAAAACCCTCAGTCAGCCCATGCATTACTTATAGCATAGTAAGGAGCCAACATGATCTTTCTGAGCTTGTGTGATCTGAGGGAATCCAGCAGAAGGGTTTTTTTTTTGCTGTAACAGCTGCTTTTCTCCATGGCAGCATCTTTCTAACCCAAAGCAGGAAGTTTTCACTTCCTTCATTAACCACACACCAAATATTCCTTCCCTATTTGGTCACCAGGGGCTACACAGTACCTTAATCAGCACTGAGACAAAAATCCCATGGGTTACACCTCAAATCGTTTCCCTCACTCTGCAGAGAGCTCAGTGGGGTCATTAACTGTATTTACAGATGTGATCCTGTGCCCCAGTGGCTGAGAATGGTGTGGTCACTCTCTTACCAGTAAGACCAGCTCCTGCTGCTCCAAAAAGGGATGCCATGACAGCAATCCCAGCAGTGGATCCCAAAGCAGCTGCTCCAGCACTCCCGATGATGGTGGCAGCTCCTGCAGCAACCAGAGGGGCAGCCAGGCCTCCTGTCAGACCTGAGGATGCAGCAAGAGATAGCACCAAACTATTATCCCTTAAAAACCCCAGGCAGGCATTCCTCTGTGCTGGGAGAGGGCTGCTGCTGCTGCTGGAAGAACTCTTTGCATGTCCAATAAAGAGGCTTCCTGAGACCCTCCCCAGGCCCTGATTCTCTGCCCAAATTCTTTGACTGACTTCAGATAAATGAAGAATAATTTCAAAGTCAAAGGAAGACTCTGGGGTGAGCTGTGCTCTCATTGCTCAGGAAACATTGATCTAATCTCACACTCTTGATTTCAGAGTTGAAGATCTGATCCTTTTATAACATGACAGCAAAAAAGGAGAAAACATTTTTAAGGGGTGACAACCTCAGTTTAATACTTCCCCCAGCTAGTAAAGCTACACTGGGATAACTTTTCCAGCTAACTCTTTCATGTTTATTTTCGTGGGGCTGAAAATACTTTTCTTGGAGTCAGACCCCTCTCTGTTCCTGGGCTGTGTCCCCAGAATGCCAAGGGCAGCCTCACCAATCACTGTTCCACCCCCAACAGTTGCCAGACCGATCAGCAGGTATCTCTTCAGCTTTTTCCTTTTTTCCTTCTTTTTTCTTGAAACTTCTGCAGTTCTGTGGAGGGATTAAAAGTACAAAAACTAAGGGAAAATTCCAATGCTGCATCAAAATCTGCTTTTATTCTCTTCAGTGTAACTTCCCTCCCAGGAGCAGTAAAAAGGAACGTGCAGGTGTGGATTGTGACAGCACACTGAGATTTATGAGCATGGATTTAGAGATTTAAATTGAATGGATTAAATGGACCACAGATTTAAATTGAAACAATTTAATTGCTGACAAAAGCCAACAGATATTACTTACTCAGAAAACCCTTCCTAATAGGGCTGAAGCTTGTGAAAAAAAAAAAGAAAGAAACAAAAAGTCAAAAGCATTTCATTAACTATATGCTGCCTAAGTGTCTAAAAAACCACAAGAAAGCTAAGAAGAAACAGGGAAAAGTGTTTGAAATAAAAGGGAATAGGGGTAATTTGTACTAACAAACAGAGATGCAATTAAACTGTTTTGCAAAAGATGTGTTTACTACAAGCTGCTTTCTAATTGCACATCACAATATAATAATATAATAGGAATTAAACACAGTCATCAGTGTGCATTTAAGCTGTATTTTAACAAGCTTATCAGAAAGAGGTAAATAAACCAAAAAGGAACAAATACCAGTTATTAGCCACTACTTTTGATTTCTCTCCAGTGTCTTTGTTTTCTCTCTTACAAGAAGTGCCTCCATTCCAGAGGAAAGTGGGAGAAGCAGAGGATACTTGAATAAGTTGTTTCAAGAGGAAGGTTCCTTCTGGCCTGTTTACACAGCACTTAATCCAGGCCTTGAAATGTGACATTTATCTTGCTTCCAAACTTGGATATTTTCCTTGTTAATCCTAGCCTAATTTTGGATTTTCATTATCCATATAATTGCTTCATCTTTCCTGGAACCCCCTAAGCACACTGTAATTTTGATTAAGACAATTTTACACGAGTCCCAAACAATATGCAGCTTTGTGAGGCGCAGCAGGAGGGGAATGGAGCTCAGTGGGTGAAATCCCTGAGTCACTGCACTCACTGGCAGAACTCCTATGGACCTGCACGTCATGGAGACTTTGTCTCCACAGAGCCCCTCCAAAAAACCATTGCTCATTACCTTGTGCAGCTGCAAACGTGGTGTCTGCAGAGAGAAACACAGAATCACAAGATTGGAAGAGACCTTCAAGATCATCGAGTCCAACCCATTCCCTGACACCTCAACTAAACCATGGCACCCAGTGCCACATCCAGTCTTTTTTTAAACCACCTCACCAGGCAGACCATTCCAATATTTTATCACTCTTTGTGTGAAAAACTTTCTCCTAATATCCAACCTATATTTCCCTGACACAGCTTGAGACTGTGTCCTCTGGTTCTGTCAGTGCTGCCTGGAGAAAGAGACCAACCCCACCAGACTACAACGACCTTTCAGGGAGTTCTAGAGAGTGATAAGGTCACCCCTGAGTCTCCTTTTTTCCAGGCTGAGCACCCCCAGCTCCCTCAGTTGTTCCTCCCAGGGTTTGTGTTCCAAAGCCCTCACCAGCCTCGTTGCCTCCTCTGGATATGTCTCAACGTCCTTCCCAAACTGAGGGCCCAGAGCTGGACACAGTGCTCAAGGTGTGGCCTCACCACTGCTGAGTACAGGGGCAGAATGAGCTCCCTGCTCCTGCTGGCCACACCATTCCTGATGCAGGCCAGGAGCCACTGGCCTTCATGGCCACCAGGGCACACTGCTGGCCCATGTTCAGCTGGCTGTCAAGCAGTGTGACCATGTTCACAGGGGTTTGAGGATGAGGGAAGAGACAAAGATCTGACTCCATGTTTCAGAAGGCTTGATTTATTATATGATATA
>JAWWEX010000084.1:1004581-1022619 GCA_035583215.1 Arremon brunneinucha | reverse complement strand
GATAACCATTGTTTACATTTTGTTCCTGAGGCCTCTCAGCTTCTCAGAAGGAAAAATCCTAAGGAAAGGATTTTTCAGAAAATATCATGGCTACAAAGCAGCACCCCCAGGTCCCTTTCTGCCTGGGCACTGGCCAGCCACACTGTTCCCAGCCCAGAGTATTGGAGGGGGTTATTGTGGCCAAAATGCAGGACTGAGCACTTGGATTTATTAAACTTCATCCTGTAAGACTCAGCCTAATCATTCCAGGTCTCCCTGCAGAGCCCTCATACCTTTCAATCAATGGACACACACTCTCAGCTCAGTGTCATCTGCAGATTTACTAATGAAAAACTCAATCCCCTCATCCATGTGGTCAATAAAAACATTGAACAGAGCTGGTCCCAGCACAGAGCCCTGAGGGACACCACTGGTGCCTGGATGCAGCACCATCCCCACCACCCTCTGGGCCCATCTAGCCAGTTCTGAGCCCAGCACGGAGTGCTCCTGTCCCAGCCCTGGGCTGCAGCTTTTCCAGGAGTGTGCTGTGGGAGACACTGCCAAAGGCCTTGCTGGAGTCCCAAGAGACACATCCACAGCCTTTCCTGCATCCACCAGGAGTGTCACCTGGTCACAAAAGGAGACCAGGCTGGTCAAACACAACCTACCCCTCCTAAACCCCTGCCCTGGCCATCCTGTAGATGCTACATGATGACACTCAGTATAAACTGCTCCATTATCTTGCCAGGTACTGAGAGCAACACTTCTCCAATTTCTGCACATCCACAGCTACTTCTACAGCCCCACAGACAAAGCAGGATTAGGCTATCAGAGAATCATGGAATCACTGAGGTTGGAAAAGGTCTCCAGGACCATCAAGTCCAAGCTGTGTCCAATGCCCACCCTGTTCCCAGCCCAGAGCACTGAGTGCTATGTCCAGTTGTTCCTTGGACACCTACAGGGATGGGGGCTCCACCACCTCCATGGGAAGCCCCTTCCAATGCCTGACAGCCCTTTCCATGAAGAAATTCCTCCTGATTTAACCTGAACCTCCTCTGGCACAGCCTGAAGCCATTTCCTCTCATCTTTTCCAAATGCTCTACTTTGTGCCTTAGTCACCAGTCTGAATGCTTGGCTTTGGATAACATTGCTCCTGGAGTTCTCTACATGAGTCCTGCAGCCAGGCTGTTCATACCTAAGCTGGCAATACCCAGCAATTTCTGTTCTACATGAGCTTCATCAGCTTTTACAGTCACTGCAGTGTGTCTCAGGCTGACAATAATGACAAGAGAGCTGGAACATGCCTAACTTGGAGTCAGCTGGAATAATGAGCAGTTTGAGTTATGTAGGGAGAAAGAGAGTGGCAGCTAAATCCTGCCTGTTGATGCAGTAAATAAAAGGAGAAGTTCTGCCTGTCACTGCTTCCTAATGGCTCTTCCATTACCATTATCACTGGATTACCAGGCTGCTTTTATCCATTGTGGTAATTAACTGCTGCTTCTGGTATTTCTCTACCCTCACTGAGCTCAGATGTGCAGCTTCTAGCCTGAATCACAAATTACATTCAGAGAGATTGTTATGGGGAATTTCAGGTGATTCTCCAATAAGGAAAGGTGCAGGAGCACACATCAGCAAGTGAATGTTGTGATGTTTTCCAGTTTCTTACAGAACTGTGTACAAAAGGTTCTCACTTGCAGGTCAGAGCACACTTGGTTTAACTAACACAGTTTAAGTATTTTGAGCATTATTCTTTAGAGTATTGTACATTTAATCTCATAGGTTCTGGGCCTCAGTCCAACATATCCACAGCAGCAAAGGCAGGAGCAAACCTCCTGTTACAAATATCAGTAAAAACACCTGTGCAGGAGCTGCCAAACCCGTGGTTGGTTATTTCTGTTCCAAAACCTCTTGCTGGTCAAAGCTGGAAGCATCCCAAGCACTTAATGGTATTCCTAGCCCCAAAATCTGTGAGGTCAGGGTGGTGACAGGTTTATACTTTGCTTCCTTTCCCCATTGACTCCTGACTTCAAACCAAAGAAAGGGTCATCAGTTCCCCACAAATGTCAGCCTTATTTAAGCAGAGCAACAAAACTGTGTTCACACTGTGGTCTTGGGTCCCTCTCACCATAACGATTTTTCTTTTCTTTTTATCCATTAGATATTTACTCCCATGGCTGCAATTTGTGCAGAGGACAAGCCAGGAATCCCACAGCAGACACACAGGAAGCCCACAGGGCTGGCAGCAGGGTTTGAAATCCACACTGTTCTTTCACTGTTATCAGACACAGCTTAAAGGCCCAGCACTGAGTCTGCTTGCACAAACTACAGCAAAACAGTCCCCATTAATACCAACCCTTGCTCCTGCACACCAAATGTTTAGAAGTCCACGATCTTTGAGATTATTCTGACTTTCCCTTTTTACAGTGTGCTATAAAGTTAAGCATTATTTAAACACAGCTCTTACTGGAAGATACCCATCACATGCTGGACCCCATGGTAATCATCTGACCATGGCAAGGGTGTTGATTAAAGACTTTATTAGCATTCAGGGTAATCTCATCACCTGTTTGCTGAGTTGACAGATGAAAATATTTCCCTTGAAAGTCCACTACAGACGTTTACTGCCTTAAATATTGCTAAAGTGTCACACAATTCCTGCCTGATGAGAGGAATATAAAGATACTACATTTATTACAGATACCAAGAATTATCCTATATTCTTATAGATACCAAGAATTATAAATACTAATTCTATGTTAATAATATAGAATCATGAGCCAGGTCTGTACATATCTGAAGATTCAGCCTGTTGCCCTCAGAAATCTCCCTCCAATAGGAGTTATCCAGCTGTCTCTTAAAGATGCTTAAAGGCAGATCCAGAGACAATGAACAGCTGAGGATCTAACCCTGATTATCTGTAGGAACTTCATTCTGCAAGAGGCAGTTCTAGCTGAAGGATATTGGGCCAAGAGACAACAAGATCTGTGTGATGTATTTATACAAAATCTACAGTCTCTGAGAAGCAACTGGAAAGAGGAAAGGAGGCAGCCCAGAGCAGAACAGCCTTTGCCAGTGTGCAAGGCCAGATCTCAGCTCTGATTTTAAGAATGCTGAGCTTTTCTTCTTGTCAGTGCTGTGAGGGCTCTGCAACCCTAATCAAGCCATAAATGATTACAGCAAAAGCCATGTGGGGAATAATCAGAGACTGGACTTAGGCACAAGTAATTACTGCTAAGTTTTTGAGCACTGGCAGTGTTTTTTGATCCCATATCAACCCAAACGTTCTTACTCTGACTCTTCCTCTTTTTGTTCCTTCAGGCTCTCAAGCAGAGATTCCTCTAGGACTTCCAGATCTTCCAAGGGAATTCTCAGCAGCCAGCTGACACGGCAGATCAACACCCTGGCTCGAGCATCATAGGATCCTTGAGGAGAGAAAAGCCCAGGAAATCAGCCTAATCAGTCTGATGCCACAGTTTAGTTAAGGAGCAGAGTACTCAAGGAATGTGTCACAGAGCAGCTCCTTCCCCCAGGCCCTCCTTTTCTTCCAGGAACATGAGAAGAGACTGATAAAATCCTTCTTCCCTGCAAACAGAGCCACCACACCAGGTAATGCCTCTGTGGCAGGAAAAGGATCTCAGATCCTTTGGTCTCCATCCTCTGTGGTAGAGGCCTGCTGGCAACTTTGCAACAGAGAAATGCTGCACCAGGACCAGTGCTAACTGGAAATATCAAACATGTCTGTGTGGGCAACTGGGCACAGCCCACCTCAACTGGCATTTTGTAAAAATGCAAAAAAATCCATGCAAAAGCTTTATCTTCTCCTTTGGTGGCAGCAAGAGGCACTCAGGAGTGTAAAGCTGCACACTAGCTCCCCCAGCAGCACCACGGACAAATGTTTGCTTTTACACTCCCTGCTGGAGATGCACAATGCACTCAGACAACAGCAGATAACTGTTGTTATCTGTTATACTCAATACTCCTGGTTTGTAAGCAGGTGTTCTTCAAGAAAAGACATTTTAGAAGAAAAAATATCTTAAATGTAATAGATTTGAAATTATTTGTGCCAACTCTTGCTTTTTTAATGCGTTTCTCTCAGCAGCATCTACTACTTCCTGATGTTTGGCTTTTATAAAGGGTTCTTGGTGCACTCTGGGATGGAAATCTTTCTCAAGGTGGGTGAAGATACCAGCAAGACCCAATTACAAAGAATGTTCGTGATACCCGCTGCACGTAGATCAAACAGGGCATTGGGCAATCTATTAGGGTTGTTTATTTATTACCATCATTACCAAGATACCAAATCAATTCCATAGCTTTAAATGACACCCTTGGTCAGGTTTGTGCGTAGTTGAGAAACGAGGACAGGATTTATCTTCACTCCTTCCCGAAATGCGGCACGTCCTGCAAGGCCAGGCAGGTGGAACGAGCCCCCTTCTCTTTTCAGTCTGCTGACACTGCTGGGTTCTTCCTCACCAGCCTGGTGGGAAGGCAGCAAGGCTTGGAAAGAGATTGCTCCTAAATTCCAGCTTCACAAAATAAGCGGTTTTGCAATAACTGACTTGTCAATTTTCCATTAAAAATAAAGCAAGAACAAAACTTGTTTTGTTCTGCAGTGCAACAGGCTATCAGCAACCAGTGAGTTCTTTCCTGTGAGGACATGTTAAAACGCAGAGATTTAAAAAATGCAAGTAGTGATAGAATCCAGGCTTCTTTTAGAAATGAACATTCTGTTCAGCAGACAGTCTTTATTTCATTAATTTTATCAGACTAATCCATGTAATGGATTGCAAGCCAGAGAATTGTTTTATGTGTAATATAATATATGAGAAAAATCACATTTATTTATAATGGGCTTCACAGGACACTCTGGAATTTATACCCTGACTTTTTTTTTTTTTTTAGGCAACCAGCAGAAAATATTTTAGGTTGAGATTTTCATAACAGCTTTACTGCCTTCCTAAAGGAAGAGATCACCTGATTCCCTGGAAACACTGAGAAAAACCACCCCACTCCACCACTATTTACATCTGCTGGGCAATGGATGGTGGGTGAAGGTAAGGAGGTGAAGAGCTGTTCAATTTTCAGTGGGTATTATGAACCATTCCTAAAAGAAGAGTTGTTTTTCCTGAAGGGGGAAGGAGTGTGCAGCTTTTGCCAGAGAGGAAGCTGAGATGAAATAGGATAGCACCTTTTTGAGCACTTCAAAGTATCAGATGTAAACCCAACTATATTATTTTTACAAAGAAAAAGTAAGCTTACCATCTTGAAGAGAGAACGACAAAAGGTCCTAAAGAGAGAGAAAAAAAAAAGAATATTCAATTTAAAATTTATGATGTAGGTCTGGAGGGATTAAAATTGAGGCATAAAACCCATCACACTGACTGAATTACTGGAGCAGTTCAGTTCATAAGAGGGAAGCAGAAAGTTACAATTCAGTGAGGCAGCACAGAGCAAAAGCAGTCCAAAATTCTCTGAAGGCCAGTACAAAGGGCTGGACAGAAGCAGATAATGCTTGGTATATGCTAAGGCATCCCACATTTTTTTAATTTTGTTATGACCCCGATCTTACACCAGACTTTAAAGTTTGGAGGAGCAGGGCTCTAATGCTCCCACTCTAATGCCTTCTGCTCCCTACAGTCACATATGCAACATCACTAACAGGTTTGAATGTTCCTCTAATGGCCCCTATTTTCTTTGGCATTCTGGGAATTCACAGCCTTAGGCAGTAAGGCTGAACTGGCATGAAGTTCTTTTGGATTGAGTTAAAAAACTCAGAATTTATGGACATCTGTCAAGATTGAGGGACTAGACTCCTGTGTTGGCTCTTTACCATAAAAAAAAATGGAAAAACAAATCAATTCAATAGATGGTTTCTATGGATAAATCCATGAAAAAGAGGCCAGTGTTTTTACAACTGTGTTCTCCTCTTTTATTGCCACTGGACAAATTCTAAGCTCTTTATGTGACTACATTAAGCACCAGCTCAGTTGAGCTGCTTCCCTCTCCTACACACAAACACAGCACAGCTGAATTTTACACAGAATCCTTTCAGCCCTCTGGGAACACAAAAAATGCAGCCAAAGATGTAGGAGGCTGCCAAAGAGTTTATGATTATTAGTCCTGTAAGCTCCCAAGCACAGTTTGTATAGTAAAAACGTCTCTAACCTGAGAGTCCTACACATGAGGAGTGCAGAATGCAGAACAAACCATCCTGAGCCAACCAGAAGAGGGACAAACTGCAGGGCTGCTCCCCAGGCTGGCTGGTGGGGTGTGGGAATTGGAGGTACCAGTACAGAGGGAGGGATGTAACTGGTTTCCCAAAGCCTGAGTACTGGGAATGCCCAGGATCAACTCTGTGGGCACCATCACCTCCTCCTGGGGTGCATTTCTGGGGGAAGGGCTGGCACAGAGATGTCAAAGCCCAGCAGAAGGTGCAGGGCTGGGAGCCTTGAGCAAAAAGCTGACCAAGCAAAGGGCCTTGAGTCTGGAATAAGGTGAAGCTTGTGACCTTGTTGCCACAATTTTCCATGGACTGCCACAAGCAGCCTCTGGAAGAGGTGATGGCTTGTGGGCAATAAACTCTCCCTGAGTGAGGCTGTGACTGAGGTCCTGCCTGCCCAGTATCACCTGTGGTACCTCATATCACACCAGCCCACGTAAATCTGGCCTCAGCATGTACACATGTGCCTTTCAAAAGGTCAGGGAGGCACGTAAGTAAACAGGTGATAAACTGCAACAACTGTTTTTGTGGCATCTGTGCCAGTTAGCAAACTCAAATTTAGGCTGCAGTTTAGGCTGTGCTCGTATTGCACATGCAGGCAGCTGGAATCCTACCAGCAGTGATTAGGTTAGTTCACAACTGGTTTGTTTTCCTCCCTAAGCAGCAGTTGTTATATTGCAGCCTTATTGTGAAGTCAGTGTTTTGAATCTCCATGAAAACTCCATGACAAGACAACCACCCATATGACTGAGAAGCCTTACAAAAGAAGGGAGTCTTTATTCAGTCTTTGCCAGTTTTTTCTGAGTTGATGCAAGTTCAAAACCCACTTCCTTAACAACAGAGAGGCCAAATCCACATTACAGTGAATGTGGGTAGGAAACCACTGGAATATGGGTATTCCAAGTATGCTGAGAGAAAAAACATATTCACAATAAGAATTTTCAACATGAAATCACCTATCACAGCTTCTACACCTCTTTTATTACATTGCCTTCCCATCCAACACCCATAGCCTGCTATGACTACTATCTTGAAAGGATTCAGTTACCACCATCTGCCTGTGTTTTAGTCATCTGCAATGACACAAAAGACACAAAGATAACAATCCATAATCCTCAGATGTTCACTGAATCAATGGTGAGCTCACATCTAATCTCCTCACTTCATGGATCATCTCTTCAGCTCCTTTGACATGAAGAGCTTTCAAAAAATGCAGCATTAGTGCCAGCAAGGCCCTGCACTGAACATGCTGAGCAATTAAAGCAGATACTTAATAAACAGTAAATATTGCATCAGCAGCTGCTGAATACAAAGGAGCACTAGAACCATAAAGCAAAAGATCAATAATTCATAAAGCTTTGTCCCCTAGCTTGTTTATTTCCAGGTAAGAAGGAGAAAGCTGATCTCAGCTTATCATTGATGCTTGCCACACACCAGGGTTTTTTCCAGACACACCTCTGCTGCCTTGCTCTACTGAAGTCTTTCATTCTGCCTCTCCTCTGACAAAATCAATCATCTTGCCCACATGCAGATGACTGTGTTAGGGATTGCTGCTGTGGCATTAGACTGATAGTTATTCCTCATCTTTGCTTTCAACTGATCAAAGTTGTCTATGGTTTCTGTATTCCACCAAAATCCAGGGGATATCCTCAGTTTCTTGTCAGGGCAAGCTCCCGTGTGCTCCTGCTGATCCAGAGCCACATTTGTACAAGCACATGGAGCCCTCATGCAGCACAAGCTCAGAGCAAGCACAAGCTAATTCCATCCTTAATAAACTCAGCAGCAACGCAGGAAAACCTGCCTCAATGCAGAGAATCCATCCTGAGGCAGAGAGAATGAGGGAAACAATGCAGGAAGCACATCGAGGCAGAAAGAATGAGTGTGGATGTATTGAATTTGAGGAAACAGCATCCAAAGAGGCACTTTTATTTTAGGAGATCTGCTATAAATTATTAAGATTAAGATATCTGATGCTGTCCTTGTACTATTGTAGGACTTTGGCCACTGGAACATTTGGACCAGGAGCAGATCCTCTGAGGCATTTCATGGACTGGCAGGAGAGAGAAAAAGGTGGCTGAGGAAATGGGAGGCAGTCAAGGTGACCAGAGCTGTTCACTGCTCTCTTATCTCCCCATACACAGCTGAGTTCTCACATCTGCTGTTCTGCCAGGCCATTGCTCAAGGTGAGTGTGTGATAGCCCTTACTCAGCCAATATCAGAGCACTGGGTGCCCTTGGGGTGTCTGGTTCAGGGTGACAGTGCCCATGTTCCATGTGGCACCAGCAGCAGCCTAATGCTCTCTTCACCCTGCATGGCACAACATGAGGTTGGATGAGGAGAGATCCTCCCCAGCAAAAGCAAATGCTGCCAAAATGCTTCACCTCTTTTACCTTTCCACCAGCTTTTACAGCAGAACATTATGGACCAGCCCCAGTTTCACTTCCTCAGTGAAAGAAAATAAAGTCACAATAATTTCCTTATGGTCAAAATGTACTCTGGGAAAAAGACTTTGGAAATTGTGCTCCTTGGAGCATGTGTGTGGAGGTGCTTTGTGATACAAATATAGTGAAGGGGCTTTCAGACAAGTGAGAATTGTGTCTACTGAGTTCAGGGTGTCACTAAAATCTGTACAACACTGAATGGAGACCACTGCAGTAACACAATCAAAGTAAAAACTTTGTGAGTTCTCTGTTCTGTAAAGTGAAACCATCAAAGACACAACTCAGCAGACAGTGACCATGCTTCATGTTCATAATTTCCATGAAGTCTTTATGGCCAGTCCCCCCACAGCTGCTTATAAATAAATGCCTATCAGAAATATTGGTTTTATTTCCCTGACTGCACAAACATCACTTCAGCTGCAAACAGACAGATATGACAAACCTCTTTTGCAAAGCAAACAAGGGCGAGGGGAGCACATGGACTTACCTGGGTAATGAGAAGTGGATTTTCTTTCAAGATGGGATCCTTCAGCAAAATTTCAGTGAAAGTTTCTGTGCCCTCACCTCCCAAGCCACCAGCAAAGGCTGTCATGGCAGGTAAGACAGCATCAGGCAGGTCCAGCCACTTCACAAAGCTCTTGATGAATTCTGTCCTGAAGGAGCTGTAAGGCAACAGAAGCAGTTAAGGCTTCACAATTTGGGCTTTACAACGGGGTATTTTTGGAAGTTTTGAGCAGTCCTTGGTTTCAAACATCAGTTCAAACAAAAATCAAAGCATCAGGAGTCAGATGAAGGTGAATTGCTAAACCAACTGGCTAAATAAACAAGGAAATAATCTGAGTGGGACTAGACCTTGCTTCAGAACATGCTTTGATGTCTGCAGTGTTAACAGATGTGTTTTGTGCTGAACCGTAAAAGCCTTACAGGTGCAAGAGCGAAAGGATCTTCCACTCCCCCAACTTCAGAGGACCCCGCACAGAGTGTGATACCAACTCTGGCTGAGCCACCACCCAAACTCCCCCTGGCCTGCCCAGGCCTGGCTCCACCTGTACCTTTGCTCGTTTTCAGGGAACAGCCAGGCGAGGGAAATCCCGCAGAGCGCGGCGTACGCGAACCTGCCGGCCTCGGGCAGCCGCCGGCCCAGGACAGCGCCCGGCTCCCTCTGCCCGCCGGGCTCGGGCTCAGGCTCCTCCCGCTGCCTCCCCTTCTCCTCCGCAGCCATCTTCACCTGCAAGGTCAAGGAGGAAAAAGCAGCAGAAAAAAACCAACAGCAAACAGTTGGAAACCAGGAAGTGAGGAGACATTGCCTTTGTTTTCACTGCCACACTTGCTGCTGGAATTAAGTCTGACCAGATCCAGCCTGTCTGTTGTCCCCAACACACTGCTGTGACCAAAGAAGACACAGGAACAGGACACAGATGAACAGTTCATCAAATTGTTCATCAATTCTCAAATGCTTTGCACAAAATTAGCTGACAATAAATATCTCAACCTGCAAAAGGACAATTTCCCTTTGGGATGCAAAAGGACTGGGCTCCATTCAGGCCTATCAGTCCCACACTTACTGCAAAAATAACATGAAAATAAAAGTTCTGTCCCTGGTGCAGGGACCAGTACAGCTGCCTGGGAAATAATTTTTCTCTCTCATCCGCAGCCCAAATTGTTCCTGTTTGTTTTGCTGACAGCATTAGGAAAGTTGAGTCCAGCTGCAGCCTCTGAGAAGGACTTGGATGTGTCCCACAGTCATTGCTGAGCTTTGTTTGTAATATTCCTCCTCTATACAACCTACCGCTGCTCTTTCCCTAAAAATAAGATCCCTGCACCACACGGACTGTGAGCTGGGCCAAGGGATTATTTTTTAGAGTGTAGATGTGCACACACTTCCAAGTGATGGGCTTCCAGCTGCTCCCCTGGTGGTGCCAGCAGCAAACTGAGACCTCAGGCAGAGGTGACACCACTTAGCTCATTTCAAATTCAGCCTGGGTAACAACCTGGTCCAGGGCTCACTTCCATCACCTGGAATTTCTACTGATTACCTTAAGATCCAATCAGTTTCTAAGAGGCCCAAATCACCCATTTCATTTTATAGCTCAAATTAAAATGTTTCCTTTCTTCCACACCCTGGCTAAATAGGAATTAGGAGCCCATGACACTACAAGTGACTCCCAGGGGATGCAGACTGTTTATGGATCATTTTAGAGCCCTAAAAGAATAAACTTCAACAGGAGCTGCTCTTGTTAAAGAGAATTTATTATCTGCCTACCATCTGTCATGATCCTTTAGGAAAGGTGTCTGTCCTGCCTTCACACTCAGAAACCCTAAACATACAGACTTCCAGACCAATTTTCCCAGGAATAATCTAACATTAAAGTTTCAATAATTTTACAATTATTTGTCATGTCTGCTCACCTCTGGTCACATTATAGCAGACAGCACTGAAAATAAAACCCCCTTCCCTGACAGATTTATTGATCTCTTAACTTGGGCTCATACGAAAAGTGAAGCAGCTAATAAAGATCCATGAGCAGTACAACTGTTTACCTAATTTCCTAATAACATCAAATATGGAGCAATAATGGAGCAACACCACAGTGGCTGCTGGCATGCAACAAATAATTCAGAGTGCTGAGTGGCTAAAATACCCAGAGAAAGTTTCTGGAAGGCTTTGCTCTGAAGATGTTCAGATCAATGTACTTCCCTCTACACAGGTATTTTTTTCCTTATAAACTGGTAGGAAAAAATGGGCTTGGGATTTTCAGACATACAGCGTAAAACAAGGGCAGTGTGTGATTTACTAAAGAAAACTTGGGCCAAGAAGTTTTGCCACAAATCAAAGATGAGGGAATTGAGAGTTAGAAACATATTCCAAAAGTTATTTATTCCAAAAGTTTTTAAGTCTCATGGCACTGGAATTCCGATCTCTGCCTCAATGTCGTTCAGCAATCAACAGCATTGCCATAATCTGTCACTTGAAAGAGAATTTTTTATCACTTTCAGCTGTCATTTTTCAAACAAAGCCCTTTGTTTTCTTGAGAAATTGTGTATTTTATACAGCAAATAACACAATCCTGTTTGGAAAGCTGAAAGAGAATTCCTTTGGAGAGCTAAAGCTTTACGACACACGTGTTCCCTGCAGCTGAAAGAGGAAATACAGGCTGGCATCGCGTTTGTACTAAACTGTGACAAAGGCAACCAAGCCATCATCTCCACAACCTCCCAAAGTTAATGAGGCATCTCATTAACTCCAGAGGAGCGGTTGTAGGTAATTATTCAGACGGGCTGGCCAAAGAGTTCCGTGTAAGGCACAGTGGGGACAGCACAGCCCAGCTGTGGTTACACATCACACACAACACTGTGAGCGTGGAAACATTTAGGCAAAAGAGATTTTTTGGGGACCTGCACATGGCTCCAGAGGTGCTAGGAGCACCACAGCCTCTGTTTTCAATTTGTAGATACGAGGCATAAACACGGAATGCCGTTAATTCAGTTCTGTCTCAATGCAAGAACACATGAATGCGTTATGGATGGGCCACAGGGATCAGAGCCCTAGGGGACAGGGACACGGAGAAGCCCAAAGCTTAAATAGTTGGAAAAGTGAGCGTGTTTAATTCAGTTAATCCTAAGGCTGGCACAGCAGCGGCTGAGAAGCGATGTCCTCACAGTGAAGTGAGCAAAGCTGCGGAGAGGGAACAGCACATTGAGAAGCGTGAAGGCAGCACCTCAGCTGGGGAAGCTGTGAGGGCGGACACCGCCACAGCTACCCGTGCTCACGTTTACCACAAGTCCTTCACGTCTGAAGTCTCTGCTGCTCCAACACAGGCGCTTATTTACGGAAAGCGGCGCTTCTGGCTACGCTGAGGGGAGGGAAGCAGCAGCCACAGCAAGGGAGCGGCCTGAGGGAACGGTCCCGCCCGCTCGCCCCTCAGCCCGCGGCTCTGCCCTCGCCCAGCCCGTCTCCCACCCGCCCGGTCCCGACCTGCCGCCGGCCCGGCCGAGCACCGAGTACCGGGAACCGAGCACCGCGAACCGGGAACAGAGCACCGACTACCGCCGCCAGCGCCCGCCCCTTCCTGCCCTGCCTGGCCTGGCCTGGCCGCCGGCGCTGCGCCATCGGCGTGGGGAGGGCGGGAGCTGCGCCGGGCTGAGGGCATGGAGGGCACTGAGGGGATCACGGAATATTCTGAACTGGAAGGGGACCCGCAGTGATCATGAAGTCTAGCTCCTGAAGTGAATGGGCCACAGAAGGAGTCAAACCCACTATCTCGGTGTTGTCAGTACCATGCTCCAACCAAGCGAGCTGATCCCAGGATCGCCTGAGGGCATGGTGAGGGCTGAGGGCATGGCGAGGGATGAGGTGATGCTGCCCAGCCCCATTTATCTTTATAATTCCCTCTCTGTCAGGGCACAGTGTATTACCCAGTCACTATCCGAAATCAGGAGCTAGCCAGGTAAGGTAAGCAGGGCATGGGACTTCGGAGCTGAAACTTTCTTAACAAAATGACCAGCATGAATTAAACTTGAGTGCAAGCAAGTCTTTATATTTTGGAATAGGAATATAATCCCATTAGCCTTTCCTCTATAAATGTAATTGCCGCTTCAGAGTCTTGCATGGTTATTGAGCCTAATTATCTTGTCAGATGGGAATGTGTTCAAAAGATAGCAGGTTCCGGAGCCTCATGACTGCCACCAGCACGGGTGAACTCTGAATCACCTGGGTGTTAGTGGCTCTCAGGCTGAAAAACATTTCAGTGGAACTGCTGAAGGAAAACTTGGAAGGTGCTGCACTAGAACTCTGTGGATCCATAAGGATTCCTTCAGAGGGCCAGTCTCATCCTGGAAATCACATTTCTGTATGCTGCCCTTTCCTGTTGACCTTTTTTTTTGGCTCTCTAGAAAGTAGTGTAATAAAACAATTCTTTTGGAAGGACAGGGTGAAGAATAATAAGAGATTTCACTGGTCATGTTCATTCTGTTTTCATTTCTTCACACCCATGTGCTGAAAACATACATGGGCTTGCAGGATCCCTTGTGAGTGATCTGTTCAGGCCAATATTAATTAATTTGTTACAGACCTTTACAGTACCAGTCACCCACTGGTGTTGGTGAAGGGAACTTGACAAGAATATTCTCTGTGAGCTTTAAGACTTGCCCAGTGTTTCTAAAATTATTTTCAGTGCAGCTAAATATCTGGTCCAGTCTTTATATATGGAATAATACAGTATTTGGGTTTAAAACTGCCTGCTTTTTTTCTGGTTGGTTATTGGCAAATGTCATATATATTCTGCAGCAAGCTTGTTGCTGTCCAAAGAGATGAGAAAATCCAAAGGATTTATATCCCCTGAAGGCTCCCGTTACTGGCAGAAAACAAACCTGTGTTTTCCAAGACTTTAGCTGCACAAGAGCTCCTACCCTCTTAGTCTAATCTGTTTTATCTGCTGTGAGACACTCTGTGTATTTATATACTGAGCAACTGCAGGACATCAGTTTCCATTCTTATCAAACACAAATATTTACCTGATCCAAGGTCTCCTGAGATCCTTAACCCTCTTAAACATGCAGTTTAACTAGAGAAATCTATTTTTTCCCTCAGTTTAATTTTAGTTGGGTTTCAGGGTATTTTCTTAGCAACTAAGTATTCTTTAAATGAAAGAACACTCCAACACTTTACTGCTTTGCTTTACTCACCAGCTCAGCTCTGCAGACTCCCTAATACTGTCAATAAGGAAACTAGGAATTGTTTTGACATAGTCAATGAGGAATTGAAACCAAGAAGTCAATGAGCAATTCATATTATTTAAATTTAATGGAGACATTCCATTTAAAAATATCACACACGGTGTGGCGCAGCAGTCACTGGATTTCTGTTTACCTCTGTGAGCAGCTTCAAGGGCAATGTAAAGGGGGAAAGAAGAGAGGTCCTGCAGGTTGCCAGATAAAGGAATTCAGGTGAGAGGAACTATTTCAGCGCTAAATAATGTGGGGAATTTGGAGGGTCATGAGGTTTTTGAGCCTTGCCCTTTGCAAGCCACAAACCAAGATCAGGAGTGTTGATCTTGCCTCTTCCTCTCCAATTTTGTATGTAACTTCAAATGACATCAAATGACATCCCCTTTCCCCATCCCTGCCAGGGACTGAGGTGATAATTTAGGTTAAAAAAAACTCTTTTCCAGACACCCACTCCCTGATTTAGCAGCCTTATTTCCCACTCTGTCCCAAGGAAAGGTGGCCTTGTTTTCAGAGTGGGAGCAGCAGCCCCGGGGTTTTGCAGGACATCACCTCCCAGGTGTCCCAGATAACATCCTGCAGGGCTGATCAGGAGGGGACACAGACATGAACAAAATAGCAAAAGCAAACCAACACAATTACAAAAAAAAAAAAAAAAAAGTGTGAAAACACATAAATATCAACATATAAATAGTTAATTTTGTTTTCAGTAATGAGATTTAACAACAGTGTGCACTGGCATTGAGCCAGCTCAGCCAACTGTTGAATTTATTCTCTGAGAGATTGTTTTGAAGTCCAAAACTCCCCGGTGTGCCCAGCGTGCCCCTTGGCCCAGTCCCTGATCTGTGGGACAGGCAGGTTAGTTGTCTCAGGCCACAGTAACAATGTGGATCTCCTTGTCACAGTAGGCAGGGGAGTCCTTCTTGCACCTGCAGTGGAATTTAGGAGTGCAGCAAAGCACCATAGACATAAGCAAGCCCAAAGTAAGCAGGAGACAAATTACCCACTTCACCCTCCCTGCATACATGAAGGGGAGGATGAGCAGGGCGAGGATCACCCCGAGCAGCAGGAGCAGCAGGAGTCTCTGCACAGCCAGGCTGCTGTGTGCTGGGCTGCTTTCCTCTGTGTTCAACATGTCCTGGCTGCTCTGAGCCCAGCTGTTGTTGCCATCCAGCCCCATGGCACAGATGTACACCTCAGGGTTTGAGTCGAGGCTCTCCAAGCGCTCCAGGATGTCTTCTTTGTTCTGGAGTGTGCGGATGAGCCCTCCTGACACGCAGGTGGGTTTTCTGCAGAGAGGGCAGGTGATTGTCCAGGTGCTCTCCTCTTTCCTGAGGATCAGCTTCAGGCAGACGGCGCAGAAGGTGTGCTGGCAGTCCAGGAGCTTTGGGACTCTGTAGATGCTGTACTTGTTGAAGCAGATCATGCAGTCCATGTCTGGGGTGGCTGTGTCTGAGCACTGCAGGTTCAGGTCCAACGTGCTCATTTCAGGAGAGTTTGTGTCTGTTAGCACAGCAAGCGGCCGTGAGTTTGGAGAGTCTTGTTCCAAACCTGCTGCTTTAAAGGCAGCAGGACTGTCTCTCTCTGTTCCTGAAGGTCTCTCCATTTCTTCAGTACACTCTTCAGTGAATCCCACTCTCTTCTCCTGTTTTGAGTTTTGTGTTGCGGATCCTGCTCTGCTCATTTCTGCAGCACCTCCTGCCACGGGCACTGGACAGTCTGCCTCAGCCTGCAGTGCTCCAGGAGCTGACAATCTGTTTTCCTTGTTTGGCTTGTCAGTGGATTTCTCCATGGAGATAAACCTCGGTGCAGCTTGTCTCCCCTTAGCTGAAGGATTTCCCGAGTCTCTGGCTCCTTTTATGTGTTGCTGTATTCCTGCTGTATGCCTGATTGATTAGTGAGAGCCTTAAGCCAGTCATGCTCTTACAATATGATGTTTTTATGACATGGGGACCAGAGTTAATGATTGACTTCCCAGCCAAGACAGTTTACAATGACTGATAATATCAGTGGGCAATTCCTGTCCGGAAGCAGACTCCATGGCATTAGCAGACCACTCTGACAGCCAGACACTACCATGATTATTAAATTAGAACTCTCTTAGATGAAAGCAATTTCATTGTTCTCCAAACAGTGACAGGCCTGGGGGAATTATCTGTTTCTGCCATTGGTGAGCTGAATGCAGTGCTTTGATTAAAGCATATTATCAACAGCTTTGGGCTCTCTGGGTAGGAAGTTTGCTCTTGGTTTAAAAACACTTACTACCTGACAGCACCAAGTGAAGAATGAGATTGAAATGACTAATTTGACTGTTGAATGTCCAATTGTTATTAGCTCTTTTATCCTAGGGTATCTCTTGTTTCAGCCTAGGATAACTCTTTTGTCCTGTTTGTTTTAGTAATCAGAAGGTTTCCAGTACAAACTGAAGCATGACTGAGGTCCACACAGGGTCTCTCAGAGTCCATGAAAGAGATCAGAAAACTAAAAGCAAGAGCAGTGTCCTAGAGGGTGGGACCATCTTCTTTCCTGTGGTGTTCACCAAACAACCTCGTGCACTTGGGAATGCCCTTCTTGAGTGATTTTGTGAATATTCATCTCATCTGAAAAAAATGCCTGAACAAAATCCCTCAGTCTCTAATTTCTTTCTGCCTTTTAATTTGAGCAGTAAAATACAGATGGTTTCTCTGCAAGAATCCCATGGAAGGAAGGAATGAAAGAAGGAAGGGAAGGATCCCTAATCCCAAAAAGCCAGATGAGGTCAGTGTTAGCAGCACAAGACACACAGTACCACTCTGGTAGCCTCAAGTGCACCTGAATGCTCACACTGCCCGTGCCCCCAAGTCCCAACCCCTCCCTCCCAGAGAGGAGCAGCAGAAAGAAATGAAACACTGCAGATGAGGAGGGCAAGGAGTTCAGGAAGGCTCTAATCTCATGAACTCGCTGGAGGAGGATGAGGTGAGAAGAACTTGTTCTTATTTGCTGAGAAATAGAAGGTTTGTCGTAAGCAAACTTCGTCAAAGTGCCTGAGCCCTCCTGTGTTTCTGCTGATGTGGCATATGGTGGTGCTTGATGGACTTTTGGATTGCCCCAAATTTTAGGAGCCTGAGTATCTCTCAGTTGCAGAAGTTGGTATCAAAGTGCAGGAATGTCTGGAAGTAGGCTGATGAACTGCAACACTCACTTATCTTTAAAAAGAAAATTTTCTTTTGCATTTCAAATAACTCTTTGTCAGCAAGTTCATGGTGTTAAAAAGATCCAGGAAAGCAGAAAACAGACTTGCCATTATTACAATAGTTTAGAAACTTCAGCTTTTCCCATGTCAAAAATGGAAATGTCTTAAAATCTCTGGATTTGTAATTACTAGAACAATATAAAAACACCTTGCAGATGTTGGAAGTTGGAGCAGACACCAAGAGGGACAACTACACTCCAACATAAAAAGTTAAGAACTGGTTGGGATGAATCTGTGCTCCATGTCTGTCTGCTCTGTGTTCTACCAGTGGGTGAGGGTGACTTGGCTGTCTTTTGTGCTGGAAAAACAGTTTTTTGTTGTCCTCCACTGACAACATTTTCAGCCAAGCCCTGATTCCGGCTCCACTTTGTCTCTGGTGTCACGAGTGATGCTCCCTGGCTGGCATGTGCCTTGTGCTTATCTGAATTGCTCACAGCCCATT
>JAWWEX010000084.1:981409-995930 GCA_035583215.1 Arremon brunneinucha | reverse complement strand
CAAGCAATCAATTATTAGTTAACTACTAACTCTTAACTTCATCAAGGCCTACCCATTTATTTTAATTAACTCCAATTAAGCTTATCTCTAACTTAAACCTCAGCTCCTCTAAAATCCCTAAATTCCTTAAAGTTTATGTCTCGGTATTGTATTAAAAATACTCAATTTAAAAGCTCATTTATTGTGATTCATGATGTTGTAGTGCACTGGAGTTTGTTCAGCAGTGCAGGAGATGTGGGAAGCTCTCAGCCATGGTGGAAGTTACAGTTTCCAAGAGGGTTTGACACGGGATGTTCCTGAGGAAAGTGTGCCATGATAATTACTGTTGTTAGGATGTCAGAGTTTGTTGGATTGCATGCTTGTGTGATCTGCTGGGTGTGTGATCAGTGTGATCTGCTGGGCTTTGCTCTTCTTCAGATGCTTTGCAAGAACGATTCCAATAAGGCAGAGGAAGTGAAGCCACAGAAGGGCAGCTCTGAAGATGAGACTGAGGTGGAGATAGAAGATGCTGTACAAAAAGTGTGCAGTGCAACTGGGTGTTCAGTAAGTATCAAGGAGCCTTTCTGGGCTTAATGTTCAAACCTTGATACATGGAAGTAGTCCTGGGAAAAGTTCTAAAAACCACTCATCTTGTACAAACTTGAGTATCGTGGCCATCCATCAGGGTGCATCTCATCCTAGAGTCAGCCCTTTAATGCAGGTGAAATGCCAGCTTTTTTGTGGATGAAAGATTCACTTGGAAACAAATCCTGTAAGTTCTGAAATCCTTTGGGGGTATTGAAGATCCCAGATAATTGGATAATCTGTGACTTTTGGCTGTTGGCACTGTGCAGATGCACAGAACAGAAAGGGCCAAGAGGGAAGCTTACACTGGAAACAGCATATTCCTTTTTCCTGATAGCTTCAGGAATTTAAGGTTTTCCCCCTCACCCTTTCAGAAATGAAGCACAGACCAAGTTAATGATCATAAAAGCAGCAGCCCCCTGTCAGTGGTGCAGGTGTTGTTAAGTGTATGTGGGTCAGAGATTTGAACTTCTTCAGTGTTCTCCTTCCCCTCTTGTGGACAGGACATGGATTTAGTGAGCCACATTCTTGAGGTGGAGGACTACAACGTGGAGTCTGCAATATTTGTCATCTTGCAGATGAAGGAAGTGGAAGGAATAGGTGAGTGCACAGTTTGTCACCTGGGGCTTTGGGTGACTGTGATGTTGGTGTTGGGGACAGGAGCAGGAGAGGTGGGGTTTGTGTGCTGCCATTTCAGCCTCCTGTGCTCAGGAAGGTTGTTAGTGAGGGCAGCTTCAATCCAGCTTCTAAAATACCCCAGGATTTCTGGGAAAAAGAATTGGCTGACAGTGCAACAGCTCCTGGGTAGAGCATGTGTGAGGAAACCTCTGCTGTTGGCAGGTGCTGAGGAGCAGCAGGAGCCCCCAGGCAGGGAGCAGAAATCCTGCAGCAGGACACTGTGGGAAGAGAATGGAACTGGTTCAAGAATCTTTGGAAATCAGAGCTTGCATCCAGGTGACGCAGAGAACAACAAGGGACAAGCTGGATCCAGGGAAGAGAGCCGTGCCAGCAGGAACCCAAAGGTGTGTGAGGGGTGTGGCAGCAATGTGAGCACCCCTCAATGATTGGGGGATGCCTTAGCACTGCTTACCCAGCAGCTCTCTTCTCCTTTCAGTTAAAAAGAGCTCCTGCTCGCTGCAGTTTGTCACTGCTGCAGCTGTGAGTGCTCTGCCACAAACATTTCCTGGTGACATGCAGCTCGGAATAAAGTCCTGATAAATAGTCAGGAATGTCCTCTGGCAGCTGCCTTGCTATCTGCTTGTCTCCTTTATTAGTTTTCCCTGGCTGAGCAGAGCACGTGTGGTTTGAACTTTGTGTTTTCATCCTTCCCCTGCAGGTGGCCAAGAAGCAAAGGAAGGAGCAGCAGCGGCTGGAGAAGAAGAAGCGGCAGGAGGAGAGGCACAGGCAGAAGGTCCTGGCCACCAAGGGGGACAGTGCAGACACCAGCACAGAGACAGAGCCAGCCAGCCATGTCACCCTGGTCAAGGCCATGGCTGCCCTGAACATATGACTCAATGCTCTGATGAGAAAAGCAAATAAAACTGATGAAGACAGAATTCCCCCAGGAGAATTTCCAGGCACCCGTGTTTATCTTGAAATCCATCTCTGCTGGGATTTCCAAACACAAGAGAGCTTCCTCTTCCTTTGCTTGTGGGGAGGACAATTGCTCATTGATTCTGCATCAACCTGTGGTGAGAAGAGTTGTTTAAACTTAACAGGAAGTAGAGACTTGGGTCTGTAATCTTGGAGTTACATGAAGGTCAGGACCTTTCCTTCACACAACGGTGTCAGATTTATTTTGACATCTCTTGATGTGCCTGGTTTGGTTTTGTTTTGTTTTTTTTTTTCTTTTATTTGGTTATGCCTGGAGGAGCTTTATTTTACCTCACTGTCAGGGTGTCAGACAATCTCTTAACAAATCTCAACTCAGGAATATCTCTAGTGGATCTTTTTCTATTTAAATTCAAATAAAATAAGAAAACAGAGTCCCAGAATCCTTTCCAAAGCAAAGTGTGTCAGCCAGCACTGCTGTCTCAAACATGACATTCCTGTTTTGTTTGCCATGCAGGAATACAGTGACAAGTTTTAATCTCACTGGAACTGCTGGCATTGCACTGAGCAGGTTCAGAAGTGATGAATACATGCAGGGGGCTGGGGATTGCTGCATCCATGCTTGCTGAGGTTTGGGATCAGCTCCTTTATGATGAGACCTGTAGGAGGGAAAAAAAACCCCCAAAACAATAATCCCAGTGGACTCATGAGAATGCAGAGCTGATTCTTCTGATCTGGTAAAATGTGACAGGAACAGGCTTGAAGCTTCTGATGAGTGGTGTTACTTGGACACCTGGAATCTTGTCCCCTTTGCCCTGTTCCAGAGCTTTTGGGCTACTCCAGGGCTTTAGTCCAAGTCAGGAGCTGGATAGGTGTCAGTCTCCAAATGAAATCAGTATAGCCAAAGGACCAAGAGTCCTGGGAAGAAGGTCCCAAGCAGCAGTGATCCCAGGGAAGCCTGCCTATTTCACTTCATAAATCAAGCTTTTTTTCCAGGGTAGGTTTTTTTTCATCTTAAATTCCATTTTAGTGAGGTCACCAAATAGGATGCACAGCTTGACTCCTGTGATGTTTTCCACTGTAGGACTGAGAATTTGGATAGAAATGAAAGGGTGTGGGATTGATCAGCCTTTGATTTCTAGCTCCCAGTGTTTCAGCTCCACTCAGGTTTTTGGGCTGCACTAAGCTTGAGGAAAGCACGTGTGCACTTACACACTGAGACACCTCATCAGCCAGGGCAGAGGTGAGAGGGATTTTTTTAAAAGTTAGGAGTGTTGCGTTTGAAAAACTTGTCTGTGCTTAAAAGTTTATAAATCAGCATGGAAATATTAATGGGTTTTTTACTGAACTGCCAAGAACTGAGCTGGTACTTGAAGAACAAGAAGGAAGGACTCTCCTGTAAGAACTGGTGGTGTAGGAATTCCTCTTTCTCCAAGACAGTAATTTTTAAAGTAGTGGGAAGGGAGGTGAGTCACAGCTTAGTGGGGAGAAAGTGCAAATTCTTTCAGGAGGTGATAAATTGTGACAGCAGGTTTGGCAAGGCAGTGCAGGTGACTGTGTCACCCGTGTCCTGCCCTGTCCTGTGTTTTGGTCTGAAAGGCAGGTGTGTTCTGAGGTTTGAAGAGATAAGAAATTGCAGTTGTGCACTGTGAGTAAGAGGTTTGATCTCAATGATTTGGGTTTTTGTCCTGTGGAGCCAGAGCTGACAAGACATTCATTGTTGCCTGGAGCCTGAGAGCTGTGAAGGGAGTTGGTGTGGAGGCTGAGGAGGGAACCCAAACCTCACCCCAAGGTGTGCAGGAGGAAAGGAGGGTCTGCAACAGCAGCACCAACAGCAGAGGGAGAGACTGGCTCGCAGCTCGTGGCCTCTGGTACATGGAACAAAATCTGGGGCTGAAAATGCTTTCATTTCCAAGTGTAATGTGATTAAAATAAACTCTTAATGTGCTGGGCTCATAAATCTTGACAAACCAGTCAAATTCCCTTTATCTTGCCAGGGTAGCTTTGTGCCTGCACAGCCATTCTATATCCAAAGATGTTAAAACTGATTTTGTCTCTTTCACATTTTTCCCATTGAAATTTCCACCTTCCCAATCTATGTTTTTTTTCCTAGGGAATCTTTGTGCAACATTCTTCACAGAACTCAGTTTATGCAGTGAATTTGCTTTGCAAACTGATGGTGGGTTTTCCTGGGAGGAGGAAGGGAGGCAAGAGAGCAGAGCAGAACAACACCATGATTCATCCATGGTGTGTTTACTCCTTGGTGGAGCTGAGTGCTCCGTAATCCACGGGCCAGGGGTGGACAATGAGCCCTGGATGTTCCCCTGGGCTCTGAGGAGGATCACTGTTTGTTCTTAGCAGCTGGCTGACACATAGGAGGGTGTTTGGGCTGTTGCTGCAGCAGGGTCACTGTGAGCCTCTCAAGGGCAAATATGCAGCAGGAAGATGTAGAAAACCACTGTCCCCGCCTCCTGTCTCCCTCCATCATCTTCCCTGGAATTATTTTCCCAAATCCTGCCCCTGCAGGTCAGGAATTCAGTTGAGCTGAAAGTTTTAAGCAGATTCTGGCTGACCTCCATAAGCAGGGCTGTGTATGGGAAGGGTTTCTGCTCGTGCTGCTCCGTGTCTCCTTTCCCTTGTTCCTACTTAGGAGCTGCCTTGTGCTTTATCTCACAGCTCTGCCACATCACCCATGGCCTCCATGCCTGCAGAGCTTTGGGAGCTGCAGAAAGGGAGAGAAATTGGGCATGAAGAATGATCCATGATCCAGTGTGGGATAAAAGAACAGGAAAGGGAGAGAAATTGGGGATGAGGAATGATCCATGATCCAGTGTGGGATAAAAGAACAGAAAGGGAGAGAAAGGGAGAGAAATTTGGGATGAAGAATGATCCATAATCCAGTGTGGGATAAAAGAACAGAAAAGGGAGAGAAGGGGAGAGAAATTAGGCATGAAGAATGATCCATAATCCAGTGTGGGGTAAAAGAACAGAAAAGGGAGAGAAACTGGGCATGAAGAATGCTCCATAATCCAGTGTGGGATAAAAGAAGATGGTTTGTGCTGGTGTTGAGCTTCCTTGGAGCTTCCTGGGTGCAAGCACCAGCCTTAGAAGGCAGCATTGGCTCTGTCTCAGCTTCTAGAATCCTTATTGCCTGTAGAAAATGAGAAGAAATGGGTGGTTTGGAGTTATAAAGGAACCACATTTACTGTAGGAGCTTGAGGCAGGGGTGCTGTTGCTTGTAGTGAAACACTTAACCAAGGCAGGAGCCCTCAGCACTGATGTGGAAATCAAATAAATTACCCTTAGAACTCCTTTATTTTACGTAGATCACATCTCAGAAGCAGCATTACAGCTGGAGGTGCCTCCATCGAGACCCAGGGTGCAGCCAGCCTGGCTGGTTAGAGTTAATTAGGGCTAATTTGGGATCATGTGCAGCTGGGGTGTGGGACAAGGTGGCTGCATGGAGCCTGAGGAGACATCTGTGTGCAAGAAAGAGCCACCCAAGCCTCTGAGACCCCACCACTGGGCTGCCCTGTGCCTTCAGTGAGCATTAATTGCTTAAACAGTCATTTGAGGCGGGATGGGGCTGGAATGTGGATTCAGGCTGAGCTCCTGCAGAGAAGCTGGCCTTGGAGCCTGCTTTGGGGCTGGGGTGCAGCAGCCACTTGCTGTTTCTGTGGGCTTTTTTTTTCCTCTGGAGCTCTTAAGATTTACTGGTTGGCTGCTAGAAAGTCACTTCTGATCATTTTTAAAGAAAAAATGTATGCAGGAAGGAACATTTTTTTCAAAAAATCAGCCCTCAATCTCCATGCTGTTACCTACCCCTTCCACCACTGATTTCCCAAAAAAACCACAACACTGGCCACAATTTTGAAACATATCTTTATTTGCAGGCTTTACCTGATTTTTATGAGTTATTCAACCATGGGAAGCAGGATTTCCCTGTACTAAGGCTCTGGGGAAAGGCGCTGGACAATTCTTCAGTGCCACAGGGAAGGCAGAACCTGCCAGTTGTGATGGTTCCTGCCAGGTTTGGAGAAGGAGCATGGCAGAACCCACCAGTTCTGATGGTTCCTGGCAGGTTTGGAGCAGGAATGCTCAGCAGGAGGGTGTCCTGCCCCTGCACTTGGAGTTGGGGTAGTTGCTGTAGGATTTGCTGTAGGAGCTGGCTGCCCTCTGGAAGCACTCCACCGCCCTCTTGTCGCACTCACACGCCTGCTTCTGGCACGGCTTCCCGTTTCCTGGAAGAAAATTGGGGAGGATGGAGGCAGGTGAAGGGTGTGAGGGTCAGGGGGTGTTTTCTGACCGTCCCCACAGCCCCTCTGTTGAGTTTGGGGCGTCTCAGGTGGTGTCGTGTCTGGGGTGTGGAGCATTCACTTTGTCTCTGATGTGTCTGTGGGTGCTTGCCTGCATCTCTGGGGTGTGCTTTGTAACAATGAGCACTCAGGGCAGCTGTGCCAGGTCCCCATCCAGCATGGGAGGCTCCTCTCAAACCCTTGGTGTTTGGCCTCTTGGGAAGTCTCCAAGCTCTAAAAGTTCACCATAATCCAGCAGATACTAATTTGCCGTATTCCTGGCACTTTTCCTGTATTTCCACCCACTTCCCTGTGTGTGATTTCCAGGCCAGGATGATCTAAAGGGGATGCTGGAAGCCAGGCTCCCTGGGTGTGGGCGCCTCCCCGCTCAGAGCGCTGCCCCCGCCCCGCTCTCACCGCAGGTGATTTGGTTTTTTTGGAAGCTGTATTTGTAGGTGGTCGTCTTGGGGCTGCAGCCGGCGGCCACCAACTTCTTGTAGCAGCAGTCGTGGGCGTGGCAGCACCTGGGGGCAGGAGAGCTGAGGTCAGGGACAGGTGGGACAGCAAGGTAAAACATCCCCCACTGCATCTCTGCTGCTGAACCACTTCTACAGAGGCTTTAAGAACGAGCAACAATTTTCTCATTGCTGCTTCCACCCTCAGGAGCAGGAAGGAGATTGCAGCGCTGTACCCAGGGAGGGGAGGAGGGCTGGGGGCTCTGTCCCAGTACCTGTCAGTGGCATCCAGGGGCTGTTTGGAGCCGCCCCAGCCGCAGTAGCAGCCGTACCCGTCGTAAGCCAGCGCCGATTTCCCCGTCTTCTGCTTAATCATCACTGCAAACTGGGCCAGGTTGCAGCTGGCGAGGGTCAGTCCTAGGACTGCAGAAGGTGGGTTAAGAGCACCAGGAAAAGCAATCTCCCATCCCACCTTTCCACAGCAAAAATGGGCATCTCACCATGCCCACCTGGCTGTGGACAGGGCCTGGGAGCTGGTGGGGGATACTCACAGAAGAGGAGCAGCGAGAGGAGCTTCATCCTGGCAGCGGCAGCTCTGGGGTTTGGTGAGCCCAAGGTGCTGCTGGTCCCACCTTTTATGGCTGTGCACCCTCAGCAGGGCCCCTCCTCTGGGGAGCCCAGAGTGGGCAAATATTGACAATGCTCACCATACTGGTCCCGCAGCTGTGCAGGTGTCCTGGCACTGCTGGAGGCTGTGGGGTGCCTTGTGTGGGGGAGGTCTTGGCAGGAGGTTTGGGATGTGTGGAGCAGCCTGGGGCTGAGTCTGCGGGTGTCTCAGCATTCCCAGTGCCTCCCCGAGTGAAATGAGAGGACTTGAGGGAGAACAGGAACCACTTAGTATGGGGTGTCCTTGCCCATGGCAGGGGGTGGAATGAGGTTGTCTGAGGAGTCTGTGATTCCATGATCCACTTTCTTCCTGGATGACAGGTTTTTTGATGCCTTGGCTAGAAAACACAATTCTGTGTCTTACTGTTTCCATCCTGACTTAGCTGGGCAGGGGGAAAATGCAGCCAGAGCAAAGATTCCTCCCCTTCCAACTTACCAGAATGGGTGAGAGGCAGCATTGGGAGGGGAGGAAGGTCCCATGGTCTGCAGAATGGCTGTGGCCAGAGATAGAGCTGAGCAGAGGCCATGGTTGGTGGCTTTCTCTATAGTGGGGCTTTCTGAGTGCCCAGATGCCCCCTGCATGTGGGGATGCTCCATCCCTGTCCCCATGTGTGCTGGGCACTGTTTTACTCTCAAATATCTCATGGCATGAGGTGTGTGGTTCACCTTTATTTAGAAGCAAAATAAGGCAAATGGCAGAGAGGAAAAAATGCAAGTGATGTATGATGGAAGGTGAGGGAAAAGAGGCTGCTTGTGTCGTTTGCTCGGGGAGAATCTCTGATTAAATTGGTGGTACTGAGCAATCAGTTAGCAGACACCTTCTGGCAGAGATTGCAGCTGCTCTGTGGTGCTTTTTGGGGAACCCCAGCATGGGCTGGCCCTGAGGCAGGGGAGGAAATCCCCCCAGGGCTGGTAGGGAAACTGAGGCAGGGAACAAGGATGCAACTTGTGTGGGAATCAGAGAGGTGCTGAGAGAAGGGAACTCAGTTCAGCAAAATCTCTTCCCCCTCTGCCATGGGCCCTTTGCCTCATCACCTCTCTGGGCTAATTTAAGTTGTCCCCTGGGGTGGTGTTGAGTTAATTGGCTAAACCAGGATTTGCTGTAATTCAGGATTTTCCAAGTTCACAACCAGTTTTATCACAGGGGAATAAGGGATATTCTTGTCCATCAAACTGGCTGAGCTCCACTGGGAGCCTCTGCACCCCAGCCCCTCTACCTGTGGCAGGTTTGCAGGATCCCTTCTCCAAATGGGAAATAAGCCCCCCCAAGCCAAATGCCTCCTGGGAACCTGTGGATTTTGTTTCATAATATGAAAACCACAACTCTTGCAGCCCAGTGTATTGCAATGCTCTGAGGGGCTGCAGCATCTGAGTCAAACCATCAGCATTGGAAGATTTGTATGAATAGGCTTCTACAGCCGGATGTCCAAGCAGGAAAATTCACGGGTGGTTAAAATTCACCCAGAATTTACAAAGGGAGAGTGTGATTCAGTTTGTCCCAGCCTGCAATCTGTCTGGGCTATCCATGCTCTCGGTGAGGATTTGATCCTTGATTTATGCCCTGCAATTATCAGCTGCTGGGCAGAGAGCTCCTTCCTCCTCTCCCCCGGGATTGCACACAGAGATTCCCTGATTCCAGGTGGCATCCCTGATTTCAGGGCTATTTCCTGGTGCCATTGATGGCAGCTATGGGGCAACCCAGGGTGGCAATTCCAGCTGGGCATCAGCCCCTGAGGAAAGTGTTTTGTTGCTGTTTCTGTGGCTTTATTTCCTTGCTGAGCCCCCCTAAGGCGGTTTGGAGCCTGGAGACCTGCCGGGGTCAGCACCCCAAGGCACAAATCCTGGGGATGCTGAAGTGGGGGGAAGCAGCCGCTGCCTGAGCTGCCTTTTCCTAAGGAATGTGCTCAGGGTTGTTGCAGAATTGGGCCAAAACATTCTTTTCTGGTGAGAACTCTGTTTTGCTCAGCGCTGGGTGTGACGCAAGCTCCCGGCCGTGGTGTCACAGCAGAGATTTGGGGGATCACAGAATGTCTCGAGCTGGAAGGGACCCACAAGGATCATCCAGGTCCAACCCCGGCCCTCCCACACCATCGTGCCTGCCCCCAGCCCTTCCACCAGCCCCATTCTCCCTCTCTCAGGAAAACTGGGCATTTTCAGAGCCTGAAGGTTTAGAGTCGAGTTGGGGCAGTTCAGGGGTGAGCTGTGTCACCGCCCAGGTGTCATTTTTGCTGGGTACTTCAACAGGAAACCTGTCTGAGAGTGAGGGGTGCTCGCTGGGCTCAGCCGAGTCACTGCACGCTGCGAACCGGTGCTTTGGGCTCTCTGGTTTTATTTTGGAGCAACAGGAGGGAATTTGCTGAGAAGCAGAAGCGGAGGGAGCGGACGGGCTGCCCGGGGGACGCTCCCCATCCTGCCCCTCACCGGGAGAGGGGCAGGGGTCCCCTCCTCCCTTGTTTTGCTGTGCTGCACCTCGGGGAGCGCCGCTGCCCCGGAGGGCTCCTGTCCTGGCCTGGAAGCCCAAAGGCCCCGAGGGGGCAGGGCTGAGAGGCGCTGCCGGCGCCGTCCCCTCGCCGATCAGCCCGGAGATGGCTCCGCACAGGGAATTCGTGCTTCAGCAGCGCCCGGCTCGTCCCCGGCACCCGGCGCGGCGGCGGAGCTGAGCCCGGCCCAGCCGAGCTCGGCACAGCAGCATCGCCCTCTCGCACCTGCAGGCGCCTCGCTGGCAGCGCGTCCCCGAACCTGCGGGCACCGACAGCGAGCTGGGAGCTCGGAGCAGCCCGGGACAGGGGCCGCGGACGGGGGATGCTGCGGGAAGGGGCGTCCCGAGCACTCACGGCAGGCGGGGATCCCTGCCCGGGGCGCAGGCAGCGGCTGGGCCGGTCCCGCTGGGCAGCGCCGCGCTGCCAGCCTGGCATAGCAGCAGGCTCGGAGCAGGCAGCACCTGCGGGAGGAGCAGAGCCCGGCCTCGTCGGGAGCGTGGCACCCGGACAGCCGAGAAATGCATTTCCTGCGTGTGGCACCGGCTGCTGACACAGGCTCTGCCAGCTCTGCCTCCGCCTGCTCTGCATCGCCCAGAGCCGCCTCTGTCCTGCCCGTTCCCACGCCAAGCCTCTGCCTCCCTTGCAAGCCCTGCCCCGCATCCCGGCTCCAGGAACGTCCCCCTGCTCTGGTGCCATCCCACGGACCGGGCACTGTCCCTGGCACCGCCCTGCCCCCTCCGGGAAGGAGTTAGGGGTGAACCCTGCATCACCTTCCCTGCTTCCCGAAAACCTGATGCCTTCCTGCTGCTGCCGCCAAGCATTCGGTCTGCATTGTGCAAAGCTTCTGTGGGGGCTGCGGGGTGGTGCAGAGCCCCGGGGTTACCCAGCGTTAGCCCTGTGGGACCAGCGTTAGCCCTGTGGGACCAGTGTTATCCCTGTGGGGCAGCGTTAGCCCTGTGGGGCAGCGTTAGCCCTGTGGGACCAGCGTTAGCCCTCTGTGACCAGCGTTAGCCCTCTGGGGCAGTGTTAACCCTGTGGGGCAGCGTTAGCCCTCTGTGACCAGCGTTAGCCCTGTGGGACAGCGTTGCCTGTACCGATCCACCGAAGCCCTCGAGGTGCCCCATCCCCTGTAGCATCCATGCGCAGTCAGGTTTCCTACGGTGCTTCCCTCGAGTCCCGGTGTGAACGGGCGTGGGTGCTTCCCCTGCGCTGTGAACACACCTAGAGTGACCGTAAAATGTGATTTGTGTTTTTGTGAATTATGTGCCTGTTGTGAGGCCTGGGGAACTGGGGAGGGAAGGAGGCTTTGCTGGGAGTCCCCCTGAGGAGTGCACAGGAGTTTGGGGATGAGCCTGGCTCCCGTCTGTGGGTCAGGGATGCACTTACTGCAGGCAAACAGCATCATCAGCACCAGCAGGACCTTCATCTTCTTCTCACCTGGGCCTGGGAGGAGAAACAGGGCACAGGCTCAGCCAGGCAGCGTGGCCAGTTTGATAGGAGCAGCCGTGAGAAGCTTCCTTTGAAATCGGATCAACCCCAAAATCTGGAGGGAGGAAAGCAGCTGTGCCCCCTCGCACCAGCATTGCTGCGTCTTGGCCGAGAGCGAGTGGTGTCACCAGCTGGGCATCCCCAGCTCCTGTGCCACCCCTCAGCATCCCCCAGCTCCTGTGCCACCCCTCAGCACCCCTCAGCTCCGGTCCCATCGCTTTTGGCACCCAGTGCAGCTCTCCCCGCTCAGGGCAGCCTCGCACCGTTTCCCTTGGGAAGCGATTTCACTTTCCCCACCGGCACGGGCCGCTCGCTGCCTCCTCCCCACATGCCCCCGGATTTTTCTCCCCGCAGCAGTGGAGTTGGGGAGGGGGTTGCTCACCGGGGCCCTTGCTCGCTGTCCGTCTGTCCTGCCGGGCAGAGCCTGCCCTCCGTGCGCAGCCCAGCTGGAAGCTCCAGGAGGACTCGTCTGTCCCAAAGCCAGGATGCTACGCCCCTTCCCCCGGCCAGCCCCCTCTGCCGCGGGTGACGCAGGGGCCGAGCCCGAGTTCTTGGAAAGTTTTGGGAAGATGTTGATTATTTACGGGGATTTCTCTCCCTGCCCAGCAGCAGCTCTCAGAGGACCGGGGACGTTGAACAAGAACATTGTTTATTTCCGCGCTGGTTTAATTTACAGCGGCTGTGGTGTGGCCAGCACAGGCAGAGGGATGGAGGGCGATCCTGCACCGCATCCCAGCTCCCATCACGGGCACAGATTGTTGGGGTAGAGCCGGTAGCGTTTCTGGGGGCTCCTGGCGTTTCGGGGCCGCATCCCAGCTCCCATCACGGGCACAGCCAGTTGGGGTAGAGCCGGTAGCGTCTCTGGTAGCTCCAGGCGTTTCTCCTCAGGCACAGCGCCAGGCTGCGGTCGCACTCGCAGGACAAGAATTCGCACCGGGAGCCCTGACCTGCGGGACAGGGGGAGCCCAGGGTCAGCCCCGGCTTGGGGGGGATGGCACCCCCTCTTCCAGGGCCCTACTCACCGCAGGAGAGCCTGCCGTGGTGCCAGCTGTAGTAGTAGGGCCGTGCCTTGGCATCACAGTCGTGCCTCAGGAGGCTGTCGTAGCAAGCATCGTGCAGCTGGCAGCATCTGGAGATCGAAGCTTTAGGGGATGGCGTTTTCTCCCCCTCACGCCACAAATTTAAAAATATTCTAGAAGGTGTCAGTGCAGGGGTTTTTAAGTGGATTCTCACCTGTCTGTGGCATCCTTGGGCTGCCCCCTGCCCCCCAGCCCGCAGTAGCAGCCGTAGAAGCCGTAGTACAGAAAAGCGTTTTTCCCTGTCGCCTCTGAGATCATCTGGTGCAGCTGCAAGAGGTTCCCGTGGGCTGGGGACAAGCCTGGAGGGGGGAAATCAGGGAGACCACGCTGATTCCCTGCCCCCCAACAGCAGCTCCATCCCTCCAGCCCCCACACTGGCACCAGGGTGGGGATGTCTTAGAAATTATAACCCAACAGAGAGGAAATGTGCTCCCAGCTTGGCATGGGAGAGCTGTGGCATGTCTGGGAGAGCTGGGGATGGGGAGAGGTGGAGAAATCACCAGCCTGGTCCTAATTTCAATGGATGTAGCTGCACAGAGAGCCTTGGGACTGAGAGAGGACACTTACCCCACACAAACAGCACAGAGAGGCCAAGGAGAGAGTTCATCCTTCCGACGGCTCTGGGAGAGGAAACCAAACCATTCTCTGTCATACCAACCCCCTTCTTTCTTTCCTCATCATCCAGGAGCAGAGGTTCTCCCTCTCTCTGGGGAGTAGGAGCAATGAGGGGGTAAAGACGCCCCCTTGTTTCAGCACAAAGCATCAGGGATGAGAAGCGGTGGGAATCAGATGGGGGAGAGGTGGGGAAAAGCAGAATCAGGAGAAAGGGAGAAAAATTGGAGGGATGTTCAGCCCTCAAGGGCTGCTCTTCTTCTGGGCTGGCATCTCAGGCAGCATCTCCTTCAATCCTGCTTCCCAGCATGGCACTTGCACAGCTCCTGGTGAGAGCAGGAAAAGAGGGAAAGCAATCCTCCATCCCCACTTACCTTGGGAAAGCCCTGCTGGCTTGCAATGCCCTGCAGCCAGCTCTGCTTGCTTTATATAGCTAGCTCCCCTCTGTCTGAGCCAAAACTGGCTGACTGGGCTTCTCTGCAAAGGAGAAGGTGCCATCCTTCCCCTTTTGAGGAATGCCAGAAACCCCCTGAGGCCCCAGCCCCGGACCCCACGCACGGGTGGGTGCTGGGTGGGATGAGGTGGAAAAGCAGCGTCACTTCCAGCCTGAGGAGGAAGCAAGCACACTCTGCATCAGCCAGAGATGCCTCATCCTCTGCCCTGCCCAGCACCAGGGAGCCACATCAGGGGGAAAAGAACAGCTCTGGTTCAAGCTGGGCATGGACACAGCAAGTTTGGGGCTTTCAAGGAGGTGCAAGGTGGCTCAAGGAGGTGTAAGGTGGCTCAAGGAGAGTTATCACTTCTTTGGGCAAAGTCTGTGGGCAATACTGAAACCATCTCCAAATGTGCAGTTCCCAGAGTCACGAGGCTGGGCAGACACCGGATGATTCTCACTCACCATGAGAAAACAGAAGCAAAATTAATCTTCTGAGGTGAGAAAGCCCAACTTCCCTTTATTTCTCTCCTTGAGGTTTTTCCACCCCCTCATTACACCCTCCTGCAGAAACCATTCAGTCATCAACTGCCCTCCTAAATTAGCACTTGTCTAATGTAAGTGGTCAAGGCTTTGAAATCTTCCTTCCTCTGTGGATGATTATTCTTTAACCCTTATTTCCAGGAGTTATGGAATCCCAGACTGATTTGGTTTGGGAGGGACATTAAGGAAGGTGATTTGTCTGTATCTTTTGTGCTGGAAAAACAGTTTTTTGTTGTCCTCCACTGACAGTTTTCAGCCAAGCCCTGATTCCAGCTCTGCTTTGTCTCTGGTGTCACGAGTGATGCTCCCTGGCTGGCATGTGCCTTGTGCTTATCTGAATTGCTCACAGCCCATT
>JAWWEX010000084.1:954295-973515 GCA_035583215.1 Arremon brunneinucha | reverse complement strand
CCCTGTGCCTGTGCTCCATGCCCTGTGCCCCGTGCTCTGTGCTCAATGCCCCGTGCCCTGTGCTGTGTGCCCTGTGCTGTGTGCCCTGTGCTGTGTGCCCTGTGCCTGTGCTCCATGCCCCGTGCCCTGTGCTCTGTGCCCTGTGCTGTGTGCCCTGTGCTGTGTGCCCTGTGCCTGTGCTCCATGCCCTGTGCCCTGTGCTGCCCTGCTGGAGCAGGCAGGTGGCACCCCACGAGCTGCCCTTGTCCCTTGCAGCCTGGCCCCGCTGGGATCCCGTGCTGTGGGTCAGGCTGTGCAGTGCCCACCTCCCGGGCCCTGGGGGCACCTGTGGGCAGGGCCCTCCCTGGCTGTGGTTCCCCATGCCAGCCCTCAGCAGACCCCGTTTCCAGCCTGTCCCCTCTGTCACACACCGTGCTGGGGCAGTGCAGGAGGGCCCCACCAGGGTTCTGCCAGCTTGGTTGGTTGGCTGGGGGTTCATTCTTGGCAGTGGCAGCGTTGCTGGGGATGTTTGTCAGTGCTCCCTGGGAGCCGTGCCTCAGTGCCTTGTTGCCTTGGAGTTTATTTGTTAGCGGCACCAAGGGGGAGGCGCAGCCCCTGTCCCTCCCACGGGCTCCTGGGAAGCTGGGCTGAGTCACCGGGGCCAGTGTCCCTGTCCCCTTCCCTGGAGGCTCGGCAGGGACGGGTCTGTCAGCTGGGGCTGGGCAGGGTGTGCTGAGACTCTGCCTTGGCCGTGCTGAGCTGCAGGAGAAGTGGAATGTTAAATAACAAACACATCGCTGGCAAAGTGCCACAGGGGCTGTTCTCTCTGTATGGTTTAGAATGGAATCCCAGAAGGGTTTGGGTTGGAAGGGAACTTAAAGAACATCTTGTCCCATCCCTGCCATGGCAGGTACACCTTCCACTGTCCCAGGCTGCTCCCAGCCCTGTCCTGCCTGGCCTTGGGCACTGCCAGGGATCCAGGGGCAGCCACAGCTGATCTGGGCACCCTGTGCCAGGGCCTGCCCACCCTCCAGGGAAGAATTTCATCCCAAGATCCCATCTAACCCTGCTCTCTGTCAGAGGGAAGCCATTCCCTGTGTCCTGTCTCTCCAGGCCCTTGCCCACAGTCTCTCCCCATCTTTCCCATCAGTTCCCTTCAGGCACTGGAAGGCTGCACTGAGGTCACCCTGGAGCCTCCTCTCTCCAGGCTGAACAATCTCAATTCTCTCAGCCTGTCCTCCCAGCAGAGCTGCTCCATCCCTCTGCTCATCCTGGTGCCTCCTCCGGGCTCTCTGCAGCAGCTCCAGGTCCTTCCAGGGCTGGGGTCCCCTGCGGGTCATTCTTCTGCCAGAGTCGCTGTTCATCCCTCCTCTGCCCAGGTGTGCTGGCATTGCCCCAGCCAGGTGTGCTGGCATTGCCCAGCCCAGGTGTGCCTGGCATTGCCCATCCCACGTGTGCCTGGCATTGCCCAGCCCAGGTGTGCTGGCATTGCCCCAGCCAGGTGTGCCTGGCATTGCCCCATCCCAGGTGTGCTGGCATTGCCCCAGCCAGGTGTGCCTGGCATTGCCCAGCCCAGCTGTGCCTGGCATTGCCCATCCCAGGTATGCCTGGCATTGCCCAGCCCAGCTGTGCCTGGCACTGCCCAGCCCAGGTGTGCTGGCATTGCCCAGCCCAGGTGTGCCTGCCATTGCCCATCCCAGGTATGCCTGGCATTGCCCATCCCAGGTGTGCTGGCACTGCCCCATCCCAGGTGTGCCTGGCATTGCCCATCCCAGCTGTGCCTGGCACTGCCCCATCCCAGCTGTGCCTGGCATTGCCCATCCCAGGTGTGCTGGCATTGCCCCAGCCAGGTGTGCTGGCATTGCCCATCCCAGGTGTGCCTGGCATTGCCCATTCCCTGGGCAGCCTGGGCAGTGCCAGCACCCTCTGGGGGAAGAACCTTTCCCTGATATCCAACCTAACCCTGCCCTGGCAGAGCTCCTGCCGTTCCCTCAGGTAAATCATTCTCTGTTAAACAGAGAATTTTGGACACTTTTGGACCAAGCTTTTGGTCTCTGGAGAGTCAGAACAGGTTTCTGTGTATTGAATCAGGGATTTTCAATCTCAATGGTTTTGATACCTTTAAAATATGAAGTCAGTCTTATCCCCAAATCCAAAACAGGAACTGAACCTGCCACTGCAGGAACAGTGCAAAGGCCAGAGTTGTGCTCTGAGCTTCACCCCTCTCCCATTTGTGCTGAGTTTTCAGCTTCAGAAGAAAGAAATCGTTCTTTCCATCAAAAACTGACATTCACTGGCAAAGGGCACAACTCCCCAAAGCTCTGGGTCAGCTTTACACAATCCCTGCCAAAGCCAGTCCCTACACAGAACACAGCTCCCACCCTCTGGCACCCGGCCCTTACTGCACTGCAGGGCTGCAGTGATAGCCAGTGATGCCCAGTGATGCCCAGTGATGCCCAGTGATTGATACCCAATGATGCCCAGTGATGCTCAATGATGCCCAGTGATTCCCAGTGATGCCCATGTGATACCCAGTGATGCTCAATGATGCCCAGTGATTCCCAGTGATTCCCAGTGATGCCCAGTGATTCCCAGTGATGCCCAGTGATGCCCAGTGATGCTCAATGATGCCCAGTGATTCCCAGTGATGCCCATGTGATACCCAGTGATGCTCAGTGATACCCAGTGATGCCCATGTGACATCCATTTGATACCCAGTGATGCCCAGTGATACCCAGTGATGCCCATGTGACATCCATGTGATACCCAGTGATGCCCAGTGATACCCAGTGATGCCCATGTGATTGATACCCAGTGATGCCCAGTGATGCCCATGCAGTGATACCCATTGATACCCAGTGATACCCACTGATGCCCAGTGATGCCCATGTGGTACCCAGTGATGCCCATGTGATACCCAGTGATACCCATGCAGTGATTCCCATGCAGTGATTCCCAGTGATGCCCAGTGATTCCCAGTGATTCCCAGTGATGCCCATGTGATACCCAGTGATACCCAGTGATGCCCAGTGATACCCAGTGATGCCCAGTGATGCTCAATGATGCCCAGTGATTCCCAGTGATACCCAGTGATATCCAGTGATTCCCAGTGATACCCAGTGATGCCCAGTGATACCCAGTGATGCCCATGTGGTACCCAGTGATGCCCATGTGATACTCAGTGATGCCCATGTGATTGATACCCAGTGATACCCAGTGATGCCCAGTGATACCCAGTGATTCCCAGTGATGCCCAGTGATACCCATTGATTCCCACTGATGCCCAGTGATGCTCAATGATGCCCAGTGATTCCCAGTGATACCCAGTGATGCCCAGTGATGCCCATGCCCCAGTGCCCAGTGTGGGAGCCCCAGGGAGGCTGAGGGCTCCTGGCCAGTTCCTGTAACTTCTCCCTCTGCTCCCGCCCCACAGGTGCCATGGCCACAGCGGCTTTCCAGGACTCAGCACCAGCTCAGCTCCGCTCCCCTCTGGGCACAGCCACTCTGCTGTGGGCCAGCACCATCACCATGCACGTCTCCAGGCCCAAATCTGCCAAGGGACAGAGGCCAAGCTTGAGCCACCGTCAGGGCACGGAAGGCTGTCCGTGCCATGTGCCAGGTTCCCCGCTGGCAGCCTCTCCTCGGGAATTGGTGAAGAGCCGGAGAGCGCCGCTCACAAAAGCGGCGTTCCCACCTGCCCAGGTGTCTCCTGGGAAAATCCCAAAGCTCCTGCAGCAGGTGCCTTTGAAGACCCCCTCCTCCTCCTCCTCCCTGAACAGGTACCGGGTGCTGCCCTCCATCAGCCGGAAGGGGGCGGGGAGCAGCGCCGTGGAAGCCTTGGCTGAACGGACCGACCGGCTGGAAGTGAGCGAGGGCCAGGAGGATGCTCCAAAAGCCACCAAGGCTTTTTCTGGAGGGCAGGGATCTGCCAGCACACTGTCAGGAAGTGGCGTTCCCACCGAGGAGAGCTCACATGTCCCCTGTGCCCCTGAGCAGTGGGGAGGGCAGGGGAGGCAGGAGAGCCCCTGGGTGCTCCCTGCAGGCCTGGAAGAGCCGCAGGTGCTGCTCGCTGTCCGCTCTCCCTCTGGGCAGAGGTTTGAGCACCACTTCAAGCCCTCTGACAGCCTCCAGACCGTCCTTGCTGTGGCAGGACAGAAACTGTTGGCCAACTACCAACACTGCAGCGTTGAAACCATGGAGGTGCCCCGGAGGAGCTTCTCTGACCTTACAAAGTCCCTCCAGGAGTGCAGGATCCTGCCCAAGTCCGTGCTGTGCATCCGACAGCACAGGCAGCACGATGCACCAGCAGATCTTTAGGCACACAGAGACACTGTGGTGCTTCTGCTCAGCGAGCTGCATTGCTTCTTCCAAAATACTGAGAGTCTGATGCTTCCTGCACCTACTTCTTAATCTTCTATCTCCCACAAAATCCCCAGGAAGCAGAGTTATGGATATGTAATAGTACTTGAAATAGTATTTCAGAGAATAGTATTTCAGATGGATAAACCTGATTGATACAGAACAGCCTGTGTCACCTGTGCCATCACAAATTTCTGCCTCAGCACCACCAACCTTCAGCCTTTCTGGTTTGTTGAAGTTCCTGATGTTTTTTGAAAACCAAGACCTCTCCTCTTGTCCTTTTCCATGTTTTGGGAAGGTGGGAGTTCTCTGAATGCAGAAGCACCATTTGGGAAGGTAGAAACAGAACTGGTTTAGCTTCAGGACCACCTTCAGTAGCTTATCATTATCCTAAATGTCTTCTCAAGAGACTGAAAAGGAGATCAAACCCCAAACCCATCTGGAAATAACAGTAGTAACACAGGAACGAGTTATTGTGAAGTATTAAATTGCAAGACATTGTAAAATAGCTGTGAGGACTCAGGTGTTTCTGGGTAACCTCAGTCCAGCTCTAACTGTGACTAAATCATCTTTTTAAGAACAAATAATTATTCTTTTGGCTGTCTTGGGGAGCAACAGGATTTTCTCCTTAGTTTTCCTTCTCTTATTTGGCTCATGTGATCCATAGGTAAGAAGAGGTGGATAGTTAAGAAAGGATGTTACAGATAATTCCATTTAACCCCTTTGCACTGAAGTGAGTTAGTCCAAGGAGCAAGTGCTGCTTTGGGAATTTTAAAATAAGATATTAATGGGATTTGACTGGGATCTGGCTCAAGGAGTAAGCCATCTTTGACTGCACCATCATTAAAAGGCTGGTTGGGTGACTCAGCAGGTTTAGGCACACACAATGTCTTTGTGCTAAAAAGAGAAATATCTTCTAGTTCCTAATGGAATTTTAAAGGCAGTAATCTTTAATCTTTAACAATGGACCACTTGCCACACAGATGAGTGAGTTTAAATGTTTTGAGGCAAACCAAATTTGTTTTGAAGTTCAGTGTAAGTGCCAAACCAACTGCACAGGAGCACAAACACAAGAGGAGCAGAAAGCTGATTGCTGTGCTGGCTGAGTGTGGTACCTGATGCTAAATCAAGTGTTCAGACTTCAGCAGCTTTGTAAAACCAATATCTGATGGTGATGGGAATCACTCAGCAGCAGTCACGGATATCAACACATATGGATGCCTTCAACAAAGTATTTCACTTGGTTTCAGGAAAAGGGACTATTTTCCAGGTTTCCTTCAGAGTTAGGTAGTTAATTCCCTATTTATGCCTGTTGTGGGTACTGTATTACTCCTATATTTCAGAGTCTTTCCATCCTGTGTTAAATAAAACCTTTTAGGCTGAAACTTGAGCTTTAAATGATTTACATGAGCTGAGGTTAATCCATCACACCTGCTCTTAAGAAACCTTCAATCTGATGGCAAATACCTCAGGGGCTGCCAAATCAGCCTTTGGATGGTCAGCTGCCCTCCACACCACCCTCCTGAAGTTTGGATCTGCATCCTGTGCTCAACACAAGCCTGCAGCCAAGGAGGAAGCACTCTCCATCAGTGACAAGCTGTGAGCAGAGCTGGGGAGCAGCAGGCAGCTGTGAGAGCACAGGGGCTCTGAGCAAGAACAGAACAGACAATTCAGAGTAACTTGGCTCACGGTGGATTTCTCACACTGCAGGATGTTCCTCCTGGTAAAGCTGGATGAGTTTGGTTCTAATCACCTCACCCAGGCTACAGCATCTCCAAAGATGGGCAAAAAGTATCAAGTCTTGATCTAGGCAAGCACAGCACAGGGAAAACACCTCTTTTCTCCCTCAGTTCTTCTCTTCCCTTCAGAACTGTTCTGGGGAGATTTTAGCAGCAATTTTAAGTCCAGCACAAGAAGCATGGGGGGAAGAACAATATTTACCTGACCTCATTTATTGTGTGGCATCATTTAACAAACTTCTTAGTGGGAATCTTTTAAGAATTTCAGCATTAAAGTCACAAATATAAAACTTATCAGGACTTTGGGCTGAGAATGTCCTTACTGAGGCTTTTAAACACCAACAAAGCAAGAAGTCAGCAAAGGGATTGTTCAGTATGTGTTCTTTAATTCCAATTAAAAGTACATTAGAAACAGCACACAGGACCAGCAGCAGCTTCCATGACAATTCAATCCAAAACTCTGCTGTCACCAGGTCATTCAACTGTACTAGGAAAGTAGGTGATTAAATCAAGTCTTCCACTCCACACGCACTCACTCACCTGCCACTTTAAATAGGATTCCAACAGAATAAAAATAGATACACCCCAGAATACAAAAAGTTTAATTTTAAGCTGTTTTTTTTTCTTCACTAAAGCCTTTATACAAATTGATAAAAGGGTGCACAATTTCCTAAAATTTTAGGTACATTTTAAATGAGCCTTTTTTTACTTGGTAAAAGGATCCATATTCCTGTCTTTGAACAGAATATGATGGCCAAAATTGCAAAGAAAACAATTCAGTTTAAATTTACAATTTTTACATTTGTTTTGACATGATTCCCACGCTGAGTAGCAGGCCCATGGCTGCTCATGCATGTCCCATTTCCCCCCCAACAAAGAGCTGTGCACCCTAAGTTCTGGTTCAGGAGCCTCCTTCTCCTGGAGACTGGGCTGGGGGACAGCCCACAGTGTCCAGCTGTGTGCACAAGAGTGGTCCCAACACACAGGAGGCATCATCCTTCCTTCTCCAGGAGCTGTGAATCCTTCCTTCACCATGGAACACCCCGGGGCAGGGACCAACAACCTATTTTGCACTATGGAGCACTTCCCACCTGCAATTTGGCTGAGCAATTTGACTCAAAATTCTGGTACTGAAACCTACTGCAACAGGTAAATTTGGTGTACTAAGGGTACATTTTTTTGGTCAGTGCAGGCTATCATGATTTGTTTGTTCTTGTAATCCTGTATCTGATGGGTGAAGCCCAACAGCTCTGTACATTACCCATGCTGAGCTTCACAGCACGGTGCATTTCATCAGATGGTGAATTTCATTCACAGAGGTGAATTTAATCAGGCAATCCATTAGTACAGTTCCCTTCATACTGCCCCTCCCACCCCACCCACCCACACCATAGCCAGGTTAAACACTTGGGATGAACTTGTGTAGTGTCACCACCACCCACGTCACGGAGAGCGGCCATCCCAACAAATCCAGGACAAAGGAAAAGAAAATGCTGCCCAGCAAAGCCACACTGCACCTGTGTTTGCGAGTAGGAGCTACTGGAGACATCCTCAGGACAATTTATGGAAGGAAAAGCAGGGCAAATCCATCAGAAAGCCAGAAATGAGTCTTAAAGAGCTCAGGGGAGTGACATCCTAGTTTGTACAAGTTAAGTATTTAGCCAAAAACCAGCTGCCTTGTTTGGGGTTTTTAGGTTTTCTTTTTTTGTTTATTTTTTTCCCTTTCCTTATGTCCGTTATATATTCAGCTGTTGGATTTAAACTGACCAGGTTAATGCTGCACATTATCCCAATTAAAGATGATAATATTTTTTTTTCCTTTTAAAATTTTAGGTATTCCCTATTGCCTCTCTTTTGGCAAGTGTGTTTCTCAGAATTCCAAAGATCATCCCATTTTAAGGCTAAACTAAGAAATGTTAAAAGCTTCTGTAAACATTTCCTCTTCCTCCCCATAGTTGCACAATTTGAAGTCCAACTGCAATTTTGAACATGAGGTAATTTTTGTGTACTCATATCTTGAAGAGTCCTTTTTGGGACGAGCCGAGAGGCTGTGCCAATCCAAACGCTGATCCAATTGTAGTGGGAGAGCTTCCACAGCAGGGCACACACCAGTTCCAGCAGCTATTTCAGTTATTTATCTTCTCAATTTCATCCAAGTCATCGGTATCCAATTTGTTTATCTTTTTGTCTGGGAAAGAAGAGAAATAGGTCAGATTTCGTAACACTGAGCAGAGAAGGGAATGCTGCTCTCAGCTGGACCTGAGTTCTGGTTTATCAGTGAATGTTCAGTCAGGTTTTAAAAATACAAATTAAAACTGTTTCCTTTTATCAAAGGCCCATTTGGGTACTCCAGAACATCCACTTCAAGGACTATCCAGGCAGACAGCAAACACAGCCTGATTTATTCTGCTCCTGTCCCAGGCAGCAGGTCACAATCCCAAGTGATGCTACACCAAACACTCCTGCTGTGCTCCTCTGCCACCCGTTTAAGGCTCAACAAACACCCTGAGACCTGCTCAGCATCCAACAAGTCAAATTCTGCAGTGATTCAACAGCTCAGAGAAAGGACAGAGCCAGAGGGTACGTACTGAAATGTTCCTGGATTCTGTTGAGGATGTTCATGCTGTGCTTGCTGTCCACCATGTTAATGGCCAGCCCTCGCTTGCCAAAGCGGCCGGTGCGGCCGATGCGGTGCAGGTAGGTCTCGTTGTCTGGATTGCCATCCTTATCCACAGGCAGGTCAAAATTGATAACAACAGACACCTGCTCTACATCAATCCCTGACAAAAAGAGAGCATCGGGTTATACAACTTCACTTAAATCTTTTTGCAGCAGGAACAGCCTCCTCACACTCTGAAATGGAGCTTTTCCACAGTACCCTCATGGGGTGGAAATAAAAATTATTGAGCTGTTAGGGCAGAGAGTCCCACTGAAACAGCCAAAGGCACTTAAATATTCCGGAAATTCTACCAGCACTCAAGTATTTCAGAAACTCTCTCCTTCCCTGCAAAGCTCTAAACACCACTTGTTTTCTTCCAAGTACAATCCTGTCTTAACTGTTCTAGGATGTCAAATTACACCACAAATTCCTACTGGGATAATGAACTGGATTTCACTGGTTTTCAGTTTTCCCTACTTGGGCACACATTCACTGCAAACCCTGAATGTCAGCAGCACAAGGCAGGCTTGGTGCCAGACTCTCACAGGATGGACTTTTCCATCTCAAGCAGCAGGAAGCCAACAAGCAATCCCGTGTTTGCCCACAGGCACACAGTGTAAGGACACCAATTCCTCCCAACTGGAACACTTGAGGATGTGAATTCTCCCTGTGAGCTGGCCAGGGGTATGTGTTATCTTAGGAAGTGCTGCTTGCAGCCCTCCCTGGGATGCCTTTTCAGGCCACCTAAAAGCAGAGGCCAGACAAAATAAAGGGAATAAAAAGTGGGTGTATTTATTGAAGGGCCTTCAGGTACATTTCGGGCAGACGAAGCCCCCCAGGGGCTGAACCCAAAAATGAACCACGGGGTAATGACTTTTTGCACGTTTATAAATTTGGTTCATTTGCATATTGGGGGTTAATCCTTCAATTACAGCTTCAGTTAATGAAGTCATTTACCCCAAGTTTGCTCCCCCAACTCCCTTTTGTTTAATTTCTTGGAGCCTGAGGCAGTGAGGTGTCCTTGAGTGCCAGGCCTGGAGAGGAATTGTTGTGTCTGCCCCAAACAGGAGAAGAGCAGCTGGCACTGCGTGTGGGGTGTGGAGTTACACACTAAAGAACTGCAGGGTTATATTACAAATTACAAATTGTAAATGCAAATTATAAAGAATATATTAAATGAATATATGAAATCCTGAGGCAGTGAGGTGTCCTTGGTTGCCAGGCCTGGAGAGGAATTGTTGTGTCTGCCCCAAACAGGAGAACAGCAGCTGGCACTGCGTGTGGGGTTTGGAGTTCTACACTAAAGAACTGCAGGGTCACAAATACATGAAACATATGAAAGTTAAAACCCTGGAGCATCACCTGGCCCCATTCCTCCACATCCTACCTCTGGCACAGACGTTTGTGGTCACCAGCACCTTCTCCTTGCCCTCGCGGAAGCGCTCGATGACGGCCGCTCTCTGCTCCACCATCATCTCCCCGCTGAGCAGGGCCACCTGGTGGCCCTCCCGGGACAGCTCGGCCGCCAGCCACCCCGCCGTCTTCCGAGTCTGCAACACACAGCCAGCCCCACGGTTGGACAGGGTTCTAATGCTGGAAAGTGACAATGAACCTCCCTGGGGCCCACTGGAAGCTCTGTGGCTGCTCAGTTTTTGTGTCCCTTACAAACTGTATCAGAAGGAGGATAATACACCTCAGCCACCACAGGAGCCCCTGATTAATAAGACAGGTTTTCTTTGTGCTCTGCTCCTCGGATTTCACTCTGCTGGAGACTGACACTACATGTGTACACTGAAAACTCATGAAACTTGTCACAAAACCACAACTACTCACCTTGGAAAATGGCAGGGTCAGACCTGAATGTAGTTGTGAAATCCCACAGAGCTCTGCACAGCCTTGAATTAAACAGTTTTTTGAGCTCAAATTATGTCTTGAGACAGCCTAAAAGCAAACTGCTGCAGCAGATTCCAAACACTTTCATCCTGTCTGAGCTCACTTTGCCTGGCTGTTTGGTGCTGTCAGCACTGATTTTCCCCTAAAAATGATTATGGCAGCTTCCAGAAAAAGAAAACCAAGTCTCAGTATGATTCACAGTGAGATCCCAGAGGTTTATCCTCAATTACCTGAGGGAAATGAAGTCCCAGGAACAGCTCTGTATCAGCTAGAGAAGCAAAAGACTTCCCAATCCCTCATTATGCCCTGTTTTCATCCATTTTCCAACCCCACATTTTTTTTCTTTTCAGTTCAGAGTTTTGGAATAACGTGCATTACTCTGATCTTTGCTTCAGAGGACTTCAGGGATAACAGTGGGAATAAAAAAGTCCAATGTTGTCTCCTGGATGGACAAACCCAGGGAATCAAACCAGCCAGCACTACCGTGGCTTTCAGGATTTCCCTCAAAGATGGAGCCAGAGAAGCCAAAAAGGGCAATTTTGTTCTCAGCTCCTTTCTGGAAACCGTGTCTGGCTTCCAGAAAGGTTTTAGCACTGGCAGACTCTGAGGAGTCACTAGGACTAACACTCCCTGGAAGCACTCACATGGCAGAAGATCATGGCCTGGGCAATGGTGATGGCCCCGTAGATGTTACAGAGAGCCCGGAACTTCTCATCTCTGTTATTGCACAGCACATAGTACTGCTTGATGGTGTCCAGGGTCTCCTCCTCACGCTTCAGTTTGATAATATTTGGGTCAGGAACAACTTTTTGAGCAAATTTCCACACAGAATCCTCAAAAGTGGCTGAAAACAGGAGCATCTGGCAGTCCCTGGGGAGCATTCTGAAAGAGAGAGAGAAATAGGGAGGGTTCCCACACAATACTGTCACCTCCTGATATCCTGATGGAATTCATGCTACAGGCAAAGGAAAACCATAACCCTGGAACCAGTTATTTCATTGGCTGGAAAGACTAAAACCAATCTTACCCACCCATGATCACTCCCTCATGGACCACAGGCATCCAGACTTACCTTCTTAAAGAGAAATAAACCCTGCTCCACGGACAGGATTTTTATTCTGTAAGGTGGCCAAGAAGGCCAATGGCTCCTGGCCTGCATCAGGAATGGTGTGGCCAGCCAGAGCAGGGAGCTCATTCTGCCCCTGTACTTGGCACTGGTGAGGGCACACCTTGAGCACTGTGTCCAGTTCTGGGCCCTCAGTTTGGGAAGGACGTTGAGACACATCCAGAGGAGGCAACAAGGCTGGAGAGGGGCTTGGAACACAAACCCCTGAGTAACAACTGAGGGAGCTGCTCAGCCTGGAGAAAAGGAGACTCAGAGGTGACCTTATCACTCTCTATAACTCCCTGAAAGGTGCCTGTGCTCAGGTGCGGTTGGTCTCTTTCTCCAGGCAGCACTGACAGAACCTTAAGCTGCTTCAAGGACCTTAAGAAGACACCCTAAGGTTAAGGACCTTAACCTTAAGAAGACACAGCCTTAAGCTGCATCAAGGGAAATACAGGTTGAATATTAGGAAAAAGTTTTATACGGAAAGGGTGATAAAGTTCTGGAATGGCCTGCCCAGGGAGGTGGTGGAGTCACCATCCCTGGACGCGTTTAACAAAGCCTGGATGTGGCACTGGGTGCCAGGGTTTAGTTGAGGTGTTGGGGCTGGGTTGGACTCGTTGATCTCGTAGGTCTCTTCCAATCTAGTGATTCTGTGTTATCCTGTGAAATGAAACTGCTTGTCATCCCCTGACACTGTGCCTCTGTGAACCCCCTGGACCAGAGCTAATCTGTCATTTCAATCTTGTTGCTTCACTGGTGAGGACACCGGTCCCAACTGCAGCCCCACTGTCCGTGTGTCCCTCCGTACCTCTGAATGCGGATGCTCTGGTCCTGGTGGCCCTGGGTGGCGATCATCACATCTGCCTCATCCAACACAAACACCTTGATCTTCTTGGGATCGATGAATTTCAGTTTGGAACACCAATCCAGCACGGTGCCGGGCGTGCCGATGACGATCTGCTCCGAGATCTTCTGCCCTCTCTCCACTGCCGAGACAGAAGGAAGGGCTGCTCTAGGGGGGCTCTGCACACAGGGAAATGTTCCAGCCCTGTCTGACCGAGCCATTTCACCCCCTGACTGCCCTGGTGCACCTGAGGAGCATCATTCCCTCATTCCTGTTTGTGGTGTCTCCCCTTACTCACGTTTGTTGCCTCGGACAGCATATGCAAGTTTCAGCTCTGGGTAGAAGTTTCCCATCTGTTCAATCACTTTTCCTGTTTGAAGTGCCAGCTCATATGTTGGGGAAAGGCACAAACACTGGAGGAACAGAAGGATAATGAGTGAGGTGATCAACATGCAGGGCAACACTATCACACTTGCTTTTTAAAATCCTTGTTGAAGTTTTCTTCAAGACAAGTATGCAAGTGAATGAACAGTTTCTCAATCATCTCATGAGGAAATCTGATTTAAAAAGTCCCTCTGCTCTGTCGCCAGTTACCTTCTCTTCCACCCCAAAGCCACTTACCCAACCCCCTTCAGCCTGCACTATTTCTCTGACTTAAGTCCTCCCAGAAAAATTTAATTCCTCACATGTAGGAAATGGATTTGTAGAAAATTCTCAAAGTTGGATAGAAGGTTCACATAGTATACATTTGTATGTAAACATATATTACTTAAAAATGTTATAAAATAGGATAAACATTGCTGAGAGAGAAATGGAATGAGAAACAAGTTTTAAAAAATGACTTTATAAATAAGGGTAGATATTTTGGAGAAATAGAACTATGAAAGATATATTGTAGAAATACTTATGAGGGGTACTTTTAGATTATTAGTTTTAAGGTATTTGTAGTATGGTGTGATAAAAGCTGATAAGCTAAGAAATGCTTATAATGTATTGTAATTAGGAAATAGCTTCTGATTGTGATAGTGTGAATTATAACATCTGTATTATTTCACCCTTCACACACTCACAGAGCAACGGCATCCTGTGTGATGCACAGGAAGGACTGACAGGAACAAGTTTTGAGCAAAATCCACACCTTTTGCACTGAATTGATAAATCCCCAAACCCCCATCCCCTTTAAGCAGCTTAATGAAATAACACCATGGCTCCATCAAGCCATGAATTTACATCTGAAGGCCTCCAGCAGCTGAGGTTCCTCACTAGATGGCACTGCACGGCCAGGGTGAGGCAGCCCCACCCCAGATTACCTGTGGATACTTGTTCCCAGGCTCAACCCTGCTGAGCATGGCCAGCACGAAGGCAGCTGTCTTGCCGGTACCGGACTGCGACTGCGCGATGAGGTTCTGCGGGCTGCGGGCACAGCAGGCACAGCTCAGAGCGTGAGGCACCACGGGGACACCTGAATCCTGTCACATCTACCCCTGCTCTGCATCCATGGCCAACCTGACCAGCTATGCTCCATGGGGCAGGGATTTCCTCCTGCCCAACACCCTCCTTCAGCGTTTCTCAGTTATGGAGATTTGGAAGGAGAGCTGTGGTTATCTCTCAGTGATTTCCCATTTCACACTTCTTCCCCAGTGTCTCAGTACCTCACATGTTCCAGCTCAGGGGTGTGGAGAGGAAAATCAGCATCTCAGCTACTCCTACCCACCCAGGATTTCTGAGCCATTTTGTATTATTTCTTCCCAAACTAATGAGGGAAATGGCAACGACCTCCCAAACCCCACAGCACTGCATGCTCAGTACCAGCCCTAGGAAAAGGACAAATCCAGGGCTGCTGGCACATAGTTAATAACCACACTGTGACATGGGAACCCTTTCTCCATACCCTGAGAGTTTCTCATCACCCTCCTCCCACCCAAAATTCAGGAGCAGCACACTGAACCTTTCAAATCCTTCTATTCTGGTAGAGAGCAGGAAGAACGTGTACATACGGTTCAGCAAGCATCATGGGCAGGGCATTCTCCTGGATCTTAGATGGTCTGTTGAAGCCCATGGCATAGACTCCTTGCAGGAGCTGTGGTTTCCTGAAAAGAGAAATTTTCACATCATGACCTATTTAAGTCCATTTAGTTTTCATTTGTGTACAAAAAGGTGAGAAAAACCCTCAAGAAGACATCCTAGAGCTGTCTCTGCTACAATCCCACCCGTGAAACAACTGTGGTCAGCATCTGGAACCATAAGTGACAGCAGGAAGTCTAGAAAAGGAGCTCTGCAAAAATCCCTGGATTTAATAAGTCAGCCTGCCTGTCCCAGCTCCAGGGCAAAGCCTGTGTCTAAGGCCAGCACTGCTTGTTCCAAAGCAGCTTTTCAGACAATCCAGGAATCACAGAGCAGAAAGTGTTAATCCTGCCCTTCAGGCCAGTCCCATTTCCTCAGCCAGGCCTAATCTTGGTGCCAAAATTATCACTCCTTGATGACTCAAACGTGGGACAAAGCGTGAGGAACAGGATGAAGGGATCATGAGATCCTTGCAAGGACTTCAGCAGGTTGTGTGGATTCTGTACTACAGCTGAGCAATGCTGGCTCAGGTAAATGACTGATAATTAGCTCAGTTTGCTGTGACTACACCTTGTGATCTGTGGCTGCAAGCCAGCCCTCACACCCAGAACTGTGTGCTGACACTGCTGGCCAGCAAACTCTCATCTGCTGCTTTCTCTCTAGGGAGCTTTCTACTCTCAGCAGACACTTGTGTAGACAAGGAGACCCCAGAACAACCTAAATCCAGGTTATGGTGCTGGAAATTCTCAGCTGATGACCCCCAAGGGCTCCCTGGATGCTGTGAGTGCTCTCAGAAGGGCTCTCCTTTCCCAGCAGGTTACAGCTCTCCTGCCTACACCTCCCACCGCAGTAACTTCCCATTCAGCACAACATAATTTTGCAAAAATCCTGTATTGCTTTCCAATGATGGCTGGAACAAAAGCCCTTTGAAAACGTAACCTTGTGCTGCTCCAAGCAAGGACAGACAAAGCCCAACTCTGCACCAGTTGCCAAGGATACCCCGAGTCATAACAAAATGAAGACTCAATTAGGCTGGCTGTCCCTGTCATTAGCTCCCTGGGATTGTTTGCCTTTTGAAACACAGGAATGAATTAGTCTAACAGGCACTGCAGGACCTCAGCCTCTTTCTGCAGACATTCAACCACAAACACCAACAAAGCAAAACATCCTGGCATTTCATGGGGAGAAGGTTCTTTAGCTCCCATTTTGCTGCAGAGCTTGTAGAGCAACAAACCTGAGATGAACACAAGCACAGCAATCCCAACAGGATGCACTCTTCAGCATATTAATACATATATCCATCAACCATGCCCTAAACACAGCTATCATCCCTTGAAAGCTGCAGTGGTAGAGGTTTTCAATGGGAAGGAAGTCAGAAAATACTGGTGTCTCCAGTACATAAATCCAGTGTTGCTGGAAAAGATAAGCTGTTCCCTTTGTGCTGTTCACTGCTGTTGTTTCAGATGGAAACCCCCACCAGGCACCCAGATAAACCAACTCTCCTTGCACTTAAATAATACAAATGATACACTCACTTATTAATGACAGGTTGGCACTAACCTGATACACAAACCCATGTACTTTTAAGTGGTATCTCCTATGCCACCAGGGAATTTTTCAGGACATGAGGGAGAGGTTCCAACTACCTGATGGGCTCCAAATTCATATCTGCTCTGGCAGTTATAGCAAAACTTCTCTCTCTCAGAGGTTACATATAAGGCTCCCCATGACAAACTGAAAAATCCAGTTATAAGGGAGCCTATTTAATATATCTGATCCTGGGATTTGATAGCTCCATGCAGAGAAGGCTCTGGCTCATCCCAGCAGGCACTTACAGGCGCAGCTCCTCGAAAGACTTGACAGAGTAGAGGGGTGATGTGGGGTCCCTCTGCAGCACCTCCACCTGATTTGTGGTGTCAACCAGGTTACTGCGGATCAGCTTGTTCAGCAAGGACTGGGCAGCTCTGTCCTCTGGGAAAGGAGGTGGAAAACATGAATCCATCAGTCACAGCCTGTTCCAGGTCTCGCTCCCACTGAACTCCTGAGCCACTTAAAAGGGATAAAATCCCTTCAAATACTGAAATTCTACATTAGAGTGTAATGGCTTGAAGAGCCCAAACCTCCTGGATGAGACATTGAGAGATCCCAGAGATTCCCCCATTTAATACTCAGGAAGACAAATCAAATGAGCACTGTTCTAAGGGGAACTTTAACACATCCAGATCTCTGCTTATTAAAATTATTTCAACTTAGCATCTACCTGGGACAGGATAAGGCCTCCTCAACCCTCACTCTGACATGTGGGCAGACACCTCCCAGGGTTTTATTTTTAAGGAAGGTTTGAGGATAAATGAGGTACTTTAAAAGATTTCAGAGCTGAATCACAAGAGTTGAGGATAACAGAGATCCAAAAGAGGTTACTGATGCACTTTGGGGTTTTCCTACTAAATCTGTTTCCTAAAACCACCTTCTGAAAGAACGTGAGCCTTTACCCACCTCTGAGCAGCCACTGCACAAACACAACTCGTTGGTTGCTACAGCAATCCCAGCTCCAGGTTATCCAACTGCTCCTGTATCCAGTCCTGCCTTGAGGACACTGCTATCCCCTTATTTCTCTCCACTCTAATCCAGGAGTCTCCCAAGTTATTACAGGACACAATGCCTTTAAAAGTGTTATGGAGGAAGGACATGTCTTACAATTAAATCCTTGGGGCAGGATACAAGATCAGCGCTCCTGAGACATAAGGCAGACTTACTTTAAGTATATATTAAATCAATATAATTATAATTAAATTAAATTAAATTCCCTTGCCAAAGCGTTTCTCAGGAAGGCACTTACCCTTCTCCTCATCCTCTGTCTTCTCCACATTGTCATCTGCCTTGACAACGGCACCTGCATGGGAACAGGTTGGGGGGCACAGGTGAGCTCAGGGTGTGGGGGCAGCCCATACCCCAGAGCTCTGGAACATCCTGAAAATCTACAAACAGCTCATTTTCCTGAGGAGCTGTTTGGAACATCCTGAAAATCTCCAAACAGCTCATTTTCCTGAGGAGAACTGCCCTGCTCCACTGCTGTGCAGAGGAAACCCAAGCACCAGCTCCAAGTGCAGTTTAGCAGTCACACCAACGGATTTTGCTCACCCAGCTCCCTGAGACACCAAAATATTTAGTCTGTGCTGCTGTTTAATCTCATCTCTCCTGGAATCTCATGATTTACCAGGAATTTACCTTGGTATCAGTGCTCTGAAGCCCCACAGGGAAACATTCCCCCCTTTCCAAGCCCATCTGAGCAGCTGGGACTCACCATTGGCATCTGGTTTGGTTTTTTCATCCTTCAGGTGTAAAGTGCTCAACTAGAAATGAGGAAAAACACAAAATCAGAGAAATTCAAATATAGCTCCCTATATTCTAATTCCAGCCAGGAAAACCTGAGCTTTGAATTTATCAAGCATTGCACAAACCCTGCTCAACTGGAAGGGATGAAGACACAAGAGGAACTTGATTTCAAGAGTTTTAATACAACTATTTATCAGCAGGAGTTTAAACAAAAATACAAATTTTTTAAACTGTAATGACAACACAGGGAAGGGGCTGTTTTTTGTCCTGTACCCTCCACTCCCCAATAGCTCTGCTGATGGAAAATGGGAGAAAAATCATCATTCCAGGATGGAAATAGGATCTGTGCCCTGTCCTGGCTGGCATAAGCTGCCCCAGGATGAATTTGTTTCACCACCTGAAATGTGCAGGGAGAGCAGCCCCGAGGATCTTCCCCACATCCTCAGTTAGTGTTCTATGCCCAAGCACAGAAAAAACAGAAAACAATTTTTCTGAGGTACAAAGTTACATCTTTTAATTGAAAAAATGCGAGAGAAAGAGGAATTTTTTTGAATGCTGGAAACAGAGCTGAGGCTGGGTGAGTGCCTGAAGCTGTGCAATGTCCGGATGGAGGGTGAGTGGGATCGCAGGGACGTCTCTGCCCTTGGGATACGCAAAAAATGGATGAAGACGAAGAAAATTTTAAAATAATGGTAAGTAAATAAATAAGTAAATATATAAATAAATAAAAATTGGGGGTTTTGCTTATAAAGGAAGAGCCCAAGCCCAGGGACAATCGGACACTCCGGGCCCTCCCTGCCCCCACGGCAGAAAATGGGGCGAAAAGCGTTTCTCGATCGCTGCTTTCTGTGAGGAGGCGGCGGGAGCCGCGCGGCCCGGGGGACCCCGCGCCGCTGGACGGGGCCGGGCCGCGCCATCCCGAGCTCCCGCGGGCCCCGGCGCGCACTCACCGACTCGGCCGCCGCCTCCTGCTCGTCCACGGCCAGGGCCCACGAGTCGGTGGCCATGGCCGGCCCGGGGTGGCCGCAGCAGCCGCGATGGCGCCGGGCGGGAGCGGCGCCTGCGCGCCCGCGGCACCGCCCCGGCACCGCCCGGACCCGCGAACCGCGGCCGCGCACCGGCGTTCCGGGGACTGCGCGTTCCGGGGGCGGCGGGAGAGGGGACGGGGGGTGAGGAGTGACAGCGGGGTGTCTGAGGTGGGGAGGGGTGACACGGGGTGAGGAGTGACAGCGGGGTGTC